>JAPXFY010000031.1:33243538-33271038 GCA_030674185.1 Monoplex corrugatus
ATCAGATGGCATTGTGTAGTCATTCATTTGACTGTTTTTTGTGACTAGGCAAGTATGAAATGAGAATAAGAATGCCTATCTAATCGGTGTGTGTGTGTGTGTGTGTCCTGGTGTGACGTTGTGTGTCCTGGTTGTGGGGTGTCCGGTGTGTATGTGTGTGTGTTTGTGTCTGGTGTGTATGTGTGTGTGTGTGTGTGTGTGTGTGTATATGTGTGTGTGTGTGCATGTATGTTGTGTGTGTTTGTGTGTGTGTGTTGTGTGTTTGTGTGGCTGTGCGTGTGTGTGGGGTGTGTGCATGTGTGTGTGTGTGTTGTCTGTCTGTCTGTCTGTTGTCTGTGTGGGGTGTGTGTGTGTCCGTAATGTGTGCACGATATTTTACCAGGTTTTTCGGAAAAGGATCAGATGATGATTCTACAGATTTTTTGTGCCGTCCTTCACTTTGGAAACGTCCACATCAAGGAGAAAGAAGGAGAGTCCTGTGAAATTCCTGTAAGACGCTAAGAAAAGAGGTGGTGGATGGTTGGAGAGGGGGGAGGGGATAAGGGGTCTGTGGAGAAAGAGAGAGGGGAGGGTAGAAAAGGAGCTGAAACTTTAAGAAAGAAATGTTACTTGTAGTTGTATAAGGACAATATCAGTAGTTTTCTTTGGACTTTTCCATTCTTACACAAGGTGCATTAGGTCCTTGGGTAAAGGAGTCTCTGGAGAAGGGGGAGAGAGAGGAGGAGAGAGAGAGAGGAGAGAGAAGAGAGAGAAAGAGAGAGGGAGTGAGAGAGAAGAGAAAGGTAGAGAGGGGGGAGAGGGAGAGAGAGAGGGAAAGATGGAGAGAAAAGAGGAGAGAGAGAGAGAGAGAGATGTCAGTAACAAAATGACATGTTATTCCTTTGATGTTGAATGGTTTTCCTCACAAAGCCTGAATTGAAATAACCTGCGTTGAAATATCTTAACCGCTCCAAAATAACCATTCTATGAAGCCGTCTTGATGTTATGTATATGCTAGAAGCTGCAATGCACTTGCCGCTCAGTTTTTGTTTGTTTTTTACACATACACACACACACTTACACCACACACACACACACACACACACACCACACACACACACACACGCACACTTACACACCACTACACACAACACACTCCACACACCACACACACACACACACACAACACACACACACACACACACACACACACACACACAATGACAGAAAGACAAAGACACATGCAACATGCATGCCACACAGAGGAGAGGAACAAAATTCATTCATATCACTACACACTCACACACACACACACAGCACACCCACACACAACACACCACCACGCACGCACGCACCACACACACACACAAAACACGCATGCACCACACACACACACACACACACACACACACATCACACACAAACACACACATACACCTTGCCAAGTCAGGACAAACTGTCAGGGGAGGTAAATCTTGTAACTTAGTCATGTCACTATATGACATAGGTGTACATTAACGACGCATCGGCAGTTTTTGTGCATTCATGTACATATCTGTATGTTTCCTGTATGTTTCTGTATCATGAAGACATTGTGTGTACATGTGAGCGTTTTCGTATCAGTTATATCCCATGTGTTTCAGGCCAAAGATACAGCACTGACAACAGTGTGCACCTTACTTGGGATTGAGGAGTCCCAACTCAGGATGTGGTTGTGTAACCGTAAGATCGAAACTGTCGGTGAAACACTCACCAAACCACTTACTGAGAGTCAGGTAAGTCTTGTCTGTTTGCCTGTCTGTCTGTCTGTCTGTCTGTCTACCTGCCTGCCTAGCAACTGTCTACCTGCCTTCCTTGCATTATGATGTCTTTTTTTTCGTTGGCAGTCTGTCCATATTTCAAACTTTATTGTTCTACCTTGTGCTTTCATGATGGCAGGTTTAGGCTTGGTTTATATGTTAAGTGTATCTTTTTTTTTTTTCAGAAAAAAAAAAGAGTTTACGAGTATTGTGTTTTGCTTTTAAGTATATTCACTCACAGCATTTATTTTGCTGGCCATTTTTGAGGTAGGCATGTCTACGAAAAGACTTGGTATATATATATTTAATGTTTTTGTTGTTGTTTTTTTGAGAAAAAAAGAGTTTAGATTATTGTATTTTGCTTTTAAGGATGTTTACTCACAGCATTTGTTTTGCTGGCCATTTTTTAGCTGGGCATGTCTACAAAAAGATTTGGTTTATAAAATTAAATGTCTTTTTCTTTTTTTTTTCTTTTTTTTTTTTTTTAGAAAAAAAAAGAGTTTATAGTATTGTGTTTTGCTTTTAAGTATGTTTACTCACAGCATTTATTTTGCTGGCCATTTTTGAGTTTGGCATGTCTACAAAAAGACTTTGTATATATATTAAATGTATCTTTATTTTTTTGAGGAAAAAAGAGTTTGAAGTATTGTGTTTTGCTTTTAAGGATGTTTACTCACAGCATTTGTTTTTCTGGCCATTTTCGAGTTGGGAATGTCTACAGATGGACATGATTGTATTTGGCTGTTACGTTTGCAGGCCAGTTTTGGTCGTGACGCATTGGTGAAGTACATCTACTCCCGGCTGTTTGATTGGATCGTCAGACAGATCAACAAAAGTCTGCACAGCACTTCCAAAGTTCACAAGTTTATTGGTGTTCTTGACATCTACGGGTGAGACATCTTTTCTTTTGGTTTCTTAATCCAACAGTACGAAGATTTTCCCGAATATCAGGGTCAATATGTGTGCAGACCTGTTACTGCCAAACCTCCTTTCTTATTATAATAATAATAATTACAATATTTATATAGCGCAAAATCTTGATAAAATCAAATCTAAGCGCTGAAACACACACACACGCACGCACGCACGCACGCACACACATGCACGCACACACACACACACACACACACACACACACACACACACACACACACACACACACACACACACACACACACACACACACACACACACACACACACACACACGGCTATAAATGGGGAGAAAGAATAAAAACAATGGAAAATTATAGAGAGCATATTATATACAATTATATATTACATTGTGATTCCCCTCCGAGTGGAGACAGGCTGCAGAGGGGATTGAGTGAGGTCAGGATTTTATGCAGAGGAGAAAAGGTGAGTTTTGAGAGCGGACTTGAAGGAGACAAAAGTAGGTTGCTGACGGACTGAGAGAGGAAGTTTGTTCCAGGAGAGCGGACCAGAAACAGAGAAGGCTCGTGGACCATAGGTATTGAGCTTAGTGCGTGGAAAGCGAAAAGTCAAAGGATCGGAGGCAGAGCGGAGGGTACGTGAGGGAACATAGATCTCAAGTAGGCTTGACAGGTAATCGGGGGCTGCGTTATTGAGGCTTTTGTAGGACATGGTGTCTAGTTTGTACTGTATGCGCTTTGATACAGGGAGCCAGTGCAAGTTGTGCCAGGAGAGGAGATATGTGGTCAGCTTTTTTCTTTTTGAGTACAAGGCTTGCAGCATTGTTTTGAATGCGCTGTAGGATGTGAATGGTGGAGGCAGGAAGACCGGACAGGAGTGAATTGCAATAGTCAATGCGAGACATTATGAAGGAGAGAACGAGTTTTGCAGTTGTTTCCACAGAGAGATACTTCCTGATCAGGCTTATACGATGGAGGTGATAGTAGCAAGATCTGGCAGTTTGAGAAACAAAGTTGTTCATGGAGAGGGTAGAGTCAATGCAGACACCAAGGTTTTTAGCTGAATCAGAAATTGGGACTGATGTGTTACATAATGGGAGAGAAAGAGGAGGCAGCTGAGAAAGTTTCTGACGGGTGCCAATGAGGATAGCTTCTGTCTTGTCATCATTTAGCTGAAGTTTGTTGTATGTCATCCAATTTTTGATGTCCGAGTAACACTCAGTGGTGCGAGTCAGGAGGCGCTGTATATTGTCAGGTGAGTCACTGTCTTGAAGTTGGGTGTCATCAGCATAGAAGTGGTGTTTTATAGAGTGGGAGTTGATGATGGTGGACAGGGGGGAGGTGTAAAGAGTGAAAAGAACAGGGCCAAGGACAGATCCTTGTGGAACACCACAGGTCAGGTATGCAGGTTGAGAGTAAGTGCCATTGATGAGGACAGTTTGTTTTCTGTTTGATAGATAAGAAGTGAACCAGGAGAGAGCAATGTCAGAGATGCCAAAAGTATGATGAAGTCTAGAAAGGAGAATACTATGATCATTGGTATCAAAGGCTGCAGACAGATCAAGGAGTGTGAGGAGAGAGACTTTGCCAGTATCAGTTGCAAGGAGGAGATTGTTGAGAATGTGTAGCAAGGCAGTTTCAGTGCTATGGCACTGGCGGTAGGCTGACTGGAAAGGATTGAGGAGATTGTTGGCAGACAGGTGAGAGTTCAGTTGGTTGAGGACAACTTTTTCAAGGAGTTTTGACAAGAAAGAGAGATTAGAGATAGGCCGGTAATTTTTCACTTCATTTGGGTCTAAATTGTATTTCTTGAGGAGAGGGTGAACAATAGCAGACTTGAAAGAATCTGGGACAGTTCCAGTTTGGAGAGAAGTGTTGATGATGTCAGTGATGAATGGGAGGAGCGTAGGGAGACAGTCAGAGTAGAGAGAACCTGGAAGAGGATCCAGTTCGCAGGTTTTGAACGACATGGATCTGATTGTGTTGAGAATTTCTTCTTGTATATACACAAGCATGCAGAAGATTAGGAAAAGACAGGCAACATTTATAGGCTATTTTTTTAAGGAAAGGGGAATTAGAGTACCTGGTCACAACAGGAAAGCTGGCAGGAAAGAGAGCACCAGGTAGGCCCAGGGAGAAAATATTGGACGGACAGGTGGCTGAGGACAGAGAGGGTGGAAGATATGCTTGCGGCAACGAAGGATACATATGGAAGGCCATGATCATCAGCGCCATGTGGCAGGGCACATGATGATGATGATGATGCATAATATCAGATATACATATTAAAGATCCAGCAAGTCATGTTAATGTCTGGTGGCTTATTGAAACATAAAAACAACCAGCATGCACGTCCACTGAAGACAGGAGTATGCAGACTGCAGCAGCGTACCGCCTACACTGTGTGGATACATGCATCAGAGAAAAATCAGAACACTAAAAAAGCTCACTCAAAAACGACCCAAATCGAAGATACAAACAATTGACTTGTGACTGTTCCTGAAATTCTGAGTTCTGAGTAACATGCACTGAATCCTCTTTGGTGCTGAGAGCAGGCTCTTCTTGTGAATGGTCTCCAGCAGTTTGTGGTGGGTCTTCACCAGGATATCTCTTCTGTAGACATATCTCTCGAACCTTTCCAGACTGAAGAGTATAACTGGTGTGTAGAATTGATCTTGTGCAGAAAATGTGTGAAAAAAGATATGGAAGTCAGGAGAACGGGATTATGGACAGTGTCCGTCTTATGTTTTCAGGTTTGAAACGTTTGAAGTGAACAGCTTTGAACAGTTCTGTATCAACTACGCCAATGAGAAATTGCAGCAGATCTTCAACATGGTAACTGATTGAATGAATGAACCAATGAGTGAATGAACGAACGAAACTGACGGATGGACAAACAAGTGAATGAACGAACAAATGAATGAACGAACGAATGAATGAATGAATAAATGAAGGAATAAATGAATGAATAGATGAAGGAATGAATGAATGAAAGAACGAATATAGAACTAACTAAAAACTAACGAACGAATGAATGAATGAACCAATGGTAAAAGTCATGACATAATGACGTTGGTTATGGATTTCCTAAGAAGAAATTGGATACCAAATGGTTAGTAGGCTTTGCTAGATCTATCTATGTCCAAGCATCTTAATGGTTTCATCGGGAAACAGAAGGAAGAGAGATAGTCTGGCAAGTGTATGGGTGTATGTGTGTGTTTATGTGTAGTGGTGTTTGTGGTGTGTTGTGTGTGTGTTTGTGTGTGTGTGTGTTGTATGTTTTGTGTGTTGTGTGTGTGTATGTGTGTTTGTGTAAAGTAAATATGTGTATATTATATAGATATATATATTATAAATTAATATATATATTATATTATATATATATATATATTATTATATAATATAATATATATTATAATATATATATATATATGCGTGTGTGTATATGTATAGTGTGTGTGCGTGTATGAGTGTTTATGAGTGTGTGAGTGTACGTGCATGTAGTCATACATGTGTGTAAGAGTAAAACATGTGCATTTGTGTGTGTGTGTGTGTGTGTGTGTGCTGTCATTACATCATTGACATCATGATGGTTTGAAAGCATGCATGTGCAATACATGTTAATGATAGTTATGTTCTCTGTGTGCAGCATGTGTTCAAGCTTGAGCAAGAGGAATATGTACGTGAGGCCATCGAATGGTCCTTCATCGATTTCTATGACAACCAGCCCTGTATCGACCTCATCGAGAGTAAACTGGGAATCCTTGACCTTCTGGACGAAGAGTGCAAGGTGTGTGTGTGTGTGCGCGTGCTTGTGGATGGGAGAGGAGTTAGCATATGTATTCATATGTGTCAAGGTGTGTGTGTGTGTGTGTGTGTGTGTGTGGTGTGTGTGTATGTGTGTGGGTGTGTCTGTGTGGTGTGTGTGTGTGCGTGTGTGTGATGTCTGTGTCTGTGCGTGTGTGGTGTAGCTTAGGTTTGTGTAATGCGATGTCTAGATCATTGAACCACTTGGCTGCTTTACTGATGTATATCATGCATCAGTTAACTCATTGGCATTGCACCTATTTTTAGACTCGCGACTACAGGAATCACATGAAAATTGGCCATATTCAAAAGATTGTAACACAAAAAGTATTAAAAGTATCTTCAAAAAGTAAACTGTGCTATTAAATTTCAATCTTTATCTAGCATCATGCAAAATGTCAGATGCACATGACTTCATTTTCTGTCTTTAAATCATTATTCAAAATGGTAAGTGAAAGAAGAAAAACATTTTTTCTAAAAATAGCATGGTGACTATTTATACCCAAATCACATTGTCAATTTAGCAAAATTGTTCAATTTACCTGTTTCAAATTGTAGTTCTGATGAAAGTTAACATCAAAAATACAAATTATGTACAATGCTAAGTCACAAAGTGTATAGAAAATCCGGCTTAGAAGTCAAAACATTTTGCCGCGAATGAGAAACAGTCTTTCGACCAGTCACTTTTAGAACTCTTTCACGGCTAATTTTACATGACATATACGGTCGAAGGGAGCAAAATCTTCACACTGAATGGTTGAAGCTTCCCAGATATTTGTTTCCCTTGGATTAAGCCAGTCATCTTTACACAGGAATTTTCTAAAACACACCGGATCGTATGATTCGGTGCGATGCCAACGCTATCCTATGATTCGGTGCGGGCTCATTGAGTTAAAGTAATGACAGTGTTTTGTTCAGCATTGTAGAAATGTCGACTGCTGCGTTACAAGTTGTAATTGCCCTGACAAGTCTTTCTTTCTTGAGTACAGCAAGCTGAGTGGTGTGTGCATGCATGTAGGAGTGTGAATGAAATAGGGCATGTTCTTGACCAGCTTTTTATTTCTGCATAGAGTGTGTGTGTTCGTGTTCTCTATTGTGTATGTGAGTGCATGTATTTATGAGAAAGAAAAAGAGAGAGCTAGAGATATAGAGAGAAAGTGCGACTGAGTATGTGAATAAAAGGAGAGTGGCATTTCAGGAAGATTGTGTGAAAGTCTGGTAAAATATTTGCTGATGATATTGTTACTTAACCCTTTGACTCCCACACCCCGTATACCAGCATCCTGCATTGTCAACTATGCTAGCAAAGCAAAAACTTAATCCTTTGACTCCTTCACCCTATCCACCAGCTTCCTGCAGGAAACTGGTGGAGAGGGTGAGGGAGTCAGAGAGTTACATTTTTGCAGTTGGTGGACAAGGTGTGGGAGACAAAGGGTTAAAGAGTTTTTTTTCTTCTTTTCATATTCATTTTATGTGTACTTGATGGTTTTGGAGATACGAGTTAACAAAAAAAATGTACAAAGATTGGCCCATAACTGACAGGAATACATCTTTACTGCAGTTCTACATGTCAGTGGCATAATTGACGGTAATTAGACAAAAGTAATGTTATATGTAATGAATTTGGAAACATAATATAAGAGTGGAATGTTTGTGGTAGATGCCGAAAGGTTCAGACGGCAACTGGTGCCAGAAGCTGTACGACAAACACCTGAAGAAAGCCAAACACTTCGACAAGCCACGTACCTCCAGAATGGCTTTCATCATACACCACTTTGCTGACAAGGTGGAATACTATGCTGAGGGGTTCCTGGAGAAGAACCGTGATACTGTGCTGGAGGAACAGATTAACATCCTCAAAGCTAGTCAGGTTAGTGAGAGAGAAAGTGGGAGGAGGAGGAAGAGAGAGAGAGAGAGAGATAAGGAAGAGAGAGAGAGAGAGAATGGGTGTATGTTGTATTTAAAAAAGAAAAGGAAACGAAGAGGGGGGAGGGGAGACAGAGAGAAAGAAAGACAGAGAGAGACAAAGACACAGAGAGAGAGAATATGGTGTATGTTGTTTTTATACCTGTATTGTGTCATGCTGTGAATGTGAATTTTTGTGTGTGTGGTGTTGTGGTTGGTGTTGTGTGCATGCATGTTACTTTCGATTTGAGGTAGGCCTATGTATGTTGTGGTGTGGTGTGGTGTGGAGTGTGTGTATGTGCTAGAGGAACAAATAAACATCCTGAAAGCTTGTCAAGTGAGAGAGAGAGAGAGAGGGGGAGAAGGAGGAAGAGAAAGGGAGAAAGTGTGTGTGTGTTGTTTAAGATTTATGTTATGTGCCATGCTGTGTGTGTGAGTGTTTATGTGTGTGGTGTTGTGGGTGGTTCTGTGTCAAGTGTGGTATTTGCAATGTGATATGTGTGTGTTGTGGAGTGTGTGTGTGTGGTGTTTGTGTGTGTGTGTGTGTCTGTGTGTGTGTATGAGTGTTTATGTGTGTGGTGTTGTGGGTGGTTCTGTGTCAAGTGTGGTATTTGCAATGAGATATGTGTGTTGTGGAGAGTGTGTGTGTGTGTGTGTGTGTGTGTGTGTGTGTGTGTGTGTGTGTGTGCTGGAGGAATGAATAAACATCTTGAAAGCTAGTCAGGTTAAAGACTTTAGAAAGAAGGAGGGAGAAGGAGGTAAAAAGAGAGAGTATATAATATTGTTGTGAGTTGTGTTTTGCCATGCTGTGTGTGTGTCTGTTTGTGATTTGTGTGTTGTACATGTTACTTGCAGTATCATATGTTGTGTTGTGGTATGGTGAGTTGTGTGTTTGAGTGTTTGTATGTCTGTGTGTTGTGTTGTGGTTATATTTGTGTTGTGTGATGTGTAATGTGTTGTGGTTATGTTATGTGTTGTTGCTTTGATTGATACTGTTTTGCATGTTATGTCTGGTGAGGTCTGGAGTGGTATGGTGCGTGTGTGTATGTGTGTGTGTGTGTGTGTGTGTGTGTGTGTGTGTGTGTGTGTGTGTGTGTTTAAGTGAATGTATTTTAGTTTTTACTTTATTTATGTGTGTATGTGTGTGCGAGCGTGCATGCATGTGTTTAAGTGAGCATGTTTTGCTTTGTATGTTGTGTGTGTGTGTGTTTGTGTTATGTGTGTATGTGAGTGTGTACATGTGTTTAAGTGAGTGTGTTTTACTTTATTTGTGTGTGTGTGTGGTTGTGTCTGTCTGTGTGTGTGTGTGTGTGTGTGTGTGTGTGTGTGCGTGCACAGTTTGAACTGGTAGCAGAGTTGTGTAATGAAGGACAGAGCAGTGGGGCAGCAACAGCACCTGGTGGTCGGAAACGTTCCACATCCACAACGCAACCTGTCCGCGCACAGCCCAAAGCTGGCAGTAAACAGCACAAGAAAACAGTTGGCTCACAGGTAACAGATGTGTGTTTTTAGGTGTGTGTGTCTGTCTGTCTGTCTGCGTGTGTGTGTGTGTGTGTGTGTGTGTGTGTGTGTGTGTGTGTGTGTGTGTGTGTGTGTGTGTGTGTGTGTGTGAGTGTGTGTGGTGTGTGTGTGTGTATGTGTGTGTGTGTGTGTGTGTGTGTGTGTGTGTTGCGTGCGTGTGTGTGCATGTTTGTGTGTGTGTGTGAAAATATCTGTCGGTTAAATCGGTGTTCTCATTGTGTAACTTCATTTCTGGAAGGGAAAAAAAGATGAAACTAGAAAAACTTATCAAATTTTCTAAGATTGTGTAGGTATCTTTTGAACATTTGAGTATTCTGTCATAAGTCAGTTTCAGATTTTTTTCTGTTGAACTAAGTTTTTTCTCTGCGTCTTCTACGTCATGTTAGATGTTAATCCTGTTGGATTTTCATTTATTTGCTCTTATCCTCATGCCTCAATTGGGGTTAAAGGATCTATTAAAACAGTGAACTTTGAACATTGTGTTTTTTCCTTTTTACAGTTAACATTCATTTCATTTATTAAGTTTTAATTTGTACATTTAACTTTTATGGTGTAATATGTTTAAATGTGTAGAATAGCGAGAAGTAACCGTAAGGCCAGTCCAGTGGGATCTTATGCTACTATCGCTGTTTTCAGATATGAAGTTTGAAGTTATTATTTTTCTGTGCATAGAATTCTGGACACTGATTTCATTATAATGAAATGGGACATGTGGATAACTTTCGCTGTGACTTTTGTTTGGAAACGAAAGACAGCATTGATCATATATTTCAGAAGCGCTTACATGTCAGAACATTTTTGGAGAGGATAGGAAAATTGTTGAGGTCAGGATGTGTGTGTGTGTGTGTGTGTGTGTGTGTGTGTGTGTGTGTGTGCGCGTGCGTGCGTGCGTGCGTGCATGCACATGTGTGTGTGGTGTGTATGCGTGTGTGCGTACATTATCTAAAAATGCAATCTGATTTGGTGTTAATTAACATATGCACACAGATTCAATATTTGATTTAATAATCCTTCCAGGCAAAATATATATATATAAAGGAAAAAAAAAAAAACTGATAGTGTTTTTTGACAAGGTATCTCTTGTCAAAAATACCAAATGGAAATATAATATGAAATAATATAATATAATGTAATATTAATATAATATAATATAATATATATAATATAATATAATATAATATAATATAATATAATATAATATAATATAATATAATATTAATGTAATGTATAATGTAATGTAATGTAATTATAATGTATGTATGTATGTATAGTATCGTATCGTATCGTATCTATTATCATATATATATCATATCATATATCATATTATCATATCATATCATATCATATATTCATATCATATCATATCATATCATATACACTTGCATATGAATGAAAGAACAGGTAAATAAGCAAAATGACAGGTGATATTTTCATTACAGTGAACAACCATTTTATTACTGTGTGCAGTTCCGGGATTCCTTACAGATGTTGATGGAAACGCTGAATGCCACAACACCACACTACATCCGCTGTATCAAACCCAACGACACCAAAATGGCTTTTGAGTCAGTGTCTCTCAGTTTATTTATCTGTCTGTCTGTCTGTCTGTCTGTATTTCTGTCTGTCTGTCTCTCTCTGTCTCTGTCTCTGTCTCTCTCTCTCTCTCTCTCTCTCTCTCTCTCTCTCTCTCTCTCTCTCTCTCTCTCTTTGTATCTCTGTCATTGCCTTTTCTCACACTGTCTTTCTGTCTCTGTGATGTTGTAGATGCAAAACCCTGCTTTTTCCTTTTCTTGTTCTGTCGTTCAGTTCTGTTGTTTTTTTTATATTGCTTGTAGACATAAGACTTCATTCATTGTGAATGGGTGATCTGTTCTAATAAACTGACATTAAATGTGTTTAATAAACATTTTTACAGTGTCTCACTCCAATGCTCGGCTGTCCTCCCTATCTTTTGGATAGTTTATAATGAGTTTCTGGTATGGGCTACCTTCAGAAGAAAAAGTTACAGGGCTTGAACTATGTGCCTATAGACTTGTGATTTCTGAATTCGGTGAATGATTATTAGTACATGGCAGAAAAGCCAACTGCTGCCGGTTGTTGCATCAGTCAGACATGGCAAGTACATCTTTAACCTTTTGACTCCTGTCCACTAGCATGCTGCATTGCCAACCATGCTAGCAAAGCAAAAACTTAACCTTTGATTTCTTCACCGTATCCACCAGCTTCGTGCAGGAAGCTGGTGGATAGGGTGACGGAATCAAAGGGTTAGGTTTTTGCAGTTGGTGGGTAGGGTGCGAGGGTCAAAGGGTTAGGAAAAAATTCTGTCTTGCTCTTTATATGTAAGTTTAAGAAAAAAATGTCTGTTTTACTGTCCCGTCTTAATATAATTTTTGTTCTGGGTGGTGTCACTGTCAGTATAGGATTAGATCAGTTAACTTCCCCTCATTTTCCTGGGATGGTTTCTGCTGCCCCTCTTGTCAGCCATATCACCTGAGCTGGATGCTGATGTAAAACCTGAATCAGATCAGTCGGTTTGGAAGCATTCATAATGGTTCTGGTGGGTTTTGATGGACAGGCAATCCAAATGTCCGCGAATTCGCAGATATCCGCGAAAGGGAAGTATTTGCATATTTTGTTCATTGTCAACAATGCTTGTGCCCTTTTTTCTTTTATTAAAATACTTGATTTATCTGTCACTAGAGGGGGTTAAATTTCCATTTACTAGACTAAAATCTTCAGCTTTTGGGGGCAACGCCCCCAGACCCCCGGCATTTTTTTCAGCCCCCTGGACCCCCAGCATTTTTTTTCCTTGAAACACATTGTTACATGAATGGATTGCCTGATGGAGCATTACAGATGGAAGGAGACATCAGTGCAGTAGCGCTAAATTTGATTCAGTTCTAGATTGATGCAAGGACCATGGATGGTATGTAGTGTAACTGGTATAATACATATAAAAGAAATACTGACATCTCATTTGAATACATATATGTGACCTATCACGAAATCAGTCTAGCATTTTGGGCATTTTGAGATATACATATCACTGGAAAGTGTACATTCTGCTGATTATTTTGGTACTTGAATAAAACTTGTACTAAAACAAATGTAGAAGTTATGTATGTTTAAAGTCATTAAGTTGTATGACAGCCATTTTGAGAAAACGGCCTCTAAAGTTTTTGTGTGCTCTCCTACACATTTCCCTTAAATTTCTTTATTTGGTGGCTTTGACCCAGTTTGTTTCTAATTTTCGCTGTCATTATCTGAAAGGTGCACCAAAGAGCTTTCCATCAGTATATTACATGTGCGGGTACTGTACAGGTTACGGTTCATAAGAAGAGACAAAAAATAGGTACTTCTGGTTGGAAATTGCGTTCTTTCTGCTGCGATCAGTGCATTAAAATACTGATTTAAATTGATTAATAATATTTTTTCAACAAAAAAAAATTTCTGTGGGGGATAGATTGTAGTCTACAGAAATCAATTTTGAGAAAAAGTCAAACACACCCAGATACACCATCAGTCACCTTTTCAGCTCCTAATGCTGTTCGACTGACTGCGAGTTAAGACTGATTTCATGGTGGGAGGTCACAAATGTGCAAATAAACACATGCAGTATCTTAACCCTATGACTCCTGCTCCATACCCACCAACTGCAAAAAACTTGACCCTTTGACTCCATCACCCTGTCCACCAACTTCCTGCAGGAAGCTGATGGATAGGGTGAAGGAGTCAAAGGGTTAAGTTTTTCCTTTTGCTAGCATGGTTAACAATGCCAGATGCTGGTGGAGAGAATACAGGAATCAAAGGGTTAAAATACGTAAACATAATTATGGTCACAGACATAATCATGCATGTGTGAATAATTACACAATGCCGTGTAATCCGTACTTAGATGTGACAGCACATACTTGTGGCAGAGTTATTATGAAACATCAGTAGTGGAAGGCCTGGGAACATGGGTAAGTCATCAACTATGACTTGAAGTCAGGAAAGAAAGCCATATCCTTGATATCAGCTGGCAGCGAGTTCTGAACAGATGGTGCAATGAAACTTAATCCTTTGACTCCCAAACACTATCCACCAACTGCAAAAACGTAACCCTTTGACTCCCTTGCCCTATCCGCCAGCTTCCTGCAGGAAGCTTGTGGATAGGGTGAGGGAGTCAAAGGGTTAAGTTTTTGCTTTGCTAGCATAGTTGACAATGCAGGATGCTGGTGGACAGGGTGCGGGAGTCAAAGGGTTAAAGCATTATTCCATCGGACCTGAGGGTTATATTTGGCACCGTCAGAAGCTTTTTTTTTTTTTTTTTTTGAGGATCTCAAGGTGTGTAATGTTTGACAGGCACGGAGATGGTCTGAGAGGTAGGTTGGTAAAGATCTATTTAAGTTAAGTACAGGTATAGCACCAGGTAGACCCAAGGAGAAAATATTGGACGGACTTGCAGAGTGGTTGAGAACAGCGAGGGTGGGAGACATAGCAAGTGACAAGAGATAGATTCATATGGAGGACCATGATCGCCAACGTCATGCGACAGGGCGCATGATGATGATGATAGTACCCACATCTATAAAAAGATTTCTCAGGACCGTCCTCATAATCAAATGGCCTGATGTCATTTCCAAGACCAGCCGGTGGAACAAAGAATGACATGCTCCAGTTGAAATAGAAACCAAGAAAAGGAAATGGGGGTGATAGACCACACTCAGCTGAAGTCTCCTAAGATATCGCACAACAGACCCTTGACTTAAACCCAGGGAGAAGACAGTCATGTGCAGGAGCACTGTCACAGAGGTGAAGGCAGCAGAATGGCATAGGCACGGCTGAAGGGAATCTCCCAGAGTTGAGTGTGTTGGAGGAATTTTGCCACTACCCTATGCCCCCCTCCCCCCCCCCCCCCCCCCCAGGAATTCAGGGGCTTAAGTCAAATCAGTCTGTCATGGTATGGTACAGATACCTTGTGGTGTGTTTCAGCTTTGACCCGAACAGAGCTGTGGAACAACTGAGAGCCTGTGGTGTTCTGGAGACAATTCGCATCAGTGCTGCTGGGTACCCCTCCAGGTATGTACGTGTGTGTGTGCGTGTGTGTAAACATGCACATAGTCACTTGCACACACGCACGTTTGCACGGCACGCACACGCACACACACACGCACACGCACACACACACACACACACACACACACACACACACACACACACACACACACACACACACACACACACACACACACTAATATCACTAAAAGATGCTAAATCAAAGGACTCGCATGTACATACAGACACAGCACATATACACCACCCCACACATCATACCACACCACACCAAACCACACCACACCACACCACACCACACCACATCACACCACATCACATCACACATCACTACATACACATTCCCTCCTCAACAGATTTACATACACATGCGTTCATCTACGAAAACACACATGCTCACACACACAAAAAAATTCACACACATACACACTCATGCAGACACCCAGCTTGTGCACTTACTGAAAATGGAGTATGCAAACTGTGCAACAATATGATGCCTGCACAGCGTGGGTAAAACAACATGCATGCACACATCTGAGAAATATTGATAAAGAGAAGGATTAAAAGAAAAGAAACTGTCGAAAGACCGCTTGTGGTCTATTGTATCTGTACGTACACTGATTTCTTTCAGTGTGTGTGTGTGTGTGCGTGCGTGCGTGCGCGCGCGTGCACGAGCGCATGTGTGTGTTTGTGTGTGTGCGTATGTGCATGTGGACTTGTGTGCTTGCTTGTGAGAGAGCGAGATATGAGCACACATGTAATCTTTTGTTTTTTTCTGCTGATGTGTGTGTAAACAGTTTCAGTTTCTCAGTTCAACATGTCCATGCTCAGAATGAATTCCATTGGCACTGATGCCATGTGATGGAGATGATCCATAATAATCATGACTTAAGCCTTAAGCCTGCATGTAAGCCCTGTACGTTGGTAAGGTTTTTGAGACAGGTCTTGTGTACACAGTGTTCTTTCTTTCTGTGTGTGTGTGTGTGTGTATCGAGTGTTCTTTGTTATATGATACTTGGTATTCATGAGTGAGTTCCTACTCCTAGCGTGTGTTGTGTATATGCAGGTGGACATACGCCGAGTTCTTTCAGCGTTACAGAGTGCTGGCCACGGCCAAACTGATCACCAAAAACAACATGCGTAAAACCTGTGAAGCCATCCTGCCTGCTCTTATTTCTGTGAGTCTGTGTATGCATGTGTGTGTGTGTGTGTGTGAGAGAGAGAGAGGGAGGGAGGGAGGAAGAGAGAGAGAAAATGTGCAAGTATTCTTACACTGTTTCACAAAATTTTAAGCAAGTCTCTTCAAAAATTAATGTGTAAGAGCGTTTTATGTGACTAGCCTATAGCTGTGACTGTAAGTTAAAATTGCTTGGTCTAGAGACAGCAAACTCAGCAGTGGTGCATAGTCAGAAATTTGCTAATCTGGTTTTTTTTTTGTTGGTGGTTTTTTGTTGTTTTTTGTTTGGGGTTTATTTGTTTGTTTTGTTTAAGATGGATGGCTATTCCTCTGTGATGTTGGATGTCATTTCTTCCTGAGTATAGCACTTTGTGCTTCTCCACTGAGCATTTGATGCTTCACGCTCAGTGTGAAAGACAGAAAGTAGGAACAACGAAACAACTATTAGAAGCAGTCAGTGCGTGACAGCTGAAGTGTCAGTCTGCATGAAAAAAGTAGCACATAATGCAGCGTTCATGACAGAAAACAGAAGCTGAATTTGGTGGCAGATTGCATGTACTGAAAGCTTCACATCACTCTTTTGAATAAGACAGATGAACTTGCACTAATTTTTTTGGAAAATCAGTTGTTTTTTTATACCCAGTGGGTTTTTACCCGAGTTATGACTAAATTGACGAATCTTACGCGCGAGGGACATTTCATGACAGATGGTTACATACTCTTACTGGATTTTGCTTGGAAGTTAACTGCTTTCTGCACCCTTCTTTTGCTGAAGTAGAAGTACGAGGACTTTATGCATTCAGTTCAGTGTTGATCAAATCCCAAAATTTAAAGGTCTTTTACTAGTTGTGGTGTAGCGCTCACAAAAATAAACTCCAAAAGTGGTGTAAACAAACAAGGAAAAAACGGATTTTCTGAACTGTTATCAGTAGTTGAGGGGAAAAAAATGCAGTCAATTGCAAAGGTGAATTATTTCTCTTTCACACAGCACTAATTTTAACGCTATTTTTGCAATGTAGAGTATACAGAGCTAACTCTTAACTTGGGTAGTAGTGCATTTGGCACGTTTGAAGCCATTTTGTAGCCATGGATATTTAACAAAAGCAACCCAAATCTGTTTCAGGATGAAGACAAGTACAGGTTTGGCAAAACCAAGATCTTTTTCCGTGCGGGCCAAGTGGCCTACCTGGAGAAGCTGCGATCAGACAAACTGCGTGCATGCGGCGTGATGATACAGAAACATATCAGGGGATGGCTTCAGAGGAAAAAGTATCGCCGTATACGAAAGTCGGCCCTTTTGCTGCAGACGTTTGGCCGAGGGTTTCTGGCGCGCAAGTCAGTTTGTGTTTGTGTTTGATCTTTTTTTTTTTGATGGTGGTTCTCTTTTCTTTCCCTCCCCTTTCTTTTCTTTGTTTTTGATTTTTTTAAAATTAATTTTAAGGGAGTTTAGTTTGTATTGACTGGACAGAGATGTGTGTGTGTGTGTGTATGTGTGTGTGTGTGTGTGTGAGAGAGAGAGAGAGAGAATGTTTAATCACAGGATTTTCTCAGCTGTTTATGGGTATATATTTACCAAATTTGGGTTAAAGGTGTAGCACCTTGAGGTGTCACAGATGCATATGTATGTGTATGTTCAGCGCTTATATTTGATTTTTATCAAGATTTTGCTCTGTACAAATACTGTAATTATTATTATTGTTAATATAGATGCTCTGTGTGGATATGTTTGTGTGTGTTTGTGTGAGGAAATGTTTAAGTAGGATTTTCTCAGCTCTTTTACCAAATTTGGGTTAAGAGATGTAGTAACACCTTGAGCAATCACAAATGTAGAGATTTAGTAGTCATGATGCCGAAATTAAGGTTTTCAGCAGTTTTAAGGAAGGTGATTGAACAGCAATTTTTCAGGAACTTTTCACAGTATTCAAAATTTGTTGGGATTTTTTTTTCACTATTGTAAGAGTCTACTTTTGGCTTGGTTTTGTTTATTTTATGTCTGTAGACAAAGTGCTTTGCAGATAAAATCATCTTACCGAACACTTCATCCATTATGGTATATTTATTTTGCTCCAGATACTACCAATTGTAAAGCATGCATGGTGTTCACATTTTTATTTGAAAACGTTAGGTCTAGACAGTTCTATTAGTATTGTTGAGTTGTGTGTTTCCTTCCTTTCACTTATTTCTCACATGACTACAAAAATGGACTGTGTGTTTTCAGACATGCATTGTTTTTGCGGAGGACCAAGTCAGCTACACGCATACAGACAATGTGGCGATGCTACAGAGAACGCAAAAACTACACTGCTGTCTTCAACGCTGTCATGGTTCTACAGGTAAGTCAGTGTGACAGATAGAGAATATGAATACAAATTCAAATAATTTATTCTGTTTAGGCCTCAATCCTTTATTAACAGGTGCATTACATGTGGATGCAAAATATTTTTAATGCAGTACAGGATATTCACCAAGTAAAACTTTACAATAGCTTTAAGCATTTCAAGGCTGTCATAACAGTATACAATATTTTGTGTGCTTCATTTATACATATTTATATACATACCCAGGCTAACTAGAATGATTTGATTATGTATAGACATTAGCATATTAAATCTAAACGTACACAGATCATGGTAAAACATTTGTGATACTAGTTTCATTCTAAGGGCCTGCAACACAGAACAGCACAGTAAGAAATGCGGTTTACTTTAGCCTTGTTACATTAACGATGTACAAATTTAACCTCTCTCTGTATGCCATACCTGAAACTATGTAAAGCAATGTCAGAAACACCAGATCTATGTTTAGTTGTTATAAATTATTTCAGTGTAGCGCTATTTGCTGCACATTACCCCTAGTTAGATGTTTTAGTGGAGCATGGAGGACTCAAGATGTTTTGTGAGCTGATTGCTGTCCACTGTGTTATTGCTCAGACTGGTGACATAGTGTTCTTCTAACATGTATTGCTACAGAGTGGTCAAAAAGCAGTCTTTCATATGTATTCCACGCTAATAAATAAAAGATTAACTCATTGGCAATGCTCTGCAGCTCTGGCTGCGGAGCTCAGTCTCTTGACTGTGGCGCTCAGCAGCCGAAGCTGCAGAGGATGTTATGATTTTTTTACCAAGACAGTTTGCTACTACAGTAAGAGATTATGCTGAAAGCACAGTTTAACCACTTTTCTCAGTACAGTTCTTTCCCGTTGACCATAGCAGACTGTCGGAACACTGTTTTGGGCTTGTTTTCGTGGTACCCCAAACAGAGAAATTTTGAAGAGTCAAGAGACTCTGCGCCTGTATATAATCATTTTTGAGACAAAATATTCATAAAAGTGGAACTTATAGTGACTTCCAGTCAAGGATGTACATCCTGTGACATGTTCAGTGCAGTTTTGTGACATGGATATTCAATGAATTACAAGCAGCAGTTTTATAAGTCGTGTGTGTACATCCAGAACTTTTTTTTAAGCTATTTGCGTGCCTTTTTCAATGGTAAACCAGAAAAAAAAATCAAGCATAAACAAGCGGTCTGCACAGTTACAAAGTAGACATAATGACCTTTTTAAACATGTATAACATGGTAGGTTTATTATCGTTGGTTATTCTCCATTATTTTTTAAAAAGTACCAAAAACTGTGCGTTTGACAGTTTCGGCAGCCATTTTAGGGCGCGTCTCATAAATCGCTTGTTTTCACAATTGATCATACGTTTGTGTTCTAAAAAGAATGAGCTAGAGAGTGGGGATGTTCTTGTATGTTTAGATGATGTGTGTGTACACGCTTGCCCTGTGCATGTTACATGTACATGCTGAGGGTGATATACCACAAATAGAACCCCAAATAACCTGGCTGGTGTAGAGGTAGAGCTTCCACCTGTCAGTCTGGCTGCGTGAGTTCGAACTTGACGGAAGAAACTTTATGTCAGTGGCCTTCAGTTCATTGAGCTGAGAGTGGGTACTTAACCTGTTGAGGATTGGGGAAGGTAAAGCATTGAGGGACAGGAGTGGAACCCATGATCGAACAGTTGACCTGAGAGTAGTGAGGTGTCTACCACTTTGCTTCCCAACAGCCCAGCCTTGGCTTGTGGAACTACCTTTATCTCCTTAGTTTTTTTGGGTGGGTGGGTGGGATGGGGTTATCATTCCAACAAGCCCTTAACATGATGGGTGTGCCCATTCCAACAAGCCCTTAACATGATGGGTGTGCCCATTCCAACAAGCCCTTAACATGATGGGTGTGCCCATTCCAACAAGCCCTTAACATGATGGGTGTGCCCATTCCAACAAGCCCTTAACATGATGGGTGTGCCCATTCCAACAAGCCCTTAACATGATGGGTGTGCCCATTCCAACAAGCCCTTAACATGATGGGTGTGCCCATTCCAACAAGCCCTTAACTCACTCGGTACGGAGAGTTTTTCCCCTTGCGTTTCCCCTGGTACGGCCCATTTTGAAGGGTTAGGAAAAAAATCACAAAAAATACAAAACATAAAGAATCAAAATGAAACTTTCAGATCTGAATATTTACATGCTGGGTTAGTTCATGCCAAAATATTGAAGTTCTTCCTTGAATATTTCTTCGTCATGTGCCATGTTGAAAATACCCCAAATTTTTTGGTCAGGATCACTGTACAGTCACACACTCTGATCAGCTCCATGAACACACAGTCAAAGGTGAGAAGGTCGGGAGAAGTGCTCATTCTGCTTGCCACTCAGTTCTCTTATGCCTTCTGTTATGACAATGGAATTTAGAAAGTCTTCTGTCACAAACTGATTCAAGAAATCAAAGGGGGCGTGGCACCGAACTGGGACATGCAGGCCACAAGGGCCAGAGAACAGAGGCAAAATGGGAGAAAAACTAAAATCTTCGTGCCAGTCATGCATAGGAAAGTGAATGAAACCTCCATCAGACATGCCACTCACTGTGCTTGACCTGCTGACCGCTCGCCTCTCGTGACGTGTACGCCCACCACCCTCTCCCACTTCACTGTCGTCTGAGACTGGGTCACTGTCAGTTCCTCCTTGCTGGCAGCTTCCATCACTTGGTACACTTTCACCATTATCTTCATCATACTCCTCGATGTCCAGTCCTTCAAGTCTGAAGCACTTCAATCACTTCAGCAGCAGTAAAACGCCCCCGTCGCGATCTAATTTGTTCGAAAACTCGTACTTGCCTGCAACGCCATTTTCGACATGAATGCAGATTAGCCATTTGTGTAGGGTACCGAAGTCAATCGTTTCCCGACGAGTGTATGGCTACGGAATCTCACGAAGTAACTTTCCCTTTGACCCTTGACATGTTTGCAGTGACCAGTGTGGCTATGGTAGGCGTGCAGGATCTAAAGGGGAGCGTCGAAAAATCTTTAATTATCGAAACCGCTATAGCGTTCCGTCGTATGGAACCGTGCCTTTCATCACGACCGCTATAGCGTTCCGTCGTACCGAGTGAGTTAACATGATGGGTGTGCCCATTCCAACAAGCCCTTAACATGATGGGTGTGCCCATTCCAACAAACCCTTAACATGAAGGGTGTGCCCATTCCAACAAGCTCTTAACATGATGGGTGTGCCCATTCCAACAAGCCCTTAACATGATGGGTGTGCCCATTCCAACAAGCCCTTAACATGATGGGTGTGACCATTCCAACAAGCCCTTAACATGATGGGTGTGCCCATTCCAACAAGCCCTTAACATGATGGGTGTGCCCATTCCAACAAGCCCTTAACATGAAGGGTGTGCCCATTCCAACAAGCCCTTAACATGATGGGTGTGCCCATTCCAACAAGCTCTTAACATGATGGGTGAGCCCATTCCAACAAGCCCTTAACATGATTGACATCTGATTGGCAGGCTCACATACGAGCGAGGTTTGCTCGCAAGGAGTACCGCGGACTCTTGGAGGACCACAAGGCCAGTGTGATCCAGACGTACATACGAGCCTTCGTGGCCCGACGAAAATTCAAGCGGGTGTTGCGGGGAATCGTGTTGGTGCAGAGTCACTACCGCCGGCGTAAGGCCAGGCTGCAGCTGAAGCTCCTGAAGGTGAGTTATGTGTTCATATCTTTACATCTCTGTTTACCTGTCTGCCTTTCCCAACCCTTCAACTCCTGGATTTGTTTGTAATTTTTGAAAAAAAAAAAAAAAAAAAAAAATCACCAGCCTTGCAGAAAATCATAAAAATTCAAATAATGCTCAAAAGTATAAAATGTGTGAGAAACCAGAAAAAAAAACATGATAAAAGTATAAGAACGTGTATTTAGTACAACAAGACAAGATAAGACATTAAATACGCATTCTTATTCTTTTTTCGTGTTTTTTTCTGGTTCCTGTTTGCTTGAACGCGGGCAGTCACACTTGTTTTGGATTTCGTATAAAATGTATGTTTTACCGAAGGTAAATGAGTGGAGAGTACAGTTATATTTTTCACTTTTGACAGGATGAGATAACTCACAGTCCTGGAAAGATAACCATGATATTAAGGAGTGACCACACCCCGTACATGTTGATGTATTTGGTCGGGTGTAATCCTCGTCAGGACGATTAGCATGAAATACTTGATTCGTTGATGAGTTGATTTGCAACTTGTCCATTTTGTCAAATGCGTCATTGAGGATGTTGCTGAAATTTTCAGACCTACACTGCAGGTTGTCTGTATCTCCCAGGCCTGGCTGACACTAGAATATATTATGATAGTAAGCACAGAGTACAATCTCACGCAGTCTCAATCCTAGTGGAACTCGGTAGCATCATGATTATCGTCCTCACCATCATCACATTGTAAAAAAAAAACTGCACTAGCTTCTTTGGCCACTAAGATGGCATAGAAAATGAGACCCCCCCCCAAAAAAAAGGACAAAGGTAATTTCCCTAAATATGATGATCCTATTTACAAAAATTAAGGCCAGTTTTTACATGCGTTTCGGTGTACTTGGTTGTGTTTATACATTTGTATTTAGGTTAGTGTGTTTATACATTTGTAGTTAGGTTAGTTTTTTGAAACCCCTGTTCATAAAGTAGATGGAACGGTCAAAGCCAGAGGCATATATGTAGATTATGTGCACAGAAACACTGATATATGTAACTTGATTTTTTTCCAGGTACTTCTTTTTTTTCTTTCAGGATCAACAGTGTAGTGTGTGTGTTTGAGATGGTTATAGCCTTGATGTGGCTGTGTGCAGCCAGCTAGGTTTTAACTCTTTGACGACGGGCTACTTCGATCGAAGTGACAGCTGAGCTCTCACTGAGGACAGGCTACTTCAATCATAGTAACAGATGGTCTAGGGTATATAACTCCCTCTACTTTTGTTATGCTAATGATTTAGTTGTTGGCAGTTGTTCACTTGTGGAGGGAACTTCCGTTGAACTCTTCAACTACGTTTTGCCTTGGCAAGTGTTGATATTGTCGTTGTGACATGGTGTTCCAGATCGAGGCGAAGTCAGTGGAGCACATCAAAGTGGTCAACAAAGGGCTGGAGAACAAGATCATCGAACTGCAGCAGAGACTGGATGAGAGGGTACGTACGTGGACACATGCTCTACATAAGTTTTGGTTTTTTATTAACCCTTTCACTCTCGCACCCTGTCCGCCAGCTACAAAAACTTGACCCTTTCACTCCTTCATCCTGTCTATCAGCTTCCTGCTGTTGTGTTCACACGTTTGCCTACATGCATGTACACACACACACACACACATACACACACACACACACACACTTTCTAACTTTACTAGCACACGCACTCACACAGTATGGGAATACACACATATATCTCAGTCTGCACAAATTAATGGATAGATGTGCACATACACTCACAAACACACATGTACGCACACATGCACATGTGCGCTCACATGAACAAACACAACACACACACACACACACACACACACACACACACATGTACACACACATGCACATGTGTGCTCACATGAACACGCACGCACACACACACACACACACACACACACACACACACACACACACACACACACACACACACACACACCCCACATGAACACAGACACACACACACAGACATTGGCACTCACACAGGCACACACACATCGTAGGCAGGTGCTTTGACCACTACTACATGCACTCCATGTGGTTACATGAATCTGATAAAATATTACTAAAATGCTAAAATGAAATAGATGAATAAATGAAAAATTAATAGTGATTTTAAACCTCAGAACAAAACTGAGTGAACAGGTTTTTATTGTGTGTATGTGTGTGTGTTTTGTGCATGTGTGTGTTTGTGTGTGTGTACGCTTTGTGTGTGCGGGCATGTGTGTATGCTCTGTGTGTGTGTGTGTGTACGCTTTGTGTGCGCTCATGTGTGTGTATGCTGTGTGTGTGTGTCTGTGTATGCATGTTTGTGTGTGTGTCACAGGCGAAAGAGGTGGTGGGGATGAAGCAGAAGGAAGATAAGATGCAGCTGATGAAAGTGGAAATCGCTCGCCTGAAGTCATCCGACGAAGAGGCCAAAGTGTCGTCAAACAAAGTGACCAGTATGGAGGATGAGCTGACACGACTGCGTGCAGAACTGGAAAAAGTCACCAAAGAACGTGATACTGCCGTCAAAGAGAAAGACGACCTCATGAAAGAAAGTGAAGAGGTAAGAGGAAAAGACGGTTTATATTTTGGAGAGAGCAGTTTTGGTATCAGAGAGAAAGAGTTAATGGAGATAGCAGTATGGTGTCAGAGAGAAAGAGTTAATGATTGAGAGTGGGTGGGTATGTTTGTGTCTGTGTCTCTTTGTATGTATGTGTTTGTTTATGTGTGTGTATATCTGTATGGGTGTGTGTGTGTGTGTGTTTATTTAGACAGTGGAGGGAAATTATCCATTTTATTGATTGCAGATATCCATACCTATTTTATTGTACATATTGACTTTTTTGTTTTTTAACACTCGATTTGTTTTTCAGCCATGGTGTAGAAATACTGGACATTTTTCTCAAGAAGAAAGAGAGTAAAGCTGTTACTGTTTGTAAATAAGATATCAATGTGTTCACAGTTGTGGGCTTGCTGTGAGATCATTTGGTGTGTGTGTGTGTGTGTGTGTGTGTGTGTGTGCAGGTGCTGACAAAGGTCCTGGAAGAGAAGAACGAATTGAAGGAAGAACTAAATGAAGCCAACCAGCGTCTGAAAGACCAGCAGTCTCTCTCCACAGGTCTGCCAATTTTCATGATGATGATGATGATGATTTTTATACTTATCATTATCATCATTATTACTATTATCATTGTTATTAATATTCATTGTTATTATTATTATCATTGTTATTATTGTTGTTGTCGTCATCATCATCATTACTATTATTGTTATTACTATTATTATTATTATTATTGTTGTTGTTGTTATTGTTATCATCGTCATCGTCATCTTTGTCTACTACTACTACTACTACTACTACTACTGTTATTATCAGCAGCAGCATAATCATCATCACAGTCAGCATCATTCTTATCATCATCATTATTATTGTCATTATCATCATCACTATGTTATCATTGTTATGTGTCCATGTCAATCTATCAAAACAGTGGGATCAGTACGCAGAGGATAAATGTCGTCAGCCTCGTCATGTTTGTTGACAATGTCCGCAGTGGCTGATCCTTGGGTAAACATCTCGTACAACAATGGCTGAGTCATATGTAAATATGTCTTATGATAAAACCGTTAGGCCAAGAACTTGACTGACTATATGAATTAGGATGTTGCTCTCCACAATATGTAAACATTCATGAGGGGAAACGGAGAGAGAGGGGGGGGGGGGGAATTATATTTGAAGTGATGTATGAAGTATGAATGCCTATGCCAATGTGTGTGTTTGTGTGAGTGAGTGTGTGTACGTATGTGCACAAGTACATATGTGTCATTCAGGCATCGGCATATCTAAACATTTGCCATTATCATTGTTAAAATGGGTGATACAGAATGCTTCTTTCTCAGTGAATTCCATGAAAAGAAACTTTCTCGTTTCTGTAAAGTGTTTTCAAGTTGAAGGAGACTGTTTAAGCAAATTGCTCATTTGCAAAAACTTAACTCCTTGATTCCCTAATCCTATCCACCAGCTTTCTGCAGGAAACTGATGGATAGGATGAGAGAGTCAAAGGGTGAAGTTTTTTGCTTTGCTAATGTGGTTGCCAGTGTGGGAATCTGGTGGACAGGGTGTGGGACTCAAAGGATTAAAGAAAGGGACAACTAACAATTTCTGTCCAGTGGTCCTGATGAGGCTCAGTACCATCCATTACCAGCTTAGCGCCTGTATGAACCACAAGTTTAAACTGATGCAATCACCGACCTGCCCCTGCAATCAGGAGGACCAGACAGCTGACACAGTACAGCAATGTCGCCTCTGTCAAGTGGAGCGGCCAGAGACATGGCCAACTACAACTCACCTGACCACCAAACTCCATGGCAGTCAGCAGAAATTGAAAGAAACCATCATATTCATGGCCAGATGTGGCCTGACCGCATAGATAGCGTAGAAAAGAAGAAGTGGTATCCTATTATGAGTTATCACACATATCTTGGCCAGAGCAATAGCACAGGAAAGAAGAAGGAGGTATCCTATTATGAGTTATCACATATATCTTGGCCAGAGTAAGAAGCCTAGGCTTGCGCTTATCACATGTGATAAGTGTTATTTACCTAAGCAGGGATTTAGAAGACTATCAAGGTGTCTGATATAATATGTGTTATTTACCTAAACAGGGATTTAAAAGACTGTCCACATGTCTGATGTAATAAGTGTTATTTTCCAAACAGGGATTTAAAAGACTGTCCACAATTCTTATCACAGTCTGGGCATATGTCAGTGTTATCACTGTGGTGTTAATCTTGTACTTGTAGTCAGTCACTCAGCATCAGTAAACAGTGTGGCGTGCGTGCTGAAGTTGACTTAGCCATTTCTCTCTCTCATCCTGTTCTCCAGCTTCCTGTAGAAAACCAGTGGATAGAGTGAGAGTGTGAAAGGGTTAAAGTGAGATATTTGGACAGTGGTGAAGAGGTCAGGAGTAGCTTGGTGAGCAGTGGACTGGACTGACACTGGTGTGTGTATACTTGTGGCATGTTTCAAAGGCAAATGTGATGCATCTAGTGTGCCAACTAGTGACTGCCTGCTTGTCACCTCTCACTTTCAGCCTGCAGGTTGAAAAGTTTAAATACCTGGGAACAATCATTTCACCAGACGGCAGATGCACATCAGAAATAGCCAGCAGAATCGGCCACACCAAAACAGCATTCAAGAAGATGAAAAGCATTCTTACCAACAAATGCCTGTCAATTAACATCAGGAAGAGAGTTCTTGAATGTTATAAAACTTATATAGATCCAATACTGTTATACGGTTGTGAGGTGTGGACAG
>JAPXFY010000031.1:33278538-33338538 GCA_030674185.1 Monoplex corrugatus
TTGGAGCACCTGGTCACGACGGGAAAGCTGGAGGGAAGGAGAGCACCGGGTAGACCAAGGGAGAAGACACTAGACGGACTTGCAGAGTGGCTCAAGACAAGGAGGGTGGAAGAGATGCTTGAGGCAACAAGAGATAGAGACAGATGGAAGTCCATAATCGCCAACGCCCTGCGGCAAGGCACCTGATGATGATGATGATAATGATACTGTGTAGAAACTGTCAAGAGAAATAGACATGGTTACGTATGTATGTTATTATGTGTATACTCTGCAGTTCATGAATGACGAGAGTGAAATTAATGTGGTCCTGCTTGAATCATTCATGATACAAAAGATAAATACTCAAGAGGAATAACGCGAGTGAGAAAATAAAGTTGAAAGATAGACTCAGACTTGATAAAATGTGAAGGAGGTGAAAGCCAAGACCTGCGTGCCTCCTTTCTTGTCGAATTTGATCAGAAAAACAAATGGCAGAGACAGGATTCAGCAGTCACTGAGCTGGAAGACGACTGATTGGTCAAAGTGGATCACATGCAAGTCATATTAGAGCTATAAACATCTTCATTTTGGCATGTGGCAGAGAGCTAAGCTGGTCAGGATAGTTACGGTTTTTGATTTGGTAAGTATACTAGTTAAACAGGCATTTAAGGAAAAAAATCCTCTTATATGCAATGTGTGCCAAAACCATTAGGAAAGATAGACATGACTTTATGTGTATGTTATTATGTGTAGGCTGTACAGAAATCAAACCATCAGGAAACATAAATATGACAATATATGTATGAAACCAAAGCATCAAGAAACGTAGACATGACTTTATGAATATGTTATTGTATGTATGCCGTACAGAAACCGACAGGAGACATAGACGTGGGTCTGCTGCTCAAGCTGCAGAACAGGGTGAAGGAGCTAGAGAGAGAGCGGTCACGTCTCCTTGAGCGCCTGGAGCGTTTCGAAGAGGATGGCGCTCAGCCTGGCGGTGTCAACACTGACTCTGCTTTCAGCACTCTCAAGGTCAGTACAGCTTTTTTTTCACCATTCTCCATGCAAACTGTATATGCTCTGTTTTGAGGTTGATCAGAATCAGATCGCCATGTAGTTCTAGTCATTCATCATATGTAGTTCTAGTTATTCGTAATATCAGCATGTAGTTCCATGTTATGAGAGTGGGTTCAATTTAGCATGAAGATAGATTACAGATCATGTATGTTTCAAAGTAAATGGACCAAGGCAATTCAGACATAGTCAGTCTTCATCATATCATAAATCATGTAATTTTTGTCAGGTTGGCATAAAGTTGTACTGACATGTTAAAAATAGACATAACATAACTTGGAAGTAATTAACCAGAATGAATGTAACGTGAGAAACATGATAAATTTGTTAAAACTCAAAGATCAAATCAGAAATTTCAGTTAAAATTACAGCTGAAAGTTACTGTATATAAATTGACAAGAGTTCTGCTAATATGAAGATTTGATAACTCACTGTTTCACTGATACATGATTAATCTAAGGGTTTACCAATGTATAGATATGTAAACATGTACTAATGTACATATGTATAACTCATGTCTTGGTTTACTGGTGTATATCTAATGTAAAGCCTAACTAACATTTGTAATGATCATGTGATATTACAGTTTGATTGTTTCAAAGCACTCTTGAACATGAAAAAGAGGAAGAGCTGAGCAATCTGAATGTCAGTTCCAACTGACAGGAACAAAGCTCTCCATCTTTGATACAGACTCAAACTAGTGTTATCCCCTACATGTATGAAGGAAAGAGCTTGGTATGTTTTGATTAAACACAAAACATTATCCTCTTATCGATTTTACAAGAAATAAAAGTTGAGATGGGATAAGAGGATTATGTTGATGGGGACACAGTGTGTTGTCATCCTTTTTGGGGGAAATGGAATGTGAACGATTTATACCCACATCAAACTACATCAGATGTCATATTTACAAGGATGTTAGTGTAAGTTGCTCGTACTGGAACAAAATGATGGCCAAAGAGGGGAAAAAAAAAATGGAAGAAAACGGTGCCCTTTTCTTGATGGCCAGAAACAGATGGAGGATTCAGATGTTACACTGGTGATCAAGCTACAGAAGCGTGTGACAGCTTTGGAAGCCACAAAGACGAAATTAACTCAGGAACTGGATGATCGAGAGAACCATGTGCAGGGAGCACTTGATGGCGACTTCGCCTTTCGTAGTTTAAAGGTAGTGCCTGGTGGAGAGCTTCATATGGCTGTTGGTTTACCGGCTTTAACGGTGTAATGGATCCTGGTGGGTGGGTTTTATATGGTGGTCGGTATGTCAGCTGTGACAATTTGAATTTCACTAGAGTAACAGTTGTGACGCAGCATTAGAAAACCCGGCTTAAAATGCAGCCAACCAGTCATGATAATTGGTAAGGGAGAAATAATTGCACGTGGTCAAATTATAACAACTAAGATTTTTATGTAGTTTATTTTTATGTAGTTTTAAATTTTGAGCATCTTATCTTTTGATTTCCCAAAGTTTTATGGCTGGAAGCACCTAAAAAGCAGTTACTTCCCCTTTCAAAAAGACTCAAATATAGTTTAAACGTGTGTAAATCGAAAATTCTGATAGAAACGTTATTTTTGTATTTTGCATTGTAGTTTATATAGACTTTGAATTTTAAAATGAGGTGAAGACTGAGACATGAAAACTGTGTGCTTTACTTGGTTTTTCCTGTGTTGCGTCACAACTGTTGGTATATGGGGTTTTTATACAGTATATATGTCTATATATTTATATCAAAGGACCATATTTCATGGTTTAAAAGCAATGCTTGCTTTAACCTTGAATGGATCACTTTTCATGGTTTGAGTGTCACATTTGTCTTGACCCTTTTACTCTCACACCCTGTCCACCAGAGTTCTTCTGCATTGTCAACCATGCCAGCAATGCAAAACCTTAACCCTCTGACTCTCTTACCCTATCCACCAGCTTCCTGGAGTCAAAGGGTTAATGTGTTATTTACTTACATACTGCCCGTTGTACCATTGGCACGAAGGGAGAAATGGAGCATGTCCACCTGACCATAAATCATTCAGCTTTCATGGCATAAAGATAGCATTTGGCTAACACTTAACAGTATGTTATACAGCCGTGGTTGGATTAACACTTGGGTTGATGATAGTTACATAGTTGTGTATGGAACATCTCTCATGGTTTGAGTGTAACACTTTACTTAATGATATGTGTACGTAACTGTTTCATGGTATAAATAGGCAAAATGTTGTATGTATGTAAGCGTTTCATGGCTTAAAAAGGTGACATTTGGCCATCAAACTTTTTCTTTTAACCCTTTGACTCCCACACCCTATCTATCAACTGCAAAAACTTAACCCTTTGATTCCCTCACCCTATGCACCAGCTTCCTGGGTGAGGGAAGCTGGTGGATAGGGTGAGGGAACCAAAGTGTTGTTTTTGCTTTGCTAGCATGGGTGACAATGCCTGATGCTGGTTGACGGGGTGCGGGAGTCAAAGGGTTAATTAATGAAGTGGTAAATAGGCCAACTTTTCGTGTGTAAAGATAATGCGTGACTGGGCTAGGTAAAATGTTTATACAGCTATGAGTGGATCAGTTTTCATGGGAGAAATGTTAGACGTTTGTTGGTGATCGTTGTACAGCTGTCAATGGGTCATTGTTTATGGCTTGAATTAACACCTGCTATAAAAAATTAACATAGCCATAAATGGGTCATCTCCCATAGTTTGAGTGCAGCACTTGTTTTAACCCTTTGACTACTGCACCCTATCCACCAACTTCAAAAACTTAACCCTTTGACTCCCTCACCCTTTCCACCAGCTTTCTGCAGGAGCTGGTGGAAAGGGTGAAGGAGTCAAAGGGTTAAGTTTTTGCTTTGCTTGCATGACTGACGATGCAGGATGCTGGTGGACAGGGTGCAGGAGTCAAAGGGTTAAGAACATGAACATAGCCATAAGCACTTCTCTTAAGAATATTAACATATCCGTAAATGCGTCATCTTTCATGGTTTGAATGTAACACTTACCGCAAGATGTGCATATCCGTAAATGGGCAGTCTTTCATCGTTTGAGTGCACGTTTGTGTAATACTTGCCTTGAGAATTTAAACACAGCCATAAAATGTTTATCTTTCATGGTTTGAATGTGACACTTGCTTTAAGAATATAAACACAGTATGAACGGATCATCTTTCATGGTTTAACACTTGCCTCAAGACGATGTACACAGCCACAGATTGGTCATCTTCCAAAATGAAGAAGTAACACTTGGCCCAATGATTTCACTCTTTCCATGGGACAGCTTTCATGTTTGAAAAGTATCACTTAGATCAATGATATTTATAATTAATTTTGCTATAAATGGTTCAACTTTCAGGGTTTGACATAAGCACTGGATGGAGTGGTCTTCACTAATGTTTTTCTGGTTTAACAGTCATTCAACTGCTTTTTCATCTCCCCACTAACCCTTTCTTCTGGCATCATCATCTTTGGATATGGGTCAATAACCTTCCAGCAACTTACACTTGATTTTTCTCCCTGTCTTTTCTTAATTTTCTTACTTCTTTTTCTTATTACTTACATATTATTAGAATAATGTTTGATGTTCCAGTGAATTCTTTGTTTCTTTTTTATAATAAAACCACACAAAACCAACATGAATATATTGGTAAACAAGCAAGTAAAGCAAAATCATTTATCAGCCGTAAATGATATTAATCATGATCATAACACTCTTCTTTTTCTAACCCTTAGATACTGTTGTTGAACTATGGCTTTGAAAAGATATTGTTTCCACCTTGGCAGACAAATACAGCATTAAAAAGTTAAACAAAAGGATGTAACACAAATATAGTTGTGAAAGAGTTTCAATAATTTATAATTAATTTATAATTACAATATTTATATAGCGCAAAATCTTGATAAAATCAAATCTAAGCGCTGAAGCAGACACACACGCAAGCACGCACGCACGCACGCACGCACACCACACGCACGCACACACACACACACACACACACACGCATGGCTATAAATGGGGAGAAAGAATAAAAGCAATAAAAGCAAGAATAAAACCAATGGAAAATTATATAGAGCATAGCATATACAATTATATATTATAACCATGTGATTCCCTCCGAGCGGAGACAGGCTGCAGATGGGGGGGGGGGGGGGGGGGGGGGGGGTTGAGTGAGGTTAGGATTTTATGCGGAGGAGAAAAGGTGAGTTTTGAGAGCGGACTTGAAGGAGACAAAAGTAGGTTGCTGACGGACTGAGAGAGGAAGTTTGTTCCAGGAGAGTGGACCAGAAACAGAGAAGGCTCGTGGACCATAGGTATTGAGCTTAGTGCGTGGAAAGCGAAAAGTCAGAGGATCGGAGGCAGAGCGGAGGGTACGTGAGGGAACATAGATCTCAAGTAGGCTTGACAGGTAATCGGGGGCTGCGTTATTGAGGCTTTTGTAGCACATGGTGTCTAGTTTGTACTGTATGCGCTTTGATACAGGGAGCCAGTGAAGTTGTGCCAGGAGAGGAGATATGTGGTCAGCTTTTTTCTTTTTGAGTACAAGGCGTACAGCATTGTTTTGAATGCGCTGTAGGATGTGAATGGTGGAGGCAGGAAGACCAGACAGGAGTGAATTGCAATAGTCAATGCGAGACATTATGAAGGAGAGAACGAGTTTTGCAGTTGTTTCGACAGAGAGATACTTCCTGATCAGCCTTATACGATGGAGATGATAGTAGCAGGATCTGGCAGTTTGAGTAACAAAGTTGTTCATGGAGAGGGTAGAGTCAATGCAGACACCAAGGTTTTTAGCTGAATCAGAAATTGGGACTGACGTGTTACATAATGGGAGAGAAAGAGGAGGCAGCTGAGAAAGTTTCTGACGGGTGCCAATGAGGATAGCTTCTGTTTTGTCGTCATTAAGCTGAAGTCTATTGTGTGTCATCCAGTTCTTAATGTTTCAGAAGACAAGTGACGGCATCGCAAAAGTATGAATAACGAAATGATACATCAGTTCAGTCCGCAGTGAAAAGTTGAGGAAAGCGACAGCAGTGGAAGCAGTTTCCTGTTTTCCATTGCTTTTTTGGTCAGACTACATTGCCATGCTCTAGTCTCAGACAGCCAGAGAGCAGCTGCAGACTACTAATACACATAGACACTAGATAGGTCTGAAACTACGCCTGATCTTTATAGCATCACAATAGCCATTCTGTAACAGCAGATAATTCAGGCTCTGTCACTGCCGTAATCACCGTTCTGGAACATCAGTCCGCATATCTTGATCTCCTGAAAGTTCTTTGTTTGGGAATCATGAACTTGGTAACTTTAGACCTGTCAAGGTTTCCTTGAATCTGAGATGTTTGTTTCATAATTCCTGATGATGTTGGAGATGTTTGTTTCATAATTTCTGATGATGTTGGAGATGTTTGTTCCATAACTCCTGATGATGTTGGAGATGTTTGTTCCATAATTCCTGATGATGTTGGAAATGTTTGTTTCATAATTCCTGATGATGTTGGAGATGTTTGTTTCATAGTTCCTGATGATATTGGAGATGTTTGTTTCATGATTCCTTATGATGTTGAAGATGTTTGTTTCATAGTTCCAGATGATGTTGGAGATGTTTGTTTCATAATTTCTGATGATGTTGGAGATGTTTCGTAATTCTTCATGATGTTGGAGATGTTTGTTTCATAGTTCTTCATGATGTTGGAGATGTTTGTTTCATAATTCTTCATGATGTTGGAGATGTTTGTTTCATAATTCTTCATGGTATTGGAGATGTTTGTTTCATAATTCCTGATGATGTTGGAGATGTTTGTTTCATAATTCCTGATGATGTTGGAGATGTTTGTTTCATAATTCCTGATGATGTTGGAGATGTTTGTTTCATAATTCCTATTGATGTTGGAGATGTTTGTTTCATAATTCCTCATGATGTAGGAGATGTTTGTTTCATAATTCCTCGTGATGTTGGAGATGTTTGTTTCATAGTTCCTGATGATGTTGGAGATGTTTGTTTCATGATTCCTTATGATGTTGAAGATGCTTGTTTCATAGTTCCAGATGATGTTGGAGATGTTTGTTTCATAATTTCTGATGATGTTGGAGATGTTTCGTAATTCTTCATGATGTTGGAGATGTTTGTTTCATAATTCTTCATGATGTTGGAGATGTTTGTTTCATAATTCTTCATGATGTTGGAGATGTTTGTTTCATAATTCCTGATGATGTTGGAGATGTTTGTTTCATAATTTCTGATGATGTTGGAGATGTTTTGTAATTCTTCATGATGCTGGAGATGTTTGTTTCATAATTCCTCATGATGTTGGAGATGTTTGTTTCATAATTCTTCATGATGTTGAAGATGTTTGTTTCATAATTCTTCATGATGTTGGAGATGTTTGTTCATTCTTCATGATGTTGGAGATGTTTGTTTAATAATTCCTCATGATGTTGGAGATTTTTGTTTCATAATTCTTCATGATGTTGGAGATGTTTGTTTCATAATTCCTCATGATGTTGGAGATGTTTGTTTCATAATTCCTCATGATGTTGGAGATGTTTGTTTCATAATTCCTCATGATGTTGGAGATGTTTGTTTCATAGTTCCTGATGATGTTAGAGATGTTTGTTTCATAATTCCTGATGATGTTGGAGATGTTTGTTTCATAGTTCTTGATGATGTTGGAAAAGTTTGTTTCATAATTCCTGATGATGTTGGAGATGTTTGTTTCATAGTTCCTGATGATGTTAGGGATGTTTGTTTCATAGTTCTTGATGATGTTGGAGAAGTTTGTTTCATAATTCCTGATGATGTTGGATGTGTTTGTTAGACATTTGTGATAATAGCTTGACTGCTTCACAAGACCTGGTTGGCACAGAGGCAGAGCAGTTGCCTTCCAGTCTGCATGAATTTGCATAAGTGTGAAATCCCCCCCATGGGGATGCCAGGGGCTCTTTCAGTGTAAATCATATTCCCGAAATTCTGTACTAGAAATTTCCTCTTTTCGGTCACTCTCTTTGTTTCTTTCTTCCTCCTTTGCTTTCTGTCATTTCTTCTTTTCATTTTCTGCCTTGCTGGTCAATTTACCTGCATGTGATCAATAAAGTCTTACGTACTTCTTTTTAGGATTGATAATTGGGTACATGTGTTAAGTGCATTTTTGGCTCTAGGGATATGAGATATACGGAAGCAATTTTAGGTAATTTAGGCCCGTTTTTATATATGGTTTTAGTGTCGTTAGTTGTGTTTAAAGTTGTATTCAGGTATGTTTTTTAAATCCCCTGTGCGATAAATTGGACGGAATGGTCAACGCCAGGGGCATCTCCTTATATTATGTACACCAATGCATTGATATGTGTACTTAATTTTCTTTTCCTTTTTTTTTTACTGTTGAAGTATTGTGTAAGTTTTGAAATGGTTATAGCCCTGATATGGCTCTACGCAGCTGGCTGGGCTTTAAACAACAATAAGAACAAGTGTGAAATCTGCATTAGTTTGCGCAAGTGTGAATCGCACCCATGAAACATGTATATGTTCAAGTGACCTCCAATCAACCTAGCTGTGAATGGGCACCAAAGCTACAGAAAGATAAAGCAGTGAGAGTGAGAAGATGGGCACTGTGCTCATATGCTGGTTCCGAGAAAAGTTGAGGTCTCTGCCTCATATCCCAACAACCTTAGGGTTATGGGAGAACCTTTACCTTAGCCTTCACCTTCACAGGATCTGGCTACAGTTGATCTTCATGCAAGAATATGTGACTTAACACTGTCTTTCCTTTTTTTTTTTTTTTTCTTTTTGTTTCTTTCTGTTCTTGTTTTTTTCTCAGTATTTTTCAGTAGTCTTCTTTCTTCCTCCTCTTCTCTAAGTGCTGTTTCTTTGTCTAAATTCTTCACTGTTTTCTTTTCTTCTGATTCTTTTGTATTGTCATTGTCTTCAATTATTATTTTATGTTTTTCCTTAATTGATGTTTCTCCTTTCTCTCTGTTTTTTTTTTTTTTTTTCTCCACCACTTCCTGCTTCATCATCATTTTCTTCTTCTTCCTCCTCCTCTGCTGTCTCATTATCTGTCATTCTTTAATTCTTTTCTTTCTGACTTTATCTTCTTCATTTACTTATTTATTTTATTTTATTTTGTTTTATTTTATTTTGTTTTATGTTATTTTGTTGTATTTCATTTTCATTTTTATTTTTTTGCCATCCTGATCTTCTTCTTCTTTCTCTGTTTATTCCTCTTCCTCCCATTCCTCATCACCTTCGTTCTGTTTTCGCCACTTCTTTTCTCTAGTACTGGCGATCAACCAGGTTTTTGTGTCATTGTAATCATTGTTCTTGTTTGCTTTTTTTTTTGCTTTTTTTTTTTTTGTAAATTGTTCCAGTTTTTCTCAGATGCATGTGTGCATGTTGATTTTACCCACACTGTGTGTAAGGTATGTTGCTGCATAGTCTGCATTCTTCATCTTGAGTGGGTGTGCAGGATGGAGATTTCCATGTTACCATAAGTCGCTGGACACGGATGTGACTTACAGGATCTTTGACCGACATACTTGGTGTTCTCTATGCATATGTGCACAAAGGGCTTTAGGCACGAATGGGTCCACACACAGACACACAGATCAGAAAATCTCCATCCTTTCCCCCATCAGATAGAAGCTACTCAGGCAAGATTAAATCACAAACCTTCCAGTTGCTAGTCTGACATTTTGCCCTTTTGACTACCATGCCTTCTATCAGTGTTTGATTTTTGACAAGATAGACCAATAACCTGACTCTGCCATGTTCTGTATGAGAGAGAGATGCTCATGCAGAGTTACAAGATTTGCCAGAGAGATGACAATAGGCCTCCACTTGACGACAGTTGTCAAATCACACAGCGATTGACTTAACCCTTTAACTCACACACCCTGTCCACCAGCATCCTGCATTGCCAACTGTGCTAGCAAAGCAAAAACTTAAACTTTTTGATCCTCTCACCCTATCCATCAGTTTCCTGCAGGAAGATGGTGGATAGGGTGAGAGAATCGAAGGTTAAGTTTTTGCAGTTGGTGGATAGGGTGCTGGAGTCAAAGGGTTAATCATCAAGTGGGTAAAATGTTTGACCTTCATTGTGAAGGTCTGAGTTTGATCCTGCCTGGGTATCTTTAGCCTGGAGGGTAGATGGTGAAGACTTTTCCAGTCTCATAAATGTGCAGACCTGCTGGTGCCAGAACCCTCTTCATGTTTCAGAGGCTCTCAGAACATCCAGTCTCACATTAACCCTTTGACTCCCCACCTTATCCACCAACTGCAAAAACTTAACCTTTGACTCCCTCACCCTATCCACCAGCTTCCTGCAGGAAGCTGGTGGACAGGATGAGGGAATCAAAGGGTTAATTTTTTGCTTTGCTGGCATGGTTGGCAATGCAGCATGCTGGTGGACAGGGTGCGGGAGTCAAAAGGTTAAAGATCCTGTAAGTCATGTGAGTGTCCAGTAGTATATGGAAACGTGAAAACACCCAGCATGCACACCCACCAAAGACACAGAATGCAGACTGTGCAGCAACATAACGTCTATATGCTGCATGTGAAAACAACATGAATACATGCATCTGAGACAAATCAAACTCCGAACAAAAAGACAAACAAACAAAAAACCACAAAAAAACAGCAACAAACCCTTCACAGCCAACCACTAGGTTCGACAAAGGACTTTTCAACCTCATGCTAACACTGAGTGAGTTATTATTTTATTATTTATTTTTCATGGTTGTTGTCATTATTACTTACTGACAGATGCAAGAGCTGGAGAACGAGAAGGACAAACTGAAGCGCGAGGTGGAGCGTCTGATGCGATCCATCGCTGATACCACCAATTTTGGGGCCGACGGAAGCCCGGTCACTCCTGCCGCTAAAGAGTTCCTTGGTGAGAGTCTTTGGCGCTTCAGTCCCTTGTAGTCAGTGTGTTGTTTCCCCTGTCTGTGTGTTGAATGAAGTATGTTGTAAAGGGCTTACAGGATGAACTGGCTTGGTCCTGATCAGTTAGTCGTTTGTAAAGTTGTCGTTTCTGTTTCAACCTATAAGACTGGGTATTAGAATCGCACAACATCAAAACACAACAGCCACATTAACCCTTTCATTCCTGGAATTAAAATTTTTGACAAACAAAATCATGTGATGCTCCCTAAATTGTACAAAATATGTGCTTATAGATGGAAATGAATGGAGAAATAATTCTAATATTTTCAGTGTTGACAGGATGAGATAACTCACAGTAATGGGAAATAACCAAGATTTTAAAAAACAATGACACTTCCTACTTATCCATGTACTTGGAAGAGTGTAATCCTCCTCAGGATAATCAGAATCACTGTAATCAGTGTCAAGTTGATCCACAGCATTCACCTTTGTTTCTGCCATGCTTTTGTTGTCACTATTGCACAGCAAATCAGACAAAATTCTAGCTAACTATTCTGCTGTGGACACCCTGGCAGCCATGTTTAATACGATCAACAATGTTTTGCTTTACAAAAAGCAAAAGACTTCATTAAAATCAAGCCAGATCAAGCCAAAACATGTTGAGAAATCCTTTCAAACACAGCAAGGCAATCACCATTTGGAAGGAAGTAAATGTAAGCATGTAAGTATGTGACCAGCTAAACCATTACTAATGGGATGACCCCTGGACTGCCGTTATAACCACAGTCTGGAGTGAAAGGCTTAAGAGTAGTGGGAGAACACTGAAAGAGACATGATATCAAATTTCATGGAAAGTCAATGATTTTGGCCTCTGAAAGTCACAGTACAAGCAGAAAAAAACAACATTAGAGAAGCACTGACAGTCACGGAGGGTTGACACCCACTAAATAGAGATGTTGGATTTGAGTTCCATGAAATCTTCACACATGTCAGACTGCCAGACTATCAAATCATTATCAGTCGACATTCTCATCTATTGTGTGTACGATGTTTCCTGGCTTTCCTTGCCACCAAGAACTGCCAACATGGAGTAGAATTATCTTCTGTCGTTTTAAATTGGTGAAAAGGAAGACTTTCCTACATTGGAGTTTCGTAGGTTTTTTTTGTTTCTGTTTTCTTCTCCACAACACTGCATCACTAACTTCATCAATAATTCTTTGTTGTGGTATATGACAAAAATAGCAGAAATTGTTGATTTGGATCTTTATCTAAACACATAATACTGCGATCCATATTTCTTTGATGGCTACAGCCACCCAGTTCAGTTCAATGTTGAGCTTGCTCGGCTATCCATGACATGTTTCCTCCATCCCTCTCTGTCGGACATTGCAGTAGGTAGTTCATCATACTGACAGCCCGTATCATCGATCAGTTGGTCAATGAAGGTCTTCTTTGGACATCCTGGTCTTTGTTTGCCGTGACTGGGTCTCCATAGTAGAACATCTCCTACCAGTTCTTTGCTACGCTGGCAGTGTCCCGCAAAATGCAGTCTTTGTTGACGTATTGATTTACTGATTGGTGGGATCTTACTGTATAACTCTTTGTTAGTTGGATGTTCTCTCCAGGATTTGTTCAGGGTTGCACGTAGCATTCGTGTGTATGCTCCATCAATCTTCTTCTCCAATGTCTTTGTTAGGGTCCAAGAGATTGAGCCATATGTAAAAACGGACTCTACTACTGCTCGGAAGAAGTTCCTTTTCAGGTTGTCTGGTAGATTGGATTTCCAGATTTTGTCCAGTTGATTTAGAGCGCCCCAGGCATTTCCGAGTCTGGTATTGACATCTTGTTCTGTGGAGTCATTGTAGCTGCCAAGGTATTTAAAGTCTTGAACTTGTTTGATCCCATCTCCATTGAGACTTCTCATACCTTCTGATGCGTCTTGATTCAGGCAGATGAACCAATTCTGCAAAAATTAACAAGTTCTGCTCCAGAATTTCTGGTCTCTTTTGTGCCATTAATATGACTGCCACAAGAAAATCTGTGTGTGCGCGCTCGTGGGTATGTGTGTGTGTGTGTGTGTGTGTGTGTGTGTGTGTTCTCTTATTTAAAGTTTGGTCATTCAGAGTCACCTGCAAGGTTGAATTGTGCATCATCTGTTTTTCAGCTTTTGTAATGTATATACCAGCATTTGACTGGATACATCATTGTTTTGAATTCAATTCCGTTCAGTTCAGAAGCAGTTGGTTAGTCCACATGGAAATTCATCTCTTTCTGTTTGACAAGTTTTATCGCGTAAAACATTTTATCATAGTACACATGTTTCACCATTGTAACATAACATGAACTTCATCACATTCAGCCTTTGACACTATCACACTCAGATAAAAATCATGCATATTCTATTATTAATATACATGTATCTTGGATTTTGCAATTAATTAAAATTTTGTTGTTATCTTGCTAAATGTTGATCATTCAAAAAAAAAGTAGTACTGTCTGGTTTAGATGACGTTCTTCTGTCTGCATGAATGTTTCCATGTTTGTGTTGTGTTTTGTTTAACTGTTGTTATCCTGTGATTGCTGTAGTTTATTGGAAGAGATTGCAGTGGTTTCAGTCTTTTTTGGTTTTCATGTTGTTTTTCTAATTCATTTTCTTGTAGATTTTGTGTGTATGTCTTTTTTTTAAAATGTGATATGATAATTGTTTAAAGTTGTTATGGTAGTTTTTCGTTGTTGTTTTTTTTTTTACTCTTTTTGTTGTTTATTTCACACTATGTTTATGTTGTTAATGGAATGTGATATCGGCCTATCTTGCCTGCTCGTCCCTTCTCCCCATCCACCCCTCCTGTCTTCCTCTCTTACTTTCTGTCTTGCTGCCTGGACCATGGGTATCTGTCTGCCTCTCTGTCTCCTTTTCCTTCTCTCTTTCTTCACCCCCCTCCTCTCATAACAACAGATAGTAACGCTGCTAACCGACGCCTGCAGCTGGTGAAAGGTGAGTGGTCGATACCCCTAGCGTCAACCAACCCCACCACCACCACCACTGTCACCCCTATTCCGCTCAAGCTTTTTTCAGTGCTCTCTTCGTGACATTATATATACTTTTATATAGTTGAAGAGAAAAACACACACGCACACACCCTCCTTCCCCACTATTTCCATCCTAACCACCTCTTTCTCTCGCCGTACTCCGATCGTATGTTTTACCCCATTTTTCATGTCTGACCTCTCTAGGGTACCAGATATTTCAGGTAAAAAATGATGATGTTTTATTATTATTTGTAAAAAGAAGAAATTAGACTGTGATATCTAATGAAATAGTACTTGCACAACAATCACCAAGTGCCAGACATTTCAACTACAGATAACATTTACTGTCTGTGAAAAGAAGAAATTCTACTGTGGTGTTCAATGAAAATATACACCATGTGCGCATATGCAGACACGCTCTCTTTCATACACAGATACACACAGACACACAGACAAACACACACACAGCAAACACACACACAGACAAACGCGCGCAAGCGCACACACACACACACACACACCACACACACACACACACACACACACACACACACACACACACACACACACACACACACATACACACACCACTTTCTCTCTCTCTCTCTCTCACACACACGTGCGCGCGCACACACACAGAGACACACACACACACACACACACACACACACACACACACACACACACACACACACACACACAACACACACACAACACACACAACACACACACACACACACAGAGACACACACACACACACACAACACACACACACACACACACACACACACACACACACACACACGCACACACACACACACTTTCCTCATTCACTCACACACACACACACACACACACACACACACACACACACACACATATACACACATTCACACACACACACACACACACCTCTCTCTCTCACACACACTCTCTCTCACTCTCTCTCTGTCTCTCTCACACACACACACACACCCACACACACACACATTGTCTCTCTCTCTCTCTTTCTCTCTCACACACACACACAAAACACACACACACACATACACACACACACACACACACACACACACACACACACACACACACACACACATACACACACACACACACACACGTGTTAATATAGGAGGATACCCAATGCATAAACCTTCCCTCCACTTTCCCCAACACTGACACTGCTTTCAAATCGCACCATGATTCTTTTAAATCATATTGTTCATGATCCCCCAGCCCTCCCTTCTCTGTGTGGTGTGAACATGTGATGATTATGTTTTCCTTGCACCGTTGTAGCCTTGACTGCAGAGAAGGGGAGGAGGGGAGGGGCAAGAGGGGAGAGGGAGGACATTTCTTTCCATCTTCCTTCTCTGTGGAATAGTTTGTATCTTGTCCATCCACCGATTTCACATATCCATTGATACCCCTCCCACTTCGCGTGTAGACCTCTCCCAACGCTCGTACACATTTGCACACAAATACAGACATGTGTGCGATCGTGTTGCACAACACATATACTCGTATATGCATGCATGCACAGGCACAAACACACGCAGGCACACACGCATGCAAGTGTGCATGTGGACACACATACACACACACATACACACACACACACACTCAACACACACACACACACACACACACACACACACACACCACGCACGCGCGCACACCTGCACAGACACACAACCACAACATGCACATTCATGTGTGTGTGAACATGTACAAATTCAAACTAATACCAGCAGCTTCTATCCTGCTTTCAAGAAGGTATGTGTGAATTCCATTGTAAAAAAATTAATCTAACATCACCATTACCTCCACCACCTCCACCCACCACCACCACCACCAATGATGATGATGATGATAATCATCATCATCATCATTAGATTTATTATTTTCTTCAGTGTATTTCTCAGGGTAGTTTAAAATAAATTTAACTTGCATGTCCCTGTCATCAGAGACAACCCACATGTGAGGACTGATCAAAGAGTCGTGTCAATTTTGCAGCCATTTCTAAACTATTATAATAATGTTTTAACTTATGTAAAATTTTAGCCTTTGTGCTGTTAGTGTAGTGTGCACAAAATCATAATGATGCTGTGTCTGGTTTAGTTGTATGACATCATTGAATATGTGATGTACCGTCATTGAATATGTGATGCGCCGACATTGAATATGTGATGTAATGTCATTGAATATGAATGTGATGTAACATTGAATATGTGATGTAACATCATTGAATATGATTGTGATGTAACATCATTGAAAGTGTGATGTAACGTCATTGAATATGATTGTGATGTAACGTCGTTGAATATGTGATATAACATCATTGAATATGAGATCTAACTTAACTGTATGTCTGAAAAAATGGATCCTATTAGGGCGTAGAGCGACTCAGATTAGTGTCTTCGCTAGGTTCAGACTTCGAGATGGTCCAGTTTAAATTCATGCCGTTTTGACAGTTGTGTGTAGAGACAAGTGCATGTTATTCAGAACAGTTGGCCACCGATTGAGTTTCAAATGAGGAAAAACGGACTTCAAAGGCAAAGACAAATGTGCACTTCCAAATGAGGCCCAGAATTAGCAAACTGTGAACCCCTTGACTCCCACACCCTTTCCATCAACTGCAAAAAGTTAACCTTTGACTCCCTTACCCTGTCCACCAGCTTTCTGCAGGAAGTTGGTGGATGGGATGAGGGAGTCAGAGGGTTAAGTTTTTGTTTCGCTGGTGTGGGTGACAATGAATGCAGGATGACAGGTAGACAGGGTGCAGGAGTGAAAGGGTTAAGCTAGTAAAGAATGTTTTTGAAGAGGAACCACATCCTTCTTGAAATAAGTGAAACTTATCATGTTTCGTTTGGCACGCTTGAGTGAATTCTGCGAACTGATATTGAGATGAGGAAAATGGCGGCCAGATGGATTCTTCTTTTTCTTCGGACAGAGGATCAGAGAAAGACAGAGGGTTCAGAGATGTAAGTGACTATGTGACCTGATCACAGTGATACTGAAATGTGGATCACCATCTATGAACCAGAAAAAAACATGAAAAAAGAATGAGAATGCATATTTAATACAACCAATCTTTATTACACTATCAGAAATATTTGTTTTGATTCTTTTTTTGTGTGTTTTTTCTGGTTCCTGTTTGCTTGAATGTGAACTGTCACACTTGTTTTGGACACCACCGTCTATGGCATCCCAAACAAACGATTCAATCAAATATGGGTGGGCACTAAATGACTAATGTCACAAGACCAGTTACTCTGAGACATGGTTTCAAAGCAGGAAGAAACTTTCTTCTATTTTCCTCAACTCCCAAGGCTCTGCAGTGGTCAGTAGTTTTGCTCGAAAAATCTATTCTTAGCCATAGATGTTATGTAGAGATGACAACTCAAGTGCCCATAAAACCCATGTCACTGTGACCTATCTACAAGAGCAGTCCGTGTCAGTTTCCCCTCAGCCACTCTGGAGTTCTGATTTAGCTCCATAATGCTTCTGGTTATTTCCCCTTCTTAAGCAAACCCTGGCTGACAAGAAGTGTTCAAGAATCCGGGAACTAGGTAAAAGCAGTGATATCACAGCGTGCTACCATATCTCAATTATAAAGACTATCAAAAAGTGTTTGACTCTTTGCTGAAAAGATTGAATAAAACTGTGAGAGAGTACCATATCTTAGTTAGACTATCAGAAAAGCGCTTGACTCTGATGAAAAGACTAAATAGAACTGTGAGAGGAGGAGAGTGATAAACTTGAAAATTTCAAAACAATGGACTTCCTTTTTTTTATTTTGCAAAGTAAATGACAAGACTCTTGGATCAGCCCTTGTAAGCCACCATCCGCTGAATTGATGTTTAGCTACCCTGCACATGCCCTTTCAAGCATAAATCAAATCCGTTCAGTTCACTTCATCAGTTCATGTTATATATTCCCCAGTATGTATGTAGGTAAAGTTGATGAAGATAAAATGTGATGTATGGAGGGTGAAGTATTGAGGGGGGGGTATGAAATGTGATGTATGGAGTAAAATGTATCTATGGAGTGGGAAATGTGATGTATGGAGGTGAAGTATGTAGTAAAGTGTGATGTATGGAGGTAAGGTATGATGGAAGAAAAGTATGAAGGAGGAATAATGGTAAGTGTGATGTATGGAGGGTAAAGTATGAGAGGTAAATAGATGTATGAAGGTAGTATGATGGAGGTAAAATGTATGTATGGAGGTAATAATGAGGTAAAATGTGATGATGGAGGGTAAAGTATGATGGAGGTAAATATAATGTATGGGTAGTGATGGTAAATGTGAGTCTGAGGCAAAGTTGAGGAGGTAATATATGTAGGAGGAAAGTATATGAGAATGTGATGTATGGAGGGTAAAGTATGAGGAGGTAAAATGTGATGTATGGAGGGTAAAGTATGATGGAGTTAAAATGTGATGTATGGAGGGTAATATGATGAGAAAATGTAATGTATGGAGGGTAAAGTATGATGGAGGTTAAATGTGATGTATGGAGGGTAACAATATGATGAGGTTAAATATGATGTATGGAGGGTAAATATGATAGAGAGTAAATGTGATGTATGGAGGGTAAATATGATAGAGATTAAATGTGATGTATGGAGGGTAACTATGATGGAGATTAAATGTGATGTATGGAGGGTAAGTATGATGGAGGTTAAATGTGATGTATGGAGGGTAAAGCTATGATGGAGATTAAATGTGATGTATGGAGGGTAAAGATGATGGAGGTTAAATGTGATGTATGGAGGGTAAATGATGAGATTAAATGTGATGTATGGAGGGTAAATATGATGGAGGTAAAATGTGATGTATGAGGGTAACATATGATGGAGTAAATGTGATGTATGGAGGGTAAAGTATGATGAGGTAAATGTGATGTATGGAGGGTAACTATGATGGAGATTAAAATGTGATGTATGGAGGGTAAAGTATGATAAGTAAATGTATGTATGAGGGTAAGTATGATGGAGGTAAATTGTGTATGAAGGGAAGTATGAAGGTAGTGTATGTATGGAGGGTAAAGTTGATCAGAAAATTAAGTAGTGGAGTGGAAAGTATGGGAGGTAAAAGTATGTATGGAGGTAATAGAGGATAAGTGTGTGATGGAGGAAGGTGAAAAAGTATGACAGGAGATTATAGAGTGTGATGTATGGAGGGTAAAGTATACAGAGATAATGTTGATAGTAATAATGGGGTAAAATATAACATGAGAGTTAAGTTGTGATGTAATGATAAAGGTAAAGTATTATGGAGGTAAAATGTAAATGTATGGAGGGTAAAGTATGATGGAGGTAAATGTAATGTATGGAGGGTAAAGTATTGATGGAGGTAAAATGTGATGTATGGAGGGTAAAGTATGATGGAGTAAAATGTAATGTATGGAGGGTAAAGTATGATGGAGGTAAAATGTAATGTATGGTGGGTAAAGTATGATGGAGGAAATGTGATGTATGGAGGGTAAAGTATGATGAGAATGTAATTTAGAGTAAAGTCTATGAGGTAACGATGGAGGTTTAAAGTATGATGAAAGGAATAAGGTGATGTATGGATGGTAAAGTATGATGGAGGTAAAATGTAATGTATGGAGAGTACAGTGTGATGGAGGTAAAGTGTGATATATACAGGCTAACCTGTGAAGTATGCAATGGTAAAAAGTGAGATACATAGGGTTAAACAGGGATTGTGAGGTGGTGGTTAATGATGTTGGAGGTAAACAGCGATGCCAAAGGATAAAATGTCTTAATGTATGTAAAGTGTGATATAGATAAATTGTGTTGTGTGGATGGTAAAGTGTGATTTGAAATGAATTTACATTATGCTGAGGTTGATCACACAAGCAGCAAAACTGAGCATTTCTCCTAGCTGGAGGGGAGAGAAAACACTGACCATCACTTTATGTTGGGTATCAGAGCACGTAGGTTTGAATCCAGCTGTTTTGTGTTTTTTTTTTCTGTGGGGTGGCTAACACAAAAAGTGAAAGAAATATACTGAGAGCTGATCTAAAATCCTCTATAGCAAAAAGAATCATTTTGCAAATTCACCAATGGATATTGGCCCAGTTTGAATTTTTTGTTTTTTTTTGTTTTGTTTGTTGTTGTTTTTTGAAAGGGGAGGATTTTTGTTTCTGTGAGGAGTTTCATTCTTGCGTGTGTTTTTTGTTTTTGTTTATTTGTTTCTTTTTTGTGAGCCGTAACTCCCACAGGCACTCAGATATGTGAGTAAGCCATTTTATTTTTTCACCCCACGATTAAGGCAATCGTGGTGTGTTTTTGGATGTGTGCATGCTATATGTTTTTTGTGTTTTCTTTAAACCAATGAACAGTGACTTAACTTACAGATTGTTAATAAACATATTTGATGTTCTGATAAAACATACACGGTACGGTAGCTCAGGCTGCTAGCAGTGTCTGCATCAGAATCAAAAAAATGTCCACAATTTATCAACCAGTGGTACCCAGCAGGTTCAGACACAGATCTTCCAGTTGGAAGATCAATACCCTGACCACTCGCCATGAAACAACGTTGCTAGTGTTCCTATCTTTAACCTGTGTTATGGGTATCTTGTCATTAACCCTTTGACTCCCGCACCTTATCCATTAACTGCAAAAACATAACCATTTGGCTCCCCACCCTATCCACCAGCTTCCTGCTGGAAGCTAGTGGATAGGGAGAGGGAATCAAGGGTTAAGATTTTTGCTTTGCTACATGGCTGACAGACAATGCAGGATGCTGGTAGACTGGGTGCAGGAGTCAAAGGGTTAACTTATCCATTTCCTTCTGTCTGCTTTCTGTTTTTCTGGATAACACATCCGCAATCAGGTCTGGGTTCGATCCTGCATGGGGGTACCTCCACCTAGTGGGTAAAAGTGGAGATTTTTCCAGTCGCACAGTCACATATGTGCAGGCCTTTTGGGAGCTTGAACCTCCTCATGTGAACTTTCGTCGTCATGTGCAAAATGCATTACTTATGCAAGGTCCTGTAATCATATCAGTGTTGGATGGCTTGTGGCGATATGAAAACACCCAGCATGTATGCCCATCAAACACCTGAGTATGCAGCAACATACTGCCGCCTGCACGTTGTGGGCTAGATAGTGTGCATACACACATCTGTGAAAAATCGGAACACTTAAAAAAAAACTGAAAAAATGATAAAAAGCGGTCTACAGCTGTCCTCTTACTCTAACATGCATTCGTTTTCAATACACGCACGAGTGCATGCACACACCACACACACACACACACACGCATGCATGCACGCACGCACGCACGCACGCACGCACGCACGCATGCACGCACACACACACACACACACACACACACACACACACACACACACACACACACACACACACACCAGAGTAACAAATAGTTTGTATGGTGTCCCCGAGCTTTTTGTTCTCCCATGGTAACAATTTTTCTGATGGTTTGGCATTCAGACCAATTTGAGGCAATGACAGATGAACTGGAGCGAAGGAGGGAGGAATGCCTACAGTTACGAGCCATGATGGCAGAGCGAGTTATCACCACACATCGTATCGGCAAGGAATCTTACGGAGGTGAGGGTCCTCTTGTTGTTCTTCTGTCTTTACTTCTTTCTGTATTAAGTCTTTGACTCTGGCACCTCTATTCACCAACTGCAGAAACTTAAAACTGTTTGACTTCCTCACCCTGTCCACAGAAAGCTGGTGGATGGGGTGAGAGAGTCAAAGGTTAAGGTTTTGCTTTGCTAGCATGGTTGATAAATGCAGGATGCTGGTGGATATGGTGCGGGAGTGAAGGTTTATCCTATAAGTCCTTCACCCTATCCACCAGCTTCAGGTGGTCACATACCCTATACTGACCCCCATGGGGATGTCAGGGGCACTTTCAGTATAAATAGTATCCCCACCTTCTGGAAATCCTGTGCTAGAAATTTCCTCTTTCCTGTCACTCATTTTTGTTTCTGCCTTGTTCCTTTGCTTTCTGTCATTTTTATCATTTTCTGCCTTGTTGGTCCATTCACCTGTATGTGTTCAGTAAAGTCTTACATACTTTTTCTTAGGATTGATAACTGGGTACACGTATTTAGTGCATTTTTGGCCCTAGGGAGGTGAGATATGCAGAAGCAATTTTAAGTAATTAAGGCCTGTTTTGATATATATGTTTTGGTGTCTTTAGGCTATGCTTAAATTTGTATTCAGGTGTGTTTTTTAATTCTCCCCTGTGCGATAAATTGGACAGAGTGGTCAACGGTGGGGACATGTCCTTAGATTATGTGCGGGAATGCATTGATATGTGTACACAATTTTCTTTTTTTTTTTTTCCTGTTGAAGTTTTTTTATTTTTGAAGCAGTTGTAGCCCTGATATGGCTCTATACAGTCGGCTGGGCTTTAAACAACAGTAACAGTACCCTGTACTGGCTGTATATAGTGCTGCATGCTGTTACTGGGAACTAGGATTGTTTGGGATTCACATCAAAACAATGTTATGAAAATACAGTTATTTATCAACTGTTCTGTAAAAATGTAAAAGCCCAATCACTTTTTGTTTTGTGTATATATCAGTTTAGAGCACAAGTGCACTTTTTACTGAACTGGTCAAAGCTTTCTGACAGCAGCTGAAATTACTTCGCACTAGGTTTTAAATAATAATAAGAAGAAGTTATTTTTCAAAAATGGTGCTAACATTCTGACATTGGCCGAAGTTACTGTGCAGTGCGTGGAAGCGCTGCCGATCTTTGCTGATTCCACTTAGTAAAACTTTCCTCTGTTTTGGTTAAAACGGTGAATGATTCTGTCAAATAATGTTTGGGATGTGTTCCTGAAAGTTTGGCCGTGTGCGGGATTTTAAAGATCCTTGTTCCTGAAAACATTATTTTTGGGGTAAGCTTGCCTTACATGTTTTCCTGCGGAAAGCTGGTGTTAACTGACAGGTAGGAAATGGAAGTCAAAGGGTGAATATCCTGTTTTTGTTATTACTGTGGGCAGAAAATAGTGTGATGGTTAAGAGAGTATCATATATATAGGGATATATATATATACACATATACACACATATATATATAGATATAAAACAGAAAATAAATCTGCCCCATACAACTTTGTGTCTTCTTTCTGCAAAAGAAAAATTTCCTCAAATTTTTAATGAATTCATTCCATGCTCGGGATAAACTTCATTCTGTTTACTTCTGTAGAAAGTACAGAAGTAGACAGAATGAAGTTTATCCCGAGCATGGAATGAATTCATTGTACAGAAGTAAACAGAATGAAGTTTATCCCGAGCATGGAATGAATTCATTAAAAATTTGAGGAACTTTTTCTTCAGCAGAAAGAAGACACAAAGTTGTATGGGGCAGATTTATTTTCTGTTTCTTTGGGAAACCTAGCTATATATGAGTATGGAATGAATGAAATAATCATAATAAAGACATTGTAGTCTGTAGGCAGATTATGGATTGGTCAGAGCTGGTATGCACAGAGTGTGGATAAGCTACCTACATGCAGATAACTCTATCATGATGGATAGGAGTGAGAATTTGGCATGCACGAGAACATGATAGGCTAATCAGCTGTCCCAAACTCTGATAAAGATACCACACGTTGCTGGATCAGGCGAAACACCTGTCCATGTATGAGTATTGCAGCCAGCTCTGGTTTTTATTTTCAAGTGAGATGACCATTCACAAGGTAATGTTGTTGTAAGAATTTATTACACTGTTTGATGTCTTACCAATCTTGAACTTTTTTTCTATGAAAAGTTGATACATTGTTATTAAATTATTGTTGTTATTATTGTTTTTTGTCAAAAATGCACCTGAAAGTTACAATGTGTCTTAAAACAAAACTATTAAGAGATGAGGGTTTTTTTTATTCATGTTAATCTATAAACTTTGAAATTGTAGAATGAGTTGAGTACTCAGAAATGAAAAAAAAAATGCACTCTTGTCTTGTTTTTCCTGTGTTGCTTGATTTTGTCCAAAACTTGTGGGATGTTTTTTTTTTATTATTATTATTTCTTTAATCCATAGCAACTGCAGTATTCAATTATTTCCAGAGAGAGTCTTTGAACAGTTGTTTTCCATTTTGGAATACGTAATATCAGTTGTATAAATGGGTTACAACTTCAGTGTTTGTACTAAAGCTTGAATATTCAGTATTCCCATTCATTTCTGTGTTATGAACTTTTTTTTTTATATCTTTGGTTTTTTTTCTCCCATACAGATTTAAAACATGTTATGTTGCTATTTTATCTCACTGTTAATCAGGTTGATAATTAGATTCATAGATGGATTAGTTTCAAAAGTATTAAAGATTTTCTCAGTTCTGTCTATTTTGATTTTGGTAGATTTGAAGCCTTGGTGATATCCATATTTTCAGGATGTTCTTTTATCTTCTAGGTCTTGATTAAATATTTTTGTTTTATTTAGCATTTTATCAGTTTTAGATGATGTCTTTTTTAATCATTAATTTGCTTGCTTACAAAATGTATTTTTGTAGTGAACAGAAAAGGGTTTTGTATACTGGGGTTTTTTTCTCGTGATACCCATCATGCTTTGGATTTGATTTTTTTAAATTAAACTTTTTTATACATATTTCTTTTTGCTTTACAATCAACAGGCATCAACAAGTAATGTACATGTAGTTATAGAAAATCATATCAATTCATACATGTAGGAAAAGGTATTGTTGACATACGAACAGTATATAATATACAAAACAGATATAATGACTTTGTAAACAGTGAAGGTTTCAATACATACATCAGTATTGATATGTGTCATGAGAATAAATTTGTTTTCTGTTGAGAAAACATTGACATATAGTTGTTCCTTTGAGCATAAAAGATGGACAACTGAAAGTATATTTTAGCATTGTACTGTTCAGTTTTGAATCTCATGTTTAGTAGTATTTTTAAAGTGGGTACATTTGGAACACATTTTTCAATTTTGCGTTTATATGTAAATGATTTTGCAAGCTTTGTAATGAGATCAAACAATATGTCTGTTTTTACATTTTGATCAAATCTGAGCAGTACAGAGTTCCATGTGATTTCGATATTAAAGGTATTTTTGCATTTTTTGTTAACTGTTCGTGTAATGTCCAAGAGTTATAGACACAGGAAATGCTCAATACTGTCTTGTATTATTATACCATGTACCATTTGTTGTAGTTGCTATACCCTCCTCCCCATGGGGATGGTGGGGACTCTTTCAGTATGACTAGTATCCCCACTTTCTGGAAATTCTGTGCTAGAAATTTCCTCTTTTCTGTCACTCCCTTTCTTTCTTCCTCCTTTGCTTTGTGTCATTTCTTGCTATCATTTTCTGCCTTGCTGGTCCATTCATCTGTATGTGTTCGATAAAGTCTTATGTACCGTTTGTTAGGATTGATAATTGGGTACATGTATTTAGTACATTTTTGGCTCTAGGGAAATGAGATATGCAGAAGCAATATTAAGTAATTTAGGCCTGTTTTTAATATATGTTTTAGTGTGCTTAGTTATGTTTGAATTTGTATTCAGGTATGTTTTTTTAAATCCCCTGCATGATAAATTGGACAGAGTGGTCAGTGCCAGAGGATTATGTGTGTGGATGCATTGATACATTTACTTAATTTTCTTTTCCATTTTTTCCTGTATTGTATGTTTTGAAATGGTTATAACCCTGATATGGCTTTACATAGTCGGGATATAAAGCCCATGGGATCAGCAGGGCTATAAACAAATTAACTTGGAAAAAACTGCAACATGTAAATAAAAATCAGTGGAAGCTGGTGGATAAACTGAGGGAGTCATTTTCATATACATCATTATGGTCATTCCTGGAAATTGTTGTATGTCTTACATGGCTTTCTTGTTGTTTGTTATGTGTCAGGTCACGACGAAATCATTAATGAAGACGATGAGATACAGATGGCTTACAAGACTCAGAAAGACCTCAACAGGTACGTATGAGGGGAAAGCCTTTCTGTTTCATTGCATTTGTCTATCATGTGGGCGGATTTATCCAAGTGTTTTGTTTTTTTTCTATCCTGTCTGTCTCACACTGTCTCTCAGCCTGCTTGTCTGTTTATATCCGGCTTTCTGGGTGTCTGCTTGTACATCTTTGTAATTGTCTGTCTTCCTGATTGCATGCCTGTCTTCTGCTTACATGTTTGTCTGCAGGGCTGGTGAAAACCATTCGCCCGGTCACCCAAGGCAAGTAAAAACCTGTCGGGCGAGTCAAAATCAAAAACTACCAGTCTGCTGGGAGAGTGACAATTCTGAGCCCTGCAGTTATAATTTATTTCGATTTTTCAAACTTTCTGATCTGCTGATCTTTCTGATTTCGTCTGCAATAATCGCATCTGGCAATGTTTGCGCGAAAACGAGGCTATCTAGGGAAAGACAACTCTTGCTTCCCCGTAGGCCTATCAGTGAAGGGAGTCAGTACGATACAATCAAGTGTTTACAATTAGCTACCTTTCACCCAATCTGTCAGTTTTGGTCGTATGGTTAGAAGCTTCTGATTAACCCTTTGACTCCTGCACCCTGTCCATCAGCATCCTGCATTGTCAACTTTGCCAGCAAACCAAAACCTTAACCCTTTGAGTCCCTCACCCTTTCCATTAGCTTCCTGCAGGAAGCTGGTGGAAAGGGTGAGGGAGTCAAAGGTTAAGTTTTTGCAGTTGGTGGATGGTGTGTAAGGGTCAAAGGGTTAAGTACGGAAACCGGACAAATAATGCAACATATGTCTCATCGAGATCAAGGGATAGGAGGGAAGAGAATGTTTATGCTGTTAGCAAGGAAATTGGAGAGATAAGAGTAAATTTGATGCATCACTTGATAAGATGATACATCAGAGAAACTAGTTTAAAAGGCATAGATACTACTACTTGATATTTTTTTGCACATTATCTTCACTTGTCTCTCAGGACATAAATTTCAGTTAGGATGGATTAAATATTTTCAAAGTGTTTTCACTTCACACTGAAGTGCTGAAGTCAAAACAAACAAACAAACAAACAAACAGACAGACAAAACACCCACCTGCTACCCTACCCCCCCCCCCCCCCCCCCACACACACACACACTAAAGAGACATAATAAGTATGTATACAACAACAAAAATGGTCTCATACTCTGTATCTTCTCTTTGTCGTGCACACTCACACTTTAAAAGTAAGTGATTAAAATGATGAAATGGGAAAATGTTGCAGGATGACGATGAAGTAATTTGAAAAACAAATGACCAGTTGGACTAAAATATACTTTGGCTACATAAGCAAAAATATAATGATTATAAATAGATACTAAACTAAAGAGTTCTCTCTAACTTACACAGAGAATCCTTGTAAACTTTGAGATCAGTCATCTGCCTTTTACATCTTCATGTTATTACTTGACTACTTGATCTCCCACTGTTCACTCCCCCCCCCCCCCCCCACCGCCCCCAACCCCCACTGATGAGTCTGCAAAGAAAATTTGACCACTTTTGTTGTAACAATGGCCTATTCTGCTGAATATTTTTGGTCATCATCATAAAGAGAATTTTACTATTTTTCGGGGCAACATGTCGGACTAGTGAAAATATAAGTGGTCTAGTAGATCTTAAAATCCACTAGCCTGGCTGGCTAGTAGAAAATTTGAATCTTCTCCAGGCCTGGTCTGTGTCACTTTGATGTCTATCTATCTCGCATGTCTGTCTGTTTCCTTTATATGTCTGTCTCATTTACATGTCTGTCTGTCTCGCTTACATGTCTGTCTGTGTCACATGTCTGTCTTGCTTACACGTCTGTCTCACATGTCTGTCTTGCTTACATGTCTGTCTCACTTACATGTCTGTCTTGCTTACACATCAGTCTCACTTACATGTCTGCCTGTCTCACATGTCTGTCTTGCTTACATGTCTGTCTCACTCACTTACATGTCTGTCTATCTCACATCTGTCTTGCTTACATGTCTGTCTCACATGTCTTCTTGCTTACATGTCTGTCTCACTTACATGTCTGTCTGTCTCACTTACACGTCTGTCTCACTAACACGTCTGTCTCATTTACATGTCTGTCTGTCTCATGTCTGTCTGTCTCACATGTCTGTCTCACTAACACGTCTGTCTCACTCACATGTCTGTCTGTCTCACTTACACGTCTGTCTCACATGTCTGTCTGTCTCACTTACACGTCTGTCTCACATGTCTGTCTGTCTCACTTACACGTCTGTCTCACATGTCTGTCTGTCTCACATGTCTGTCTTGCTTACATGTCTGTTTCACTTACATGTCTGTCTCGCTTACATGTCTGTCTTGTCTTGCTTACACGTCTGTCTCACATGTCTGTCTGTCTCGTATCTGTCTCTCTTACATGTCTGTCTCGCTACATGTCTGTCTCGCTTACATGTCTGTCTCACATGTCTGTCTTGTTTACATGTCTGTCTCACATGTCTGCCTGTCTCGCTTACATGTCTGTCATTTGCATGTCTGTCTGTCTGTCTCACATATATCTGTCTGTCTCATTTACATGTCTGTCTCACATGTCTGTCTGTCTCACATGTCTGTCTCGCTTACATGTCTGTCTCACTTGTCTGCCTGTCTCACTTACATGTCTGTCTCATATGTCTGTCTCACATGTCTGCCTGTCTTACATGTCTGTCTGTCTCATATGTCTTGTCTCACATGTCTGTCTGTCTCACATGTCTATCTGTCTCACATGTCTGTCTCACATGTCTGTCTTGCTTACAAGTCTGTCTGACATGTCTGTCTGTCTCACATGTCTGTCTGTCTCACATGTCTGTCTTGCTTACAAGTCTGTCTCACATGTCTGTCTCACTGTCTGTCTCGCTTACATGTCTGTCTCACTTTAATGTCTGTCTGCCTCAGTCATATGTCTGTCTGTCTCTCTCACATGTCTGTCCATCTCACATGTCTGTCTCACATGTCTGTCTCACTTTTATGCCGTCTCACATGTCTGTCTGTCTGTCTCACTTATATTTATATGTCTGTCTCACATGTCTGTCTCACATATGTGTCTATCTCTCACTTATCTGTCTGTCTGTCTGTCTCACATGTCGGTCTCTTTTACATGTCTGTCTGTCTCACTTATATGCCTCTGTCTCACTTTCATATCTGTCTCTTTTACATGTCTGTCTGACGCACTTACATGTCTGTCTGTCTCACTTATATGTCTGTCTCACTTATATATCTGTCTGTCTCACTAACATGTTTGTCTCTTACATGTCTGTCTGTCTCACATGTCTGTCTGTCTCACATGTATGTCTATCTCACATGTCTGTCTCACATGTCTGTCTATCTATCTTACATGTCTGTCTGTCTCACATGTATGTCTGTCTATCTCACATGTCTGTCTCACTTACATGTCTGTCTATCTATCTTACATGTCTGTCTCACATGTCTATCTCACTTACATGTCTGTATCTTACATGTCTGTCTCACATGTCTATCTCACTTTCATGTATGTCTATCTATCTTACATGTCTGTCTCACATGTCTATCTCACTTACATGTCTGTCTATCTTACATGTCTGTCTCACATGTCTATCTCACTTTCATGTATGTCTATCTATCTTACATGTCTGTCTCACATGTCTGTCTCACTTACATGTCTGTCTATCTTACATGTCTGTCTCATATGTCTATCTCACTTACATGTCTGTATCTTACATGTCTGTCTCACATGTCTATCTCACTTTCATGTATGTCTATCTATCTTACATGTCTGTCTCACATGTCTGTCTCACTTACATGTCTGTCTATCTTACATGTCTGTCTCACTTACATGTCTGTATCTTACATGTCTGTCTCACATGTCTGTCTCACTTACATGTCTGTCTATCTATCTATCTTACATGTCTGTCTCACATGTCTATCTCACTTACATGTCTGTCTATCTTACATGTCTGTCTCACATGTCTATCTCACTTACATGTCTGTCTATCTTACATGTCTGTCTCACATGTCTATCTCACTTACATGTCTGTCTATCTTACATGTCTGTCTCACATGTCTATCTCACTTTCATGTATGTCTATCTATCTTACATGTCTGTCTCATATGTCTATCTCACTTACAATAGTTACATGTCTATCTATCTTACATGTCTGTCTCACATGTATGTCTTGTCTATCTCACATGTCTATCTCACGTACATGTCTGTCTATCTATCTTACATGTCTGTCTCACATGTCTATCTCACATGTCTATCTATCTTACATGTCTGTCTCACATGTCTATCTCACTTTCATGTATGTCTCATGTCTGTCTCAGTTACATGCCTATCTCACATGTCTGTCTCACTTACATGTCTGTCTGTCTCAGGGTTTTCTGTTTGTCTGTCTGAGCGGCTGTGTGCCATGGTTTATGAGTGTTAAATAATATGAACATTTGTCTGTCTACCTGTCGCACAGTCTGCCTGTCTGCCCCTCGTCTGTCTGCCTGCCTGTCTCACAGTCTCCTTGCCTGTCTGCCTGTTTTTCTCCATGTCTGACTATCCCTTGCTGCCTGTCTATGTCTGTCTCGCTATCTACCTACCTGTCTTTCTGTCTACCTGTGAAAATGCCTGCATATTATTTGATGGAGCTGTCATATGGGTCCCATTCTGTTTCTTAATAGAAATCTAACATGTCTGTCTGTCTGTCTGTGTGTGCACAGTCTGTTTCTTAATAGAAATCTAACATGTCTGTCTGTCTGTCTGTCTGTGTGTGCACAGTCTCTTAATAGAAATCTAACATGTCTGTCTGTGTGTGCACAGTCTGTTTCTTAATAGAAATCTAACATGTCTGTCTGTCTGTCTGTCTGCGCACAGTCTGTTTGTTAATAGGAATCTAACATGTCTGTCTGTCTGTCTGTGTGTGCACAGTCTGTTTATTAATAGAAATCTAACATGTCTGTCTGTCTGTCTGCGCACAGAGTGTTAATTAATAGAAATCTAACATGTCTGTCTGTCTGTCTGTGTGTGCACAGTCTGTTTATTAATAGAAATCTAACATGTCTGTCTGTCTGTCTGCGCACAGTCTGTTTCTTAATAGAAATCTAACGTGTCTGTCTGTGTGTGTGTGCACAGTCTGTTTATTAATAGAAATCTAACATGTCTGTCTGTCTGTCTGCGCACAGAGTGTTAATTAATAGAAATCTAACATGTCTGTCTGTCTGTCTGCGCACAGTCTGTCTGTCTGTCTGCGCCACAGTCTGTTAATAGAAATCTAATATGTTTGTCTGTCTGCGCACAGTCTGTGTGTTGATAGAAATCTAACATGTCTGTCTGTCTGTCTGCGCACAGTCTGTTAGTTAACTCTTTGAAGACGTAATATAGTTGCCTTGCACAACCACTGTGGACGCGATCAACGGGACCTGCCACAACCCTTGGAGACGCACGATTTTGGGGGGTTTTCAAAAAATTCTCAAAAATACAGATTTTACAGCACAAGAACATATTTTATATCAAAATAAAATTCAATTTACGCTCTTTGAGCTGAAGCTACATACAAGGACAATACATCTATTCTACTTACCTTCCTAGAAAGTGAAATGGGGTAGGGTTTTGGCTCTGGGAAAGAAGTTTTTGATTGACAGTAATCCAACACATAAAGTCAGTAAACACCCATTCTTGACCAGGTAATCCAGAAATCCAGGTAATCACAAGTCCTTGGTATGACCAGAAGATATAAAAGAACAAACACAGCTTTGTTTCACACAGGTGAAGCAGCAAAGTGATTATAACGATCCTTTGAAGAAGAAGAAGAAGGCCTAAATGTCGCCATTTTGGTGCAAGGACAGTTACTCTGGTTGGTTTGGATAAAGGCAAAAACTGTAACTAATCAGGATAAAATCGATGCAAGGGAAGTAACAAACACTTCAGAAGATACCAAAGAGTGTTCCTATATGTGTAGTTAGTTCCCCTAGACCAGCAACCGGCTTGCATCTATTTTTAAAAACCGCAGCGGAATATCCGCTATCACGTCTCTAATGGTTTGGCCAGCTGCAGCGGAATGTCCGCTGTCACGTCTCTAATGGTATGGCCAGCTGCAGCGGAATATCCGCTGTTACGTCTCCGAAGAGTTAATAGAAATCTAACATGTTTGTCTGTCTGCACACAGTCTGTTTGTTGATAGAAATCTAACATGTCTGTCTGTCTGTCTGTCTGTTGGCACCTAGTCTGTTTGTTGATAGAAATCTAACATGTCTGTCTGTCTGTCTGCACACAGTTTGTTGATAGAAATCTAACATGTCTGTCTGTCTGTTGGCATGTCTGCTTACTTCTGTCCCCATCTGCCTGCCTTCTTGTGTCTGTCTGTCTGCTTGTTCCTGTATACTTGTGCCTGTCTGTCTGCTTTTGTCTGTTTGTCTGTCTGTTTGTCTTCCTTGTGTCTGTCTGCCTTCTAGTGCCTGTCCATCTGCATGTCCAGTCCGTTAGTGTCAGTCTGCCTGCTTGTGCCTGCCTGCCTATTTATGTATGTCTGCCTGCTTGCGTCTGTCTGCCCTCGTAAGCCTGTATGCCTGCCTGGTGGCCAGACTGTCCACCAGCATGCCTGTTCAACTGCCTGTTTTAGAGCCTGTGTCTGTCAACTTGTTTGTTCCATAACGTGTGGGCTGGCTGACACAGCTGATAAAGCCTCGGACTATCGATCAGATGTTTCTAGTTCAGTTCCAGCATGCAAAATGAACGCTGTAATCGTTCTGGTGGTGTCATGTCGTCAGCTTATAGTTTTATAGCCCCGCACCCCCCCCCCCCTTCCACATTTTAACATCCAACCAAGATGTCAGTTATGTGCAGGCTCAAGAGTCTGCCAGATCTAGCAGACGTGAGAAGGGTGGCAGAATGGTTCAGACGTTCACCTGCTTATAACTGAATTCGAGGTTCCAGGTTCGCTTCCCATAGGGATCTCGACTTTTCTCCTCAGTTTGACTGGAAAATTGAACTGAATGTCTAGTCCTTCAGAAGGAGACAAAAAACCGAGTCGGACCCGTGTGCCTTCTGGCTGTGCACGCTAAAGATCCCACCACAGTTGAAAATCGAAAATCGTGAAGAGCAGGGCATTGCCTGGCTGCCATGGTGTAAAACATTGAGAGATGGATGATTTCCCACGTCCCGCTCTTTGAAAACCAATTAGCCTTCTTGTCTTTCTGAAGTCTTGGTAAAAAAAAAAAAAGTGAATAATATGGCTTTGAAGCGAGGGAGAGGGGATGGGTGCCACCCTCGTGGTGGTGGACCCCGGGAATAGTTGAGGTCTGCCACCTCACTCCCAAACGACCTTAGAGTTATGGAACTATCTAGGTAGGACCTCAGGACCTGGCCAGCTTTTGGGTTTATGTGCAGGCTGAAGGCTTGTGCTGTGATCATTCTGGATTTTCCATCACATGGCACCTGTGACGTTAGTGCTTATGGAATTCATTCCAAGCGAGGAGACGTCATCTTGAGAAATTGAAATTGAAATTGAAAATAGCAGACTTGGGTAGAGTGTGTATGGAATTGGTCTTAGTGCGATGAATACCTCTTGTACAAAGTTTAGTGCAATGAACACCTCTTGTACAAAGTTTAGTGCGATGAATACCTCTTGTACAGTCTTAAGTGCGATGAATACCTCTTGTACAGAGTTTAGTGCGAAATACCTCTTGTACAAAGTTTAGTGCGAAATACCTCTTGTACAGAGTTTAGTGCGATGAATACCTCTTGTACAAAGTCTTAGTGCGATGAATACCTCTTGTACAAAGTCTTAGTGTGATGAATACCTGTTGTACAAAGTCTTAGTGCGATGAATACCTCTTGTACAAAGTCTTAGTGCGATGAATACCTCTTGTACAAAGTTTAGTACGATGATACCTCTTGTCAAAGTCCACTGTCTTCCTGTCTGTTTTATCTGCCTGTGTATTTGCCATCAGTCTGTCGGTCTACCTGCCTGGCACTCTCTCTTTTTATCTGTTTGTCTGGCTGTCTGCCTGCCTGCCTACAACTATCTGTCCTTTTTTTTTTTTTTTGCTTTCTTCTGTCTGTGCCTATATCTGATTTTATCTGTTTGGCTGCCTGTCTGTGTCTTTTGTCTTTTCTTTGTCTTTTTATTTTATTTGTTTGTCTGCCTGCCTGGCCTGTCTGTGTGTCAGTCTGCTTGTCTGTCTATTGTCTGCCTGAATGCCTTTCAGTTTGTATGTGTATGTGCTCATCTGCCTGTCTACCTCTCTTTGTGTGTTTATCTGACTGTCTGTCTGTTAGCAAATGAAGTTGAAATGCGATTTGTATGGTGGTGTCTGCTTAATATGATATACTGGGGATTGTTTATGATCTTACTTGAAGTTGAAAGACTTGCACCCACACTATTACTTAGGGTGGAGAGAAGAGGGGAGAGAAAAAAGGAGAGGGAGGGGGAGAAAATGAAGAGGGGAAGAAAGAGAACTTGGTCTACCCAGGACTTGAACTTCAGACCATGGGCTTCTCTCACGTCTCAGCCCTGGGAGATGAAACAGCCCGCGTGGTAGTGGCACAACCATACCCAACCCAGCAGGTCGCAGTGACGGATGGCCTTCAGATATAGAGGGTGGTTGTGAAGAATAAGCAGTTCTGGACCGAGTGGCGATGGTTGTTATCAGGGTGAGACTTGGTGCCTGTTGGCAAGGCCACATCTTGAAAATACCCTGTCTGTTCTTACGACAGTCATCAGGCGGATAAGGGCTGTCTATAGCCCTAGGTCTTAGTTCTTACTTGGTAGGTGTTTTGGCCATGTGTGTAAGGGTGGGGTAACCTCTAGAAAAAGTATAGAAGGCTGAAATCAGAGGTACCAAGCCTGCAGTTTCAGTTTCAGTTTCTCAAGATGACGTCTCCGCACTCGGAATGAATTCCATCGCGCTAACGTCACAGGTGCCAAGTGCATGATGATCATTGCACAAGCTTTAAGCCTGCACCAAACCCATGAGCTGGCCAGGTCCTGAAAAGCCTGCAGGCACCTTCTTACAAACCATTGTACCATACAGTATAACACTAACGTCTGCTCTGTAGTCTACATCAGACGATAATGGCTCTGGACCAATTGCACTCACCTGTCCCTGCAGTCCTCCATGGGCAGCTGGCAGAAACTGTTGGGGGGGGGGGGGGGGTTACATTTATTGCCAGTTGTGGCCTAACCATGTAGATGGCACTTAATCTATCAGGCCACCACTCCATAGTGTGTAAACAACCTTGAACCCATGACTTTCTTGGTTTATCCCACACAGCTGAAAGTGTGCATAAATCATCATATACCACTCACTAGAGATCTTCCACTTGGGGGGACCAGGGGATGGGGGTATGGGTGGGGTGAATGGGAAATCATTTATTCTGTATCTAGTGGATCAACAGTATCGAATGAAAGTCGGTCACTCTTTGTGTGTTATTATGAGCATGATGGATAAATGCAATTCTTTTGTATTACTTGTTTTGTTGTTTTTATTTTTTTGTTTGTTGGTGATGTTGTTCTTTGTGGGGTTTTTTTCTTTGTTTACCTTTTCTTTCTTTCTTTTTCTTCAGTTTTATTTCTTTGTTTCTTGTTTTTCTACTTCTAATGAATTTTTTCGTTCATTTTTTGTGTTATTTTGCTAATTTGTATTTTCTTTTTCTTTTGTTTGTTGTTGTTGTGGAGCGCGCATGTGCATGTGTGTGTACGTGTGTGTGTATGTGTTGTTCCATTGCAGTCACACTGTTGTTGTGAGCGGCATGTGCTGTGTGTGTATAGTAGTATGTTCCATTTTGCAGTCACACATGTATCTGCTCTATGAATTGTCAGAAGTGTTTTCCTCGTGCCTGACTGTGTACATAAGTATTTTGTACAGTTGTCAGTCATTTTATCTATACATCACTTGAGTACACATACCTTGTGTTTAAGCATTCTTCATTCAGCAGTTGAATGTACTTCATGCCTGAGTGTGTATGTATAAAAATGGACATGACTCTGTGTGTGTGTGTGTGTGTGTGTGTGTGTGTGTGTGTGTGTGTGTGTGTGTGTGTGTGTGTGGTGTGTGTGTGTGGTGGTGTTGTGTGGTGCGTGCGTGCGTGTGTGCGTGCGTGTGTACTGTGCATGCACATGTGTGTTTATTTGTGTGTGTTTTAGTGTGTGTGTGTGTGTGCGTGTGTGTGTGTGTGTGTGGCGTGTGTGTGTGTGTGTGTGTGTGGGGGGGCATGTCTGTGGGTGGATGATGAGGATGTGTTTGTATTCTCATGGGATGCTATGCCTGGTAGCCTGCATTTTGCGTTCTGTAGAAGTTTAAGTGTGAACAACAGTTAAAGACAAATTGAGAAAGAACTTGCATGACACTCAACACAAAAACAAGTGCCCAAAGGAAGACCACAGAGTGGAAACATTAGTGGAATAAGGGATCCTGCTTGTTTTTATACTTACTGTGTGGGGTGTGGTGTGTGTGTGTGTGTGTGTATGTGTGTGTGTGTGTGTGTGTGTGTGGTGTGTGTAGTTATGTTGTGTGTGTGGGGTGTGTGATGTGTGTGTTGTGTGTGGTGTGTGTGTGTGTGTGTGTGAGACACAAACAAGATAATCCCCCACCATTCACTCATGTACACACACACACACACAGAGAGAGAGAGAGAGAGAGAGCGTCGTCTCTCTGTCTGTCTCTGTCTCTCTGTCGCTGTTTCTCTCTCTCTCTCTCTCTCTCTCTCTCTCTCTCTCTCTCTCTCTCTCTCTCTCTCTCTCTCTCTCTCTCTCTCTCTCTCTCTCTCTCTTTCGTGTATGCACTTATACATACACGAAGTGTGTTTGTGTACATATGTACAAGCTTGTACAGCTTCCAAACATTGCGACTTCTCATTCTAGACATTTAAAAGCATCCTTTTACTGTCAGTATGCAGTCTTAGCGTTTACATAGGTGAGAGATTTGAGTCATTTGTCTTGTCTTGTCTTGTCTTGTCTTGTCTTGTCTTGTCTTTTCTTGTATTAAATATGCATTCTGATTCTATTTTCGTGTTTTTCTGGTTCCTGTTTGCTTGAACGCGGGGCAGTCACATTTGTTTTGGGTTGATTCTCTCGGTGTGCAGATTTAGCCTTCACATTGATGAGAAGAGTGTGTGTCAGTATACAGTTTTAGCTTTTACATTGGTGAGAAGTTTGTGAGTCTGTCAGTATGCAGTTTTAGCTTTCATATTGGTGAGATGTGTGTGAATCTGTCGGTATGCAGTTTTAGCCTTCACATTGGTGAGAAGTGTGAGTCTGTCAGTTATGCAGTTTTAGCCTTAACATTGGTGAGAAGTGTGTGTGTCTGTCAGTATGCAATTTTAGCCTTCACATTGGTGAGAAGTGGGTGAGTCTGTCAGTATGCAGTTTTAGCCTGTACATTGTGAGTGAGTCTGTCAGTATGCAGTTTTAGCCTTTACATTGGTGAGTGAGTCTGTCAGTATGCAGTTTTTGCCTTCACATTGGTGAGTGAGTCTGTCAATATGCAGTTTTGCCTTCACATTGGTGAGAAGTGTGAGTCTGTCAGTATGCAATTTCAACCTTTACATTGGTGAGAAGTGTGTGAGTGTAGTGTGCAGTTTTAGCCTTTACATTGGTGAGAAGTGTGTGAGTGTCAGTGTGCAGTTTTAGCCTTTACATTGGTGAGAAGTGTGTGAGTGTCAGTGTGCAGTTTCAACCTTTACATTGGTGAGAAGTGTGTGAGTGTCAGTGTGCAGTTTTAGCCTTTACATTGGTGAGAAGTGTGTGAGTGTCAGTGTACAATGTTTTTGTTTGTTTGTTTGTCAAGATTTGGTATCTCGAGTTCAGGCCCAGTCCGAACACTACAAACTGGCCTGTTCACTGCCTATCTTAATGTTTCCATCATTCTGGTAGTGTCAGCTTTGTGTTTCATAGACCCCCCACCCTCCACCCGTTTCAAGACCATGTCAGCTCATTTTAGTTTTGCACAGGCTCACGGAGTCTGCCAGAGAATTGCTGACGAATTTGGGTGGAGTGCATATGGAATTATCCAAGTGCAGTGAATTACTCTAAAACAAATTCCAAATTCTTTTGATGGGAAGTGTGTGAACCTGTTAGAATACGGTTAGCCTTTAGATTTGTCCATTCGCTCCCTCCTTCTATGAAGCTAGGCAATAAGGCAAGGGAATGAAAGGGTTGTCATTGTTATTGGTATTGTTGTTTAAAGCCCAGTCGACTGCGTAGAGCCATATCAAGCTATAATCGCTTCAAAACATACAAAACCTCAACAGGAAAAAAAAAGGAAAAGAAAATTGAGTACACATAGCAATGCATCCGCGCACGTAATCTAAGGTGATGCCCCTGGCATTGACCATTCCGTCCAATTTATCGCGCATGGGATTTAAGAAACACACCTGAATACAAATTTAAAACATACCTAAGGACACCAAAACACATATAAAAAGGGCATGAATTACCTGAAATTGCTTTCACATATCTCACCTCCCCAGAGCCAAAAATACACTTAACACATGTACCCAGTTATCAGTTCTAAGAAAAAAATATGTCAGACTTTATCGAACACATACAGGTGAATGGACCAGCAAGGCAGAAAATAATAGGAAGAAATGACAGAAAGCAATGAAGGAAGAAAAAAACAAAGAGAGTGACAGAAAAGAAGAAATATCTAACACAGAATTTCCTGAAGGTGGCAATACAATTTATACTGAAAGAGCCCCCCAGCATCCCCACAGGGGAAGTGAAAAGGTTAAGACTTAAATCAAGGCGTTACTGGGAAGTCTTTGTATCCGTATACATATGTCAGACGAAATGAGAACCACAGCAGTAACAGCATCGTAATCTCTGTGTGAATTATATCCACCAACGGCCAAGAGGGCCAGCTGTGTATCTGTGTCCAAACCAGTTGTTTCATCTTGGAACCTGAGAAAGAGACTCTGGTTCAGATTTACATCCTGGTGTGCGGAATGTGTGTGTGTGGTGTGTGTGTGTATGTGTGTGTGTGTGTGTGTGTGTGTGTGCGTGCGTGTGTGTGTGTGTGTGTGTATGTATGTGTGTATGTGTGTGCGTGCGTGTGTGTGTTTTGCGTGTGTGTGTGTGTGAGAGAGAGAGAGATAGAGACAGAGAGAGAGAGAAAACAAAATCATGTCGGCAAGCATACTTCATGCTATTTATCATCTTGGCTTCAGTCGAGGCCAGTATTATGAGGTTAGAGCCTATCTTCCCTCCCTGGCTGCTTTAGCTTCTTTAATTCTGTAGAATGTGAGGTACCCATTGGCAGCTGGGTAGGTAGGAGATGACATGCATTAAAAGTTTTCCGGATGCTATTTGCATCTACACGTAGACTTGTGCAGGCAGATAAGAAGGTGTGTGCTCTTTGCACCAGCCATGCCTCTTGGCTGCTGTACTTTAGTCATTGCCATATTAAAAAAACAACACAGAAAGGAAATGAGAGAGAGAGAGACAGAGAGAGAGAGAATTAATCACATTGGTAGCAAGAAAGAAAAAAATTTATACTTTTGGGGAGCTTCAGTTTGTGTAGAAATTGACTTTCAGGATCATAAATTATGCAAACAAAATTATTTTGAAAAAAAAAAAAGGGGGGGGGGGGAGGAGTTGTTGTTATTTTTGCTGCTGATGTTGTTATTGTCCCAATGAATCGGTTAATTAGCATTCTCTCCCCAGCTGTGAGAAAATGAAAGTGGCTTGACCATCTTGTTTTACTGTGTTCAGGAGCAAAGGACCGTCAGAGATTACAGACATGAAGTAAGTTATGCGTAGTGTAACTCCTTTAATTAGTGTTCTCGGTACTACTGACTGCATTGTATCAAAGTATTTCTTTTTCACTTAACTACTACCGTGTATACTACTCAGCACAAAACCAGGAATGTCTGCCCACATACGATCTGTCACCCCTGTCTTGTCGGAATAGGCTGACCCAGCGACGGGGTGACACACGCGACCCCCCTCTCGTCTCAAGTTGACTTTAGGGATGACAGGGTAGCTCTGTGTGCCGGGGCCACCGCCCCTATGTGTCTGTGTACCTGCCAGGTTAGTATGGGGCCCTGCTAGGGTGAGGGTGTAGGCACAAAAATTCTCTTACCGGTTCAGGCGTGGTTTTGTTGTTTTGGGTTTTTTTATAAACAAAATTAAAAGACATTTTTTGTGCGGAGGTAGCACACACTCATGTCCCTTATTAACAAAGCTATAAGATACCAGTTTGTGTGAAAATCAAATGTATTATTAGTGTTAAAAAATGGGAATATTTGCATTATAGTATCAAGTAAGGTTTAAATAATTTATTCTTCAGTGGTATGACTAACAAAACATGGATTGTTACATTTATTCAATGAAGTTGTAGATCTGCTGAATTAAAGAAAACAACAAGAAACAAACAAAAATGAACACAAAAACAAAATACATGCATAGGATGATGCGATGTTTTGTAATTGCACATAATGGCGAACAGTTTAAAAATCAAACATTTGTGTAAACACATAATGGGATGTGTCTGCTGTTTTTATGTTCATAGTGCATGCAATGGTAGCCTGCAAAGAAATTAATTTCCTCATATCGAAAGTAGATCGGAGGTATTAAAGTTCTCTGATTTGAGAAATGTTTTCTTTTGCAAGATTATTTGTGAATTTCATTTACCTTTTTGCCAAGTGGTTTCTTTGTTTTGTTTTGTTTGTTTGTCAGCCAGAAGTGTGATGTAGAAATATATCGATTAGCCAAAGTGAGATGTTAGAACCTATTTTAGGTACTTTAGGCTTGTTTTTATTTGCATGTTTTAGTGTTGTTTTTATTTGCATGTTTTAGTGTCATTATCATTATGTACATTTGTATTCAGTTTCTATATACTTTAGGCTTGTTTTTATCTGCATGTTTTTTTAGTGTCCTTATTAGTATGTAGATTTGTATTCAGTTTTTATTTAACCTTTGATGAGAAACTGGATGAAATGGTCAGCGCCAAGGACATGTCCTCAGGGTTATGTGCGTGAATGCATTGATGTATGTACTTAATTTTCTTTCCTATCCCCCCTCCTCTCTTCTCTCTAGTGAGGTGTAAAAAACTTTGAGATGGTTATAGCCCTAATATGGTTCTGCACAGTCGGCTGGGCTTTAAGCAACAATAACAGTAAGTTTAGCCTGCCCACAACACCTGTAAAGAACAGTTGTTAAGTTTTAGTTTCTCATGGACTGGGCAGATGAAATTTGTTCATGAATGATTCGTAGCATTCCTGACAGTTTCCTCATAAATTTATTCCAGTTCATAGTACATTGAATTAATCATTATTGTCGAGTTTGTCCAATGGCCAAGCAAACTCTTTAAAAAAGAAAAAAGACTTTTTAGCCCAGTTTTTTTTTTTGTTTGGTTTTTTTTTTTTTTTTTTTTTAAGGATAGTCTGGAAGTGGAAAGAGTAATGCGATCTTGCGACCCAGATTTATTCCTGTAGCATTTGAAACTCAGGCATCATCCTGCTAAGATTGGTATTCATCATCATCATCACCAGCATGTGCCCTCCCGCATGGCATTGGCGATCATGGCCCTCCATACGAATTTATCCCTTGTCGCTGCAAGTAGATCTTCCACCCTCTCTGTCCTCAGCCACCCTGCATGTCCGTCCAGTATTTTCTCCCTTCGTCTACCTGGTGTTCTCTTTCCCTCCAGCTTTCCTGTTGTGACCAGGTGCTCTAATTCTTTTTTTCAGTCAGCCAGAAGTGTGATGTAGAAATGTATCAGATTAACCAAAATATGATGTACAGAACCTATTTCAGGTACTTTAGGCCTGTGTATATATGTATTCATGATGTAAATCTAGAATAGATATGGTGTCTAAACAGGCCAGAGTTTACAGTGAGGGCCAGAATAAAAATCTATGGATAGCAAGTGGTGGAGGAGTGTTGGTTCAGTCTGATGAACCACAGACCATCTTCCACAGTTGCTAGAGATTTCCTCTTTTCTATCACTATCTTTGTTTCTGCCTTGTTGCTTTGCTTTCTTTCATTTCTACCTATCATTTTCTGCCTTAATGGTCCATTCACCTGTATGTCTTCCATAAAGTCTTATGAACTTTTTTTTAGGGTTGATAATTGGGTACATGTATTAAGTGCATTTTTGGCTCTAGGGAGGTGAGATATATGGAAGCAATTTTATGTAATTTATGCCTGTTTTTATGTATGTTTTGGTGTCCTTATGTATGCTTATATTTGTATTCAGGGGTGTTTTTTAAATCCCCTGTGTGATGAATTTGATGGAGTGATCAATGCCAGGGGCATGTCCTTAGATTATGTGCGCGAATTCATTGATATGTGTACTTAATTTTCTTTTTTCTTTTTTTTCTTTTGTTTTCCTGTTGAAGTTTTGAAGCGGTTATAGCACTGATATGGCTCTACACAGTTGGCTGGGCTTTAAACAACAATAACAATAACAACAATCTTCCACAATATTTGCCACGAATTTCCTTGCAGTAGCGTAGTCCCACTCAGTATTGATGAAAAAGATCTACGAATAATCAGAAATATGTATTGGAAACAAACATCTGCAATCCGAATAGAAAACGATATAAGCTCTTTCCAAAATATCAGAAGAGGAGTCAGGCAAGGTTGTGTTCTGTCGCCAGATCTGTTTTCAGTTTAGAGTGAAAACATCATGAGAAATCTAGAAGAATACTCTGGATTAAAGGTTGGAAGAAAAATGATAAAGGACATTTGTTACGCAGATGACACAGTGCTAATTGCAGAAAATCAAAGGGACCTACAAAAGCTTGTGAATATAATAGAAATAGAAAATAAAAATAAAGGGTTGTTGGAGCTGAATAGCAAGAAGACTGAAGCCATGGTAACAAGTAAAAAACATCAAATCCCCTCAAGCAAAATAACAGCAAATGGCACAACCTTGAGACTGGTTGATAAGTTTGAATATCTGGGAACGATCATCTCACCAAACGGCAGATGCACATCAGAAATAGCCAGCAGAATCGGCCAAGCCAAAAACAGCATTCAAGAAGATGAAAAGCATTCTTACCAACAAATGCCTATCAATTAACATCTGGAAGAGAGTTCTTGAATGTTATATAGAACAGATAATGTTGTAAGGTTGTGAGGCGTGGACAGTCAAGAAAAGCCAGAACAGGATTGAGGCAGCCGAGATGTGGTTTCTGAGAAGAATGTTGAGAGTTCCGTGGGCAGCAAAGAAAACAAACGAAACAGTCTTGATGGAGACAGACACAAGAAGATCATCGGTGAGGATGATTAGGAAAAGACAAGCAACATTTATAGGCCATTTTATGAGGAAAGGGGAATTAGAGCACCTGGTCACAACAGGAATGCTGGAGGGAAAGAGAATACCAGGTAGACGAAGGGAGAAAATATTGGACGGACTTGCAGGGTGGCTGAGGACAGAGAGGGTAATGTACTTGCAGCGACAAGGGTTAAATGCATATGGAGGGCCATGATAATAAAAATAATAATTACAATATTTATATAGCGCAAAATCTTGATAAAATCAAATCTAAGCGCTGAAACAGACACGCACGCACGCACGCACGTACGCACGCACACACACACATGCACGCACGCACACGCACACACACACACACACACACACACACACACACACACACACACACCACACACACACACACACACGCATGGCTATAAATGGGGAGAAAGAATAAAAGCAATGAAAAATTATAGAGAGCATATCATATACGATTATATATTATAACAATGTGATTCCCCCCGAACAGAGACAGGCTGCAGAGGGGGGGGGGGGGGTTGAGTGAGGTTAGGATTTTATGCAGAGGAGAAAAGGTGAGTTTTGAGAGCGGACTTGAAGGAGACAAAAGTAGGTTGCTGACGGACTGAGAGAGGAAGTTTGTTCCAGGAGAGTGGAGCAGAGAAGGCTCGTGGACCATAGGTATTGAGCTTAGTGCGTGGAAAGCGAAAAGTCAGAGGATCGGAGGCAGAGCGGAGGGTACGTGAGGGAACATAGATCTCAAGTAGGCTTGACAGGTAATCGGGGGCTGCGTTATTGAGGCTTTTGTAGCACATGGTGTCTAGTTTGTACTGTATGCGCTTTGATACAGGGAGCCAGTGAAGTTGTGCCAGGAGAGGAGATATGTGGTCAGCTTTTTTCTTTTTGAGTACAAGGCGTACAGCATTGTTTTGAATGCGCTGTAGGATGTGAATGGTGGAGGCAGGAAGACCAGACAGGAGTGAATTGCAATAGTCAATGCGAGACATTATGAAGGAGAGAACGAGTTTTGCAGTTGTTTCGACAGAGAGAGACTTCCTGATCAGGCTTATACGATGGAGATGATAGTAGCAAGATCTGGCAGTTTGAGAAACAAAGTTGTTCATGGAGAGGGTAGAGTCAATGCAGACACCAAGGTTTTTAGCTGAATCAGAAATTGGGACTGATGTGTTACATAATGGGAGAGAAAAGGAGGCAGCTGAGAAAGTTTCTGACGGGTGCCAATGAGGATAGCTTCTGTCTTGTCGTCATTAAGCTGAAGTCTATTGTGTGTCATCCAGTTCTTAATGTCCGAGTAACACTCGGTGGTGCGAGTCAACAGGCGCTGTATATTAGGTGAGTCAGGAGCACATGGAGCAGGGCTCATGATGATGATGGTGAGCGTAGTTACCCCCGAGTTCATGTTGGGATGAGCATGCCCGTATAATGTCATGGTAACGCTTGATCCACAATGTTGATAGCCCAGCCGGTTGCGAAGGCTAGGTTTGAACATAAGAAAAAATTGAAAACTTCTGTGCAAGGGTTGAGATTATCTAGATCTAGATAGCCTACGGTTTTGGGGGGAGATTATGTGTCACAATATTCAGGACATTGTACCCAGTATTTCCCCCAATGGGACACTGTTACCGGTATTTCCATCAAGGATTTGGTACACACATATCATAAGTTCTAAATGGCCATCGAACCAGGTAGGAGATGAGGGGTGAGGGGACTGATATCGATGGTCAAGCTAGATAACTCTTTCCATCGGTTAGTGTTATTCCATTGTGTATGTGTGTGCGTGTGTGTGTGTGTGTGTGTGTGTGTGTGTGTTCTTTTTATTTGTATTGTTGTTCTTTTGATATTTGTTATGTAGAATGCAACCCTTGGCAGTTGTATATTTTCGCAGCTTGCGTATTTGAGCAAGCACAAAACCAGAGGAGGGCGCACCTTACTGGATAGTGAAAAAAAGAATTGCCCCCTGGTAGCGCCCCACACACCGCATACCTGCGGCCCCCAAGTCAGTAGGAGGGGGGACAGTAAAGAGTGGTAGAGAAATAAAAAATGGAGGAAGAGTGTCGCAAGCTTTCGGAACAGCGAACGTGTGTCGCTTGAAGAGTCAAAAACCCCTTTCTTCATTTCTGCTTTACTAGAATTGAGTCGATCGTACACTTTTATCCATTTAAAAATCGTCACATGGCTGAGAGGGTGGAAGCAGACGACACTTTAGATCTGTGATCAGAGCCTAGTTGGATCGTGGTTGTGTCGGTTTTCCGGAATCATTGTTTTACTTCAGCCTCGCCAGTGATTATCAAAGTTTCGCTTCGACGTTTGTGAATGAACTCTCCGGAAACGAAAGTTTGAAAACCAGAATTAAAAAAGAAGATGTGTCGCGGGATTTCGACCTGAAAAGTTTTGTGAGTGAGAGTGTCAGTGGTTCCGGGAGGTGTGCGCCTTCATTTTGGACTTGATTTTGCATTTTAATTTTTCCGTCGTGGCCACTCGTGCAGAGCCCAATTGGCCGGAGTGGCAAAATGACCAAGGAATGCTGTGTTGTGTCGTGCGTCGCACAGTATGTTGATCGACAGAAGTCTCTGGCGAAACGAAAACTGAGTCCGATTTCTTTCAGAACTTCAGTTGCTTCTTCAGTTCTTGTGGCTGTGGCCTTGTGTTAAAAACTTAGGTAGGCCTACCGCTGCAGAAAATTGGTAGGGTAAAAACTATGATAGGTTAGGCCTATTATTTTCAGAAATATAATAGCAACAAAAACAACAACATCAACAAAAAACTACTGTAAATCAGTGTCAAAGATGACAAGACTTCTTACAGTATTCGATCATTAGCTACTGATCAGGAAATAGGGCAGGATAAGAATGAGGCTAGAACAGGTAAGCGCTTTCCGTATAGTAGTTGGATTAAAAAAAAATAGTATGTAAACAACAATAACAAAACAATACTAATGACTTTGTTCTTTTGTGTTTTAAGCATAAATCAGTGATAGATACTAGATAGCCAACTTTGATACAGCAGTTGAACTTAAAAATATAGGATGTAAATTGTAATTGTAAATGACAACAAAACAATACTAGTGACATTGTTTTACTTTTACTGTGTTAAAAATATATATCAGCAATAGATATCCATAAGCACGCACGCACTCATATGCACACGCACCACACACACACACACACACACACACACACACACACACACACACACACACCACACACACACACACACACACACATACACACACCTGCAGAAAAGGAAAACCTTCTTTGGTACATGAGCCCACAGCTGACATTGAAGATGGATACACAGGATACCATTATCAGTCAATCAGTGTGGGTGACTGGAGGGGAAAAAGCATTTTAAGGCTTGATCACCTGCCATCCCCCTCGTCCCTTCAGTACAGTTCAAAAAGGGAACATAAGTTATACACTGTATAATGTATATTGTTGATAATGAACTATGAAGAATATGTTAGTTCAGTTGTATTTTATGTAGTATTATTCGTAGGGATAGTTACCATAATTTATTCATGCTTTGTTTTTGTATTTCAAACAGATATTATAGGGTCTGTTTATTACTAAAAGATACTGGTGAGTGTACTGTAAGTGCATCATATGCCAGGGAATATTTCACTTGCTATGTTCTTTTCATTATTAACTCTGAAACTACTTTGAGTATAACCCTGATATTTTGCTGTCCAACTTGATAGATATTGTAGATAGGTTCTATAGAACTAAGCAGTCTCAAATTATTTAACATCTCTTATGTTACTCAAAAGATAATTACTGAACATCATATTATCACCCTGGAAAATTACCAGGGTATAGGCATGTTGAATGCACTTCCAGCTTGGAAAATTTCTGGACTGGGGCTGTGACGGATATATACAGTATTTAATGAAGGTCATGAATAATGAACTGATTCTATAGTATAATTTAAATGAAAATAAATCTTGCCATGCCCCTGTACCTGTTTTACTATTTTATAAACATGTCAGCTACAGTACAAGCATACTGTTCTTTACATACATGTATGAAGTCAGCAGCAGCACGCACATGAGACTTTAACAATAAATTACAGACTTTATGATGTTACTAAAAACAACTGTAAGCTTCTCACTCCCTTTCCTTTTTAACAAATTGAGGCAGTTTATTCCCCTCATTTCCCTCACCACTCCTCTCTTCGTAACTCTTTGCAGAGAACCACCTGAAGTCTTTCATTCGGTCAGTGTCCGTCATGGTATTATTCAGATTACTTTGAGTTTGAGAGACGTTCGCTTATATTTCAGTGTATTGAAATACGTTTCGCTTCTCCCAGTGAATTGAATTTCTCATCTTTTCAGTGTAATATATACCTCAGATCATTCTGCTTCTAGAACATATGAAGTCACAAGAGAATGCAGCTGATTTGAACTGTTCAGTGCCGCACACCGTTCCAGCAGGGCACCAGATACTTGATGTTACTCTAGTCGTCACCATCAGTCAGAATGACTCAGCCACCGCCTTGTACCACTGCCTTGCCTTCACTTTCTGATGGAGTGAGACAATCGCCTATGGACGAAGGGGACCACACGGACCAGACTCAGAGCAGCGGTGAAGGGTTCGATTCTGACTTCGGAGATGACCTGGAGAGAGCAGAGGCACTCAGTAAAGCCATCAGCAAACAGTCCAGTCATCACTACATGCTGACTTTTGAAAACGGTCTTCAAGATGACGAGTCTGACTGGGAAGTGGAGGAACTGACTAAAGCCCTGTCTTTGCAGAGAGAAGGCAGTGCGACTGATGCTGCCTCTCAGCAGACTGAGAATTCTTTGACTGATGCCAAACCCAATGACAGCAATAACAACAGCAGTGTTTCTGACCACCAACAAGGGAATAGGATTGGGGAGGAAGGTGGGAGCACCCAGTTTATCCCTCCCGCTCCCTCTACACAGGCTCATTTTGTGGCGGTGGTGAGAGACAGTGACTGTGAAGAGTCTAGTGACATGAAGTCACAGGATATGAAAGAGAGTGATGGTGAACAGTGGGGTGAAGGGACCCACCACCCTTCCCATATTGAACTGCAGATCCCTGATGGGGATTCTGACACAGACATTGACCTTGACCCCCACTCTGACCCAACAGGAGGATTTCTTCATGTTGCTGATGATGGTAACTCTTCAGTTCGGCCAGACACCCCAACCCCAACAACCCCACGTGGTTTCACTCGAACTCGTATTGCTGTGGATTCTAATACAGATTCAGGGTCAGAGGGTGGGTTCATTAGACCCAAACCCCTGTCAGGATCAACCACAGCTGTGTTTGGATCCATCGAGAGTTTGGGTCAGAGCACTCCTACCCCCAATGAAGTGCAATATCGCAGTGTCAGGACATTGAGCGAATCCAACAAAAGATTCTCAGCATCAGACTTGAACCTGGCAGACACCCCACGGCCTGTGGAGGGGCCATTTGGAAACGTGGCTTCTCGTCGCCGGGCGTTTCATGGCAGTATGAAGCGACTGTCCATGGGTTCAGTTCCTTCCTCACAGTCGTCTCTGGCCTACATGTCTGATGAAGAAGGTGGTGGGAAGGGGGCGGTGGAAAGAAGGGCTGTACAGGGAAAACGAGGATTGAGTCGACGCTGGTCCTTGGCTCATGCAGATGCAGACTCGTTGAATAATATTCGGTAAGAACAGGAGCGCAGGGGTGGGAATCAAATTATCTTGGTTTCTGGTTGAAATGAACCCCCAACCCCGACAGCAACAACAACAAATTGCATTCGTGAGCCTGAAGATTGTTCATTTTATTGCCATTACTCTTAGTCCTCTTCATACATTATACATTACAGGGAAAGAACCTTTCAGGGGTGTATATATGAAAAAGTATGTGTAAAATGCATGTTGCCGTCCATTTAACTATTTTAAGAAAATGTGCTGCCACAGATCAGTTCCTCATACTTGTTTATTTATTTAAATGAAAGTAATCATTACTTTATTGCATGCATTTTGTCAGTTTGTTGTGGTATTGATTTGTTTTGTATGTATTTTTGTTTTGTTTTGTTTTTGTTAACTTACGTACGTTAAAGCTGATTTTCTGTTGATTACCGCCCAAGATACTTTTGTTGTCAGGTGATCTTTTACAAACTCTTGTTAAATGCTTGTTGCATGCAGGACTTCAGCTTATCTCTTCCAAAGTGTTAGAGGTAGCCCTGTCTAAATGATATCTCACACTGTCTCTGAAGATCTGGTTAATGGTGAAAAAAATTCTCCCTTAACCTGGTGTGAAGCCCAAGACCTCTCACTTCTTTAATTAGTATGCAGGTGTATTACTATTACTATTAAGAAGTTACACTGGGCCATCACACCATCTTTCAGGTTTTGTTGATGCACCCTAGAACTTGGCATTGCTGTATTGTTATTATGCCAGTTAATAATAGATATTTAACACCTCTCTGCCAATGTGAAGGCTGTTCTTTGCTGCATTTTTTTCTCACCTTACGGATAATAACTGATGTAAAACAGTTGAGCATTGTAAGCATTTTCATTTGATAGTCTTTTGCAGTACTGAGCTCAGTCCAAGATATTTGTGTGTGTGTGTGTGTGTATGCATGCGCATGCGCGCACGTGTATGTGTGTGTGTGTGTATGTGTCAGAGAGAGAGAGAGAGAGTCCTTATTGCTGAATGTCGGCTTCTCTTTCTGCCTCCTAGATAAACATGCACACACACTCACTCTCTCTCTCTCTCTCTCTCTCCTCTCTCTCTCTCTCTCTCTCTCTCTCTCTCCTCTCTCTCTCTCTCCTTCTGTATGTGAGGCAGACAGAACAAGAGCCCTCCTCAGTCAAATATTGGCACTATCTCAAATGTGCAAACTCTGACAATTTGGGAAAGACAGTTTGGGATGTCCTGACGTTTTGTTCTGAATGTCCTGACAATTGGATGCCCTAAGGCTGATTTGTGTTTAGACTAGAGGTAACGCTCCTGTCTTTCCATCTGACTGTGGGTCTGACTGTAAGGCTGGGAAAGGTAAAGCAGCAAAGGTTTGGAGATGGGTACCACACTCATAAGGTTGTCCCCAAGAAAAGCTTAGGTCTCTACCAGTACCAGTGAATGAGTGATACACCATCCCTCAATGAATTCAGGACAACCCACATTTTTTATGGCTACTTAAATTTAATATCCTGATCTGGAGAATCCAGGCAGAGGGAGGGGATAGAGAAGAGATTAAGTAGAATTGGCTTGGCTGGACTGTTGGACTGTATATATATTATGTACATGGGCTTTTGGGGAGGTCTGTTGTGTTGTAAAAAGTAATTGTTTTGTATTGTTCATTCTGGAAATCTTTGGTTAGCTTGTGTGTGTTGTTATTTCTTTGGGGGTGGGGGGCAGGTGTAATTTATGTTTGGGATAGGGTCACCGTAGTGTGAATGTTACATAATGTGTCTGATCTAATGATAACCATTGATGCTAGGAACCCTGCTTTGCTATTGGAATGGCAAGAGTTGTGTTCTACAGTTCTTGCTTTGCAGAACTGTCATAGATCTATTATTATGTTTATTTGTGCTTTGCTCTTGTTAGTAAAACTAAAAAGAGGGAGAATTGAGTTGTGGAGTGGTATTGAGGGTTTGGGTGATGTGTGGAGAACATAATTCAGCAGAGTGTCACCTTTGCTTAGGGTGGAGATAGGGGTGGTGCAGTTTTCCATTAGGGTAGCAGTTGGCATGCATCGAGGGGAACCACTGATGGGATGGCGTATGTGGATGTATTAATGGTTCCTTTGAAAGATGGATAAAGCCAAGTGCCAATGAAGACATTTTATGTGAAGCTCAGAAGCAGCAAATTCAAAGGTAGAACGTCATGATCTCTTCATGTCCAAAGTGTAGGTTTATGATGCAGGCTTATGTCAAGTTATGATACTTAGGATGTAGCATTTGAGATGTAGTGCGTTGACTCATCTGCGTACTCCATCATGGTCATTAGCAAACTGATTTTCCTGCCTCCTCCCCTTTCTTCCTTTCCTACCTCCTCAAAACTTCAGTCATTCAAGTAAGAGTCTTTGTACTTGTTTTAGTGGTTTGGCTGGGTCAGTTCATAGAGCAGTGTATTCAAGAGCTGATGTGTGAGTTCAATCCTGGCTCACAACAGAAAAGGTTGACCAGATGACCTACCTACCTTAAAGCTCCAGTCATTATTGTGGTGGTGTCAGTCTAGTGTAGTAGGTCCCCCACCTTCCTGACTACCCCCTCTACCCTCTACCCTCTACCATTTTAAAAGCTTGCCAGCAAGTGCTTGGTGTTTTGCCTGCCCTAGGAGGATCTCAGTGGCAGATTTGGGTGATGCCCCCTATGCATATATTTAAACCTTCGACTTCTGCACCTCATCCACCAACCACAAAAAATTAACCCTTTGATTCCTTCATCCTATCCACCAGCTTCCTGCAAGAAGCTGGTGGATAGCGTGAGGAAGTCAAAAGGTTAAGATTTTGCGTTGCTAGCAGGGTTGACAATGCAGGATGTTAGTGGATAGGGTTCGGGAGTCAAAGGGGTAATATATCTGAGTGCAGTGAATCCTTTTTAAACAAGCTCAGACCAAACTTACCCATGAGTGTGACCTTTTTAATGAGTTTTAATTTCTGCTTGGATTTGGACCAGTGCTTTTGGTAGTCTTTTACGTTTAGGAATTGGGCAAGACCTTTGTATGAAATTTGGACCAGTTGCTTGTGGTAGACCTTGGTGTTGTGTGGATTAGATGGATGACCAAAAAAAATTTTCGTCTAAAAGCATATGTGAATAGACGTTAAAAGAAATAACGAATGAACGCAAAGAAAGTATGCTTTTAAGCAGACCCTTAAGTGACAAAAGTGTTTTTTCGTTAAGCTTCACTGGTTGTTTCCTGTATTCTGTGCAGACTATTTTTAGTAGTCTTCTGTATGTGTAGTTTGGTTTCTGCACATGATGTGACCTTGGGTTACGGATGGTTGACTCTTGCCAAGGTGTGTGCTCAGATTGGCTTGCGTAATAAACCTGCACACATGCATGCACACACACTCGCATGCACACACACAGATATGCTCAGATTGCCTTGCATAATAAATCGGCATACATGCATGCACGCATGTGCACATACGCATGCACACACACACACACACCACACACCAACACACACGCGCACACACACAAACATACACACACAAACACACACACGCATACACACAGACACACACACACACACACACTCGCACAGACACACACACTCGCACAGACACACACACACCACACACACACACACACGCACACGCACGCATGCACGTATACGCACACACACAACACACGACACACACACACACACACACACACGTGCACACACACACAGACACACACACACACACACACACACACACACACACACACACACACACACACACACACACACACACACAGTTGAAACGTGTGATACAGCCTGAAATAAAAACTGGAACAATTTTTGTTTTAATTTTGCACATGCACATACCACACACACACACACTCACAGAGAGAGAGAGAGAGTTGAAATGTGTGATACAGCCTGAAATAAAAACTGATTGGAACAATCTTTGTTTTAATTTTGCACATGCACATCCACACATACACATCACACACACACACACACACACACACACACACACACACACACACACACACACACACACACACACACACACACACACACACACACACACAACACACACTATCACTCAGCTTATTGGCTGAGAGTTAGTATTATTACTATTAACTATTATATACCAAACACATGTTCTGTAACACACTGTCAGCAATGATATTCTATACCACAGTTGCAGATTGTTTAACACCGTTGAATTCCAGGAATTCTGCAGGATGGGATGGTGAAAATGGACCTGACCGCCAGTGAGTGCTGATCTCAATTTAGCACAGTGTCTTTTTAATGGTTTCTGTATGCCATGATTACAATGGGGACGGCTTCATTACAGCTCTGTGTGTCAATACATTTTATACAAAGTTATTAAATAAACATGTGGCTTCTATTTCAGATTGCTACAGAACCAGCTGGAAATGGTGGAACGGGAGTTGAAGGAGAAAGAGACCACTTACAAAAAGGAGTTGGCAGAACTGCGCAAAGTGAACGAGCAACAACAGAAACTGATAGGACAGGTCAGTCACTCTTGATGCCTTGTCTCTTTCGCTTGCCCGCTGGTTTTTAGCTGTAATCAGAATTATTCTACTTACATGTATAGTCACCATGTGATTAATGATCACCTGATATTAATTAATGTTATTAATATCATCATAGCACAGTGATTTTAATGTTTTGTATGTACGTGTGGCTCTGTCTGAAAAAAAAAAACCATTGTTAATGTTGGATAAAAGTATGGATGGATAGTTATTGGGATGAAATTTTGGTTATTACGAATAAAAAGAAAAGACATAAAGACAGCACTGGTAGTTTGAAAAAAAAAAAAGAAGAAGAAGAAGAAAGCACAGGAAACAAAAATTCTAAAAAAGAAAAAGTCTAAAAATGTTAAAACTAACAATAAGCATGTTGATTTGTTTTGATCATGGACATCTGAGCTCTTTACTTATTACAACAACAAAGCATGAAAGAGAAAGATCCAGATGATCATTAATGAGTGCTCAAATGATCGATACAAACTTAATAACAATAATTTATTCTGTCTTTCAGTACCACAACACATATTCATGAATCTAAAACCAGATAACAACCACCATATCTGTCCTGTGTAATCTATGAGTGACCGGAACATGAACACATATGCAGTGATGTCATCTGTACGAAGATGACCAATAACAAACACTATTGTAGTGGTGTCATTCTGTTTTGGATGACCGATAAATGAACAGATAGCTCAGTGATTCTCCCCTCTCACAGATAACAATGAACACTATTGCAGTGATGTCATCCCTATTGGAGATGTACCAGTTAAGTGAACAATAGCTCTGTGATTATCTCCCTCTCACAGATAACTGAACACATATGTGCAGTGATGTCACCTCTATGAAGATGACCAGATAACTGAACACATATTGCAGTGATGTCATTAATTTAAAGATGCCAGATAACTTACACATATTCCCATGATGTCATCCTCTATCGAAGATGACCAATAACTGAACACATATTGCAGCGATGTCATCTCAATTAAAGATGGCCAGATAACTGACACATATTGCTGTGATGTCATCTCTGTCGAAGATGACCAGATAACTGAACACATATTGCAGTGATGTCACTTCTATCGAAGATGACCGTATAACTGAACACATATTGCCATGATGTCATCTCAGTTAAGATGGCAATAACTGACACATATTGCCATGATGTCATCTCTGTCGAAGATGACCAGATAACTGAACAACATATTGCAGTGATGTCATCTCTGTCAAAGATGACCATATAACTGAACACATATTGCAGTGATGTCATCACTGTCATTGATGACCAGATAACTGAACAGATATTTCGGTGATATCTTCTCTCTCACAGATAATTAAACACATATTGTAATGATGTCATCTCTGTCATAGTTGACCAGATAACTGAACAGATATCTCAGTGATGTCTCCTCTCTCATAGATATTAGAACACATATTGTAGTGATGTCACCTCTATTAGAAATGACCAGATAATGGAACACGTATTGTAGTGATGTCACCTATGTTAAAAGATGACCAGACAACTGAACACATGTTACAGCAGTGTTGCCTGCTTCAAGGATGACCAGTGATGTCACCTGTGACATAGATGACCAGACTGCTGAACACATTGCAGTGGTGTCATCTCTATTAAGGATGATCAGAAAAACTGAACATACATATATCAATGTCACTTCTGTCAGGGGTGACCAGACAGACAGCTGAATAGATACTGCACTGGTGTCATATCCGTCAGTTGGAGTGAAAAGTGTGGTTGAATCACATCTCTGCTGACCATCAAGCTCCATGGCAGCCAAAAGTAACTGAAAAATACATGGCATATTCTCTGTCACTTGTGGCCTGTCCATGTGGGCAGTGAACAAAAGAAGAAAGATTCTTAAAAAAACAAAAAACAAAAAAAAAGAAAGAAAGAAAAAGCCCACAGTGATCACCAGCGCTGAAGACTTTTCCTCTGTGAAGAGCTCAACCGGCTTCTTGACACCAGTCAGAAAGCAAAATTTGTACAGTATGGGAAAAAGAGCCATCAAAAAAGAGTTAGTCCTATATGGCTCATTGGAAGACCTCGCTCAAAACACAAAGCAATCTGTATCTCTAAGCAAATCTATCAGTTTTTTGTCACCAAGACAGACTAATATGGCATGAAGCTTACATTTTATTCCAGACTTGCAGACCTTTTGATAACAGTGATTTTGTACCATTTTGAACAGCCCTAGCCCGGTTTATTTTGTACAGCAGTCTGTAACAGAGACATTAAAATCCTCATGAGTGCCAGTGGTTTATAATATTTTTAGACAGTTCATTGTCTCCATCGTTGACAGGATTCAGGTGTTCTCACTGTACATTGATTGAATATTTGTGCATTGTCTTTAGGTTTGAGGTTGAACTTCCACTCAAATTGGGTCAAGTGAAGGGCTAGCTATGTAGCAAGACTTTCCAGGATGTAATAAGTCAAGACTGTTTACCAACTAACATGCACTTGTCATGTTTAAAAAATGTTGACACAGAGTTTCACTGACGTTGACACAGACTTATTAAAAAGACAAGTTGAGGAGAATTATATGACTTTACTTTCCTGTAGTTTTTTATTTGTTTCATCATACATCAGTGTTTTTTCTCTATCCCAGCCCCCACCTTTTTATTTTTTGTTTGTTTGTTGTTGTTTATTTTGTTGGTTGGTTGATTGGTTGGTTGGTTTTCATTTTGATTTTGTTTTGGTATGACTATGGTCTTTCCTTCATGCAATTTTGGGATGTATGTGTGATGGTGTGTGTGTGTGGTGTGTGCGTGGTGCGCTGCGTCGTGCACAGATGACATCAGCATTTACATGCACTGGTTGTAGCTTGTAGCTTTTGTCTTGACCTGTTCATTATCAAGATTATATTACTCTGTGTATTCGCTTACATGGTTTATTTTATGATTGTATACTGGTATAACTTCACCTTAACTTGTTCATTATCATATATGGTTTTATATATTTACTTATGCAGATCATTTTATGATTGTGTAATGCTAATGTATCAGTATACGGTTCATTGTAAAATATCGTGACTGCTATAAGTACTCATATACAAATGAACACATGAACATTCTTCTGCACATCAAGTGTTAGGATACTATATTTCAGGGGAAGGTTGGGAAGGTAGAATTTTGCATTTATTGCTGTTATCTTTGTTTATGTGTTCAGTGATCTTTTTTCATCCTGCCGATATATAAAAAAAAACAGTGGGAATTTTCTCTTTTGACTTGAAATTATGTTTCTTCCAGCAACGAAAACAGATAAAGAAGAATGTAGGTAACATGTTTGAGCCGTTAAAAGGTCTTATTTGCATGGTGTTCTCTCTCAACACGAATTGTTACAGACACAGAATTTGCATCAGAAACCTTGTTTGCATGATGCAGATGACAACAATTTGCATCAGAAACCTCATTGGCATGGTGCAGATGAATTATTGCAGTACAAAGAATTTGTGTTGGAAGACTTTTTTTTTTTTTTTTTTTTTTTTTTGTGCATGGTTTTCTCCATTTGAACATAAAAAAGGGTATAGAATTTAACACTATAATTTCTTTGAAATGGCCTGGAAAAAGAATGTTTTTGCATGTGTTCTTTATGTAGATACAGGTTGCAAGGTAATCTCTATGCCAAAAAAAAAAAAAAAAAGATATATAAGTAACAAATACATGATGATTATAATAATATATAAATAGTAATAGATCTATGATAAAAAAAATTTGAAACAGAATTATATCTGAGCTGTATGTAATAAAATGTAATATTTATATACCTTTGAAACAGAAGTTTGGTTTGAGCAATATACAAAAAAAAAAAAAACATTTTAATAGCATGGAGCTATGCATTACAGAAATAGAAACTTTTGCATGGAGAGTTTTGAGGTTTTTCAAGCCTGCATATATGCTAATTACATAGAGCTTTATTCAGCTATACAAACATTTTGATTAAAGATCTGTTGAGCCTTACAGTTAGAGAAGTGAACACAAATAATTTGCATGGATTATCTTAAGTAATGCCAAAAGTAAATTGTTGCATGGAGCTCCGTATGAAACAATGTAAACCTGTAACCTTAGCATGGACAGAAGGAATTGTGAATGTGACACCTTTGCATAGTGTTCTTAACATAAACATTTAGACAACGTTCTTAAATGTGTATGTGGTTAAATGTAGAAGAGATGAAAGAAAGAAGGGGAAAAAAGGCAAAGAAAAGTAGATTACCCTCCCCCATCCCCACCTCCACAATGAATGAACAAAACCTAGAAGAAAAAGAAAGTGACTGAAAAGTGACTGCAGGTGTAATATGATTGTTTGGGAAATTTGTTTTATAACCAGACTAGGTTGATTGGCGTAGAGGTAGAACGCCTGCTTTTCCAATCTGCCGGCTCAGGTTTGTTCCTTCAGCCTCCAGTCCAGTCAGTTGTGATTGGGTACACTCCTTTCCTCAGGGTTAGGGAGGGCAAAGCAGCGAAGGAGATGACATGAGCATGACCTTCGTAATGCAGGCTGTATGAAAAGTTGAGGTCTGCCACCACTCTTATATCTTTGATTCATGAGAGAATCTTTACCTTACCAGTTTTTTTATTTGTTTGTTTGTTTGTTTGTTTTAATCATGTATCCAGACCAAGAAACAGCACAACCAGTCACTCAGAGTTAGTGTGGTGAAGTGATTAGGATAATGGACCACTCACTGGGAGATTGTGGGTTTGAATCCCCATTAGTTGAATTTTTTTGCCTGACTGGCCCCTTACTCAGAACTGAATGTACTGTAGGCTCTTTAGGGAGGCCAGGACCATACAGTCAAGTTCTGTGCACTTCATAGATGCATCATTGAGGAGATTGTTCACATTTCCTTACCAACACCATTGACCTCTGTATCAGGACGGATTGACTCCAGATTAGTATTAACCCTTTGACTCAAGTACCCTATCCACTAACTGCAAAAACTTAACCCTTTGACAATGTCGCCCTATCCACCAGCTTCCTGCAGGAAGCTGGTGGATAGGGTGAGGCAATCAGAGGGTTAAGTTTTTGCTTTGCTAGCGTGCTTGGCAATGCAGGATGTAGGTGGATAGGGTGCAGGAGTCGAAGGGTTAAAGTAAGGGTGGAATACACCCCCATCACATAGTTTTAATCCAAAATGGAACTCTGTATATGTGACATCGCTGTCATCCCCATTGTCATCATAGCATTGTGTGAAAATTTGTCCCAGATACTCATTTAGATAGCCTTGTGTGAAAATTGTCCCAGATACTCATTTAGCTAGCACTGTGTGAAAAATTGTTCCAGACATTTAGTGAGTAACCTTTCATACCCTACTCTTATGGTGACCTCAGTTTCAGTAGATTTGGAGATATGTTAGAGATGCTGAATGAGCTGTGTCGGGGTAGTGACATAGGAGCACTGCAGAAGATGGTGAAGGGAAGAAAAAAGAAGAGAATGCAAAAAGACAGTATAAGGAATGAGCAGTGATGTATCACTTTGAGACAGTGAGGGGGTGTTCACTTTTCCGGCGGTCATCTTACTGGTTTTGAGTGACAAAGATAATAGAGGAAAGAAAAGCTAGGATATTCATTCTTAGGCTTGTTTCTGATATGAATATTAATCCTCTTTGACCACTTATTTGTGATAATGAATTGATCTTCTTTAACCTTTTGACTCTCACACTATCTGCCAGCTTACTATCAGAAGCTGGTGAATAGGGTGAGTAGTTGAGGGTTAACAACTGCCGAGGACTTCCAAGATTGCAAAATCCCCACGAAACAATGCTCTTGACATTATGTTCTTAAGCCTCATAAAAGTGATACGCAGAAAGTGTTGATGTTATTGTTAAGTTCTTCAGTTAGTAAACGAATGAACACTGCAACACAAAATTTCCTTTTAACTTATACAAAAAGAAAAAAAAAGAAAGTAGATGGCAGACAGAGGACACTTTAGAACAATGGCATGTAGGGAGTTGATTTTAATGTACAGTCTTTCTGCATCAGTGACACAAGATAGAACGAAACAAATGTATGAGAGTTGTAGAACAAAACAAATGTATGAGAGTTGAAACAAGCAATACATGTGCACTTTTTAACATGTAGCGCTACACCAAAGCGATGTCCACACTAACGTATTACACTTCAATAAAACCAATATTTCAATAATGCAAATAGAAAGATTTCAGAGGAGGGAGGGGGTGTTGAGATGAAAGGAGAGGAAGGGGATTAGGATATTGGTTCCAACGATTAATAATGAGGAGTTAAAGGCATTGTGATGATCAGAATCAGATTTTCTGAGTAGAAAACTTTTGCATGATCATTTTGATAAACATAAGCCCTGTGTTTTGTTTCATGCATTGTAAGTTCACTTTGTTTGTTTGTGCATTTGTTTGTTTAACTTATCGAGGCTGTTTCTAGTATTAACTCCTTGTTTGTCAGTTTGTAAGCTACTACAGTTTGCACCGCATTGATCATAGCTAAGCACATTTTTATTCTGATTCATTTGTATTTTGAATTTTACCAGCTTTGCCTCTTGTTTGTATTATTTCTCTACTGAAGTTGCTGTGTATTTGAGTTGTGATGAGTGAGAAGTAATAAATGTATTGTGAGATATGCGAGATACGGTACATTTACAAGTGTTGGTGTTGGCAATATGATATAGCTGTTAATATAAAACAAAAAGGGATTTGGGGCTAATGGTAACATTAAGTAAGATACAGAAATATGTTATAAGTTGTATAT
>JAPXFY010000031.1:33341038-33373538 GCA_030674185.1 Monoplex corrugatus
GATGCAGTTGATAATGTAACTGCTATGTTGTTATGTTTGCCAATGTGACTGTTTCAGTGATATATATATAATTAATTGTTCTGATTGACGACGTAACTATCATGTTGTTTTGTTTGGTGGTTGTGACTATTTCAGTGATATGCAGTCATGTTGGTTGTTATATTGATGATGTAACTGTCTTGTTATTGTTCTTTGTCAGCGTGACCATGTCAGTGATAAGTAGTCATGTTTGGTGTTGTGGTTGATGATGTAACTGTCATGTTGTTACGTTTGTTGTTGTGATCATTTCAGTGATGTGCAGTCGAATCAGTTGTTGTAGTTGATGGTGTAATTATCATGTTGTTGTTATGCTTGTTGGTGTGACAGTTTCAGTGATATGCAATCAAAGTCGTTGTGCTGGAGAATGTAACTGCAATGTTGTTGTTATATTTGTCGATGTGACTGTTTCAGGACCTAAGAGAAACGATAGACACGCAGTCGGATGAGATCCGTAAGCTGAAGAAGATGCTGAAGATCTATGCCAAGAAACTCAAGGAGGGAGAAGGTAAGGGTATAGGAGGGATTGAGCTTGATTTGAATAAATTGATTACTTACTAGTTAAAAGGCTTCTTCTCTTGTCATCAAGCCCCTCCCTTTCTCTTCCTCTTTCAGCCTGTGCCTCTCTCGTCTTCTCTCATCTCGCTCGTTCTCCTTTGTTGTTGTTTTTTCTTTCTTTTTTTTTTTCTTTTTTTTGTTAAGTGGCCTCATCTTTTGTGCCGCTACAGTTGCATTGATCCAGTGCCAATTATTCTGGCTTCACAAGACCACCAGCGAATCCAAGATCATTCAGTCAAAACACCAGTGACAAGAAATCTGTGACGGACAGTGATGTCTAAGTGTGAGGCCACCAACCAGAGGAGACTTTTCTCTTTTTCTGTTTCTCTGTTCTACTCTCTATCTGTCTGGTGTGTCTCCATCTGTCTGTCTCCCCCTCCTCTCTCTCTCTCTCTCTCTCTCTCTCTCTCTCTCTCTCTCTCTCTCTCGTCCTCTCTCTCTCTGAAATATAATGAAAGTAAAAGCTGTTTGAATAGAGCAATGATTGTGTAAATACAGGTTGAACCAATAGCTAAGTTAGATCTGAAAATCTGTCTTGAGGAGGGTTCCTGCCCTTTTGTTTCTAGGTCCCATTTCACAGATTTTTTTTCAAAGATAATGCCAGAAAGATACTGATATTGTACAAAAAGTTAGAGTTCAATTGTTTCATATACATTTTCCATCATATTCTTATAAAACAGTATATAGACAAAAGATCATGGTTAACCCTTTGATTTCCACGTCTTATCCATCAGCTGCAAAAACTTAACCCTTTGACTCCCTCACCCTACCCACCAGCTTCCTGCAAGAAGCTGGTGGATAGGGAGAGAGTCAAAGGGTTTAAGTTTTTGCTTCGATAGCATGGTTGACAATGCAGGATGCTGGTAGACAGGGTGTGGGAGTCAAAGGGTTAAGTTACAGTCAGTATGTGCCTGTGTCTTGTTGTTTTCAAAGTTAGTGAGGCTGTGGAATCGGTGTTTGTGTTTGTCTTGTTGTTATCGCTGCGTGCTGGGAATATGATGGGCTCACTGTCAGGTTTACCAGAGCGATGGTCCTGGATGAGCACTTCAGTGTCCTTGACCTCTGAAATGGGTAACAGGCTTGTGTTCTGTCGCATTCCAGGCTTGCGTAGCAAACATGCATGTGTCTGTTTCAGAGTTTTTTGTTTTTTTTTAACTTGTTTTTATTCATTTTCAAATACATAACATTTCCAAACATCTTGAAGTGTATACAATGCATAATGAACAGATGTAACAAAATGTAGAAAAACAAGCATTCATTGTATATTATATATAATAACGTATATATATACTACATATCAACGACACACACAGACACACACCACACACCACACACACAACACAATATATATATAATATAATATAATATTTATATAATTGTATATTATTTATCTATTATTTATTATGTGTGTGGTGTTGTGTGTATGTATATACGTATACACCATTCATGGTACATATATTATATTATTATCATATTAATTATAATATATATACTACACACACACACACACACACACACACACACACACACACACACACACACACACACACACACACACACACACACACAAACCATATTAGATGTATACATGCATATACATATACATACACATGTATATATAGTCTGTTTCAAAATTAACTCAATCTTTACTGCCTCATTGGTTTCCGTTCTTCCACCAGAACAGGTTAATGGTAGAGATTTAGAAAAAAATAATCATTTGAAAAAGTTAGAAGACACAGACTTTTGAAATTTACTGGTTATTTTAACAAATGATTGATAAAACAAAGGCAGTAAATAAGATCATTTACCTACCTAATTGTCTGTTGATACAGTACATATGAAAAGTTCTCCGTATTCTTCATATCATGTAAAAGTATGGGTGGTACAAACCGTCCAAACAAAATTTTCACACTAACTAGTTTTATGCAGAGAAATTATTTCCATGTTTCAGAAATTGAATACAGATTTGAAAATAAGTACCATTATGGTATCATACACATACTTTTTCAGCAGCTGAGGTCTGTACACAAAATGTTGTTAAAAACCTGATCAGATTGCTTCTCTTACTTCCTTTCAGAATACTGATTGATTGTCCATCTGCTTGCGAGCCATTGGCTGGTATATGCAGAGTAACATTACGCCACCACTCCAGTTAGAGGGCTAGCAGCCGACTATAGCAGTTTTATACAAGTGGTCCTGTCATCTGATAGAAAAATTACTGTCTTGGGCCCATAGTAAATGAAGGTTTTGCAAGGATGTATTGGAAATGCAGTCATTTATGAAAAAAGGAGTTGATGTTTGTTTATGGGAATCTATGGCCGTTTTCTTGGTTGTTGTGAGATTTTCATATCTTCGACATTTATCTTCAAGCAAAATGCATGCAGATGGTTTTTTTGTTTGTATTTTGTTTTTTGTAGTTGGAAAATTCCCATGGCGTGATGCAGGACACAAAATATTTTCTGCTGCATGCGTTGAATACAACTAGCATATTGCCTACCGAAAGCCTCTAGAGAAGATTGAAAGTTTGAAACAGAAAGCAAAGCTAATAGAACTTCTATGAACTTGAAAGTGTTCTTGTTTTTGAATAGTAGAATGAAACACTTTGTGCTTTGATAATCGTGTTGGTAATTGCTTGGTTTTTGTTCATTTGTTATTGCAGTTGTTTTTCGTTTGTTGTGTTTTTTTTGTTTGTTTTTTGGGGGGGGGGTTTTTGCAGGAGATTTTTTTTGTGTGTCTGTTGGGTTTTTTTCTTGTTTTTTGTTTTTTATATATTTATTTTGCATGCTTGATCCTGCTGGATTGTTCTAAAAAAAATTATTTTCTGTTACCTGCTTGTGATACGTTGAGGTCGTTTTTGTATTATATTCGGTAAAGTAGCTCTTTATATACTGCATATATATCAAAGTAATGGATGGCTTGGAGATCTGTGCTCAGGAAGGGGGCACTTATGGTACATGACTATAATGCTGAGCAGCAAACTTGTGTCATGTAGCATGGTGTGTGTGTGTGTGTGTTACTGTATTACATGCTACGTTGTGAAGGATAACTTGATGCTTTTGCATTGCACCTTTGTTGTTGTCGTCATTTTATAGTAGAATTGTGATGTTGTCTTGGGATAGATCTTTGCATGCGCGTCAGTTTGTCCTACTGGTGTTGCTGGCACCAAATAATTATTATTGAGCAGTATCAGTATAACATTCAGTCATTACTTCTCAGTTTTGGGTCATATCCTGTGTGAAACTTCCTGGAATGAATATCAATATACTGAATTATATCCAGATAAAAGGGACAATAAAATTTATCATGTCATACATCCTTATTTATTCAATAGATGTAGAATTAACAATTGCAGCAGAAAGGATTAACACACATGATGTATACATAAGACAGTGAAAAACAGCACAAACCTAAATAAAAACCACTTGAAATATTTCACAAGCATTCCACTAATCTTTCATTATCAACAGTTAGCGCAGTGTGCAATATTTTGTATGGATGGATGTAGGAATGCAACTCCCTGTGCTACACAGTGCCTGTCTTGTTACCTAAACTCTGGTCAGACGCGGTTCTAATTTCAAGGCCACTTACAGTTGAAGGGAAGTAACCACTATAATTTCAATCGTTTCCTAATCTCTAGAAGTGCTAAGATTATTTCGTTTGATGGAAGTAACACTATAATTTCAATCGTTTCTAATTCTAGAAGTGCATAATGATTAGTATCCTTTACGTGTGAATAATACCGGTTCTTATGTGCTTCATACATACATAAAGTATTCACAGTTACAAAACAGATGTACATCATACATAGTACAGCATTTTAAGGGTTTAACATGTACTGGTTTTTGTGTTTTGCTTCATCACTGCCCCAGGGTTTTTTGTTGTTTTTTTTTTGTGGGGGGTTGGTTTTTGTTTGTTGTTGTAGTAGTTAAAATACGGCACATTTTGTGTGTGCATTGAAGAACAGGATCAGGAGAACAAGTGGTCATTGTGTAACTCTGCATTTGTTTAACCGTTTTCAGCTTGTCTTGTGACTACTTTTGACGTCAGTTCTTTCAGTTTTATGGTCTGCTTGCATACAGAATAGTCACCCCATGATTCCTCATGCATTGTGCATCCAGCAAGTAATTTTAGTCTCCTTTTACTCCCTCCCCACATCTGCCAGCGTCACTAGATGTGATAAGTAAAAACGATTAAGCATGCCGGTCTGTTTTACTTCACAACCTGTATGTGTGGTCTGTCCATCCTATTTTTTCTCTCTCTACCATGTTCGCTTGGTTGATTAGGTCATTGATGATTGGTTATGGTTTTGCCCATGGTTGGTTGAGGGTTGGTTATCATGAATTTATTTGAGAGAGAGAGATGTGTGTGTGTGTGTATGTGTGTGTGTGTATGTGTTGATTGGTTTGATGGTTTGGTTGGTTAGGTTGCCATTGGTTGGATTAGTCAGTTGGAACCAGAAAAAACATGAAAGAAGAATAAGAACGCATATTTAATACAAGACAAGACAAGCGCAAATTTTCAGCCAACTGGCCTTTGTCAAGGTAAGATTACAAACAAACAAACACCAGATAAAAAAAAATTGGAGGAAAAAACTGAAATTTCCCTGCTGCTCGAGTCCAGTGTGAGAAAAGGAATAGCAGGGAAGTTTCAGTCTTTTTCTCCTAATTTTTGTATCTGGTGTTTGTTTGTTTGTAATCTTACGCTTGACAAAGGCCAATTGGCTGAAAATTTGCACCTGTCTTGTCTTTTGTATAAGATACACATTCTTATTCTTCTTATGTGTTTTTTCTGGTTCCTGTTTGCTTGAACATGGCAGTCACACTTGTTTTGGATTTAGTCAGTTGGGTTAGGCATATGAGGGTGGGTGAGTTTGTTGGTTGGTTTGTCATGTGTATGACCAAGGAAAGGATTTAATGTTTTTTTAGTCTGACTGACTACTGACTATATGATGATGAAGTAAATGTCAGTGTATGTGTGTGTATATGTGCACTAGTATTGTCTTTAGCTCTACAGATTCATGAAAGTACATCATGGTTTTGTTTCTTTGTTGTCTTTTATATTCTCTGATAAAAACCGATTGGCTGAAAATTTACTGTTGTCTTGTTTATATATATATATATGTATACATTGTGTGTGTGTGTGTGTTTTCTCTTTCTCTTTCTCTTTCTTCTCTCTTTCTCTCGATGGATTTATCTTGTGAATTTTGGGCTGCCTTTCCCTGGGACAGTTTGTTGCCTGCAGTGCAGTGCCGTGCCGGTCAGTTTTTTTGACAGGGGTCCTTTTCCTGCATTCATGTATTTTTGTTTACCATTGAAAGTGGATTTATCCATGAAATTTTGCCAAGGATAGTTTTTTTGTTGCCGTGGGACCTTTAATGTGCAATGAATGATACCTAAGGTCTCTTTCAGAAGACTAACACCCAGACCATCACTGAGGTTCTAGTGGAGGGGTGGGGATCGAACCTGTAACCTCTTGCTTCCAGGCAGGCTCTAATCAACTGGGCAACACTCTTCACTCCATTGTTAATCTTTTTACACATGTTTTTGGCTTTTATTTTCATAGCTATAATATTGCGCTGACATTTGAAGCATAAATTGATCATGATAGACTTGTGGTTTGTTACCAACATTTCCACTAAATGTGTGCTGTTATGTTGACAGCGGCGGAGATCGTGGCAGAGTTGGAGCAGGAGGAAGGTGGAAGTGAAGGGAAAGGTGCCACCATCGGGGCGACGGTCATTCACCGAGAGAGGACCTACATGGGCATGTTGGAGTACCGCCGTGAGGATGAGGGTGCCCTCATCAAGAACCTTATCCTGGGTATGTACTTTATTCCCCTGCTTGTTTTTGTTTTTGTTTTACCCTGATTAACAATCTTACTTCAGCCTCTGTGTGTGTGTGTGTGTGTGGTGTGTGTGTGTGCGCGCGTATAAAATGAATGGTTTTGGACATATCCTAGGCATTCACTTTTTCCCCTTGTTTGTTTTTGTTTTTGTTCTACCAGACTAACAATCTTACTTCAGCCTTCTGTGTGTTGTGTTGTGCGTGTGTGTGTGCATGTGTGTGGTGTGTGTGTGTGAGTTGTGCGTGCGCGTATAAAATGAATGGTTTTGGACATATCCTGGGCATTCACTTTTTCCCCTTGTTTGTTTTTGTTCTACCAGACTAACAATCTTACTTCAGCCCTGTGTGTGTGTGTGTGTGAGTGTGTTTGTGTGTGTGTGTGTGTGTAAAATGAATGGTTTTGGGCATATCCTGGGTGTGTACTTTTTTCCCCTTGTTTTTGTTTTTGTTCTACCAGACTGACAATCTTACTTCAGCCTGTGTGTGTGTGGTGTGTGTGCGTGCGTGTGTGCATGTGTGTGTGTGTGTGTGTGTGTAAAATGAATGGTTTAGACATACGTTTATCATAGTGTTGTCGGCAGACCTGAAGCCCAAGACAACAGCAGGCTTGTTACCTTATTGCATGTTCTGTGCATAGAGTTCTGATCATATATGTTTGTTATAAAACGTAAATCATTCTTGTATGATGCTGTTCTCCAAACCCATATCAGCTCCCTGCAGATTGCGCATAGAACTGTTCGGTGAGCTGACGACATGCCGCCACTCTGTTGTAGAACAATCTGCATCTTTGATGGTTGTGCATGCTTGATATTTTCTTGCTATCATTTAATTTATAAGCCAGCCACTGACATGACTTAATAGGATCCTCATTGTGCATATTCTTCCTGTGGGGATGCCGGGGGCTCTTCAGTATGAATAGTATCCCCACCTTCTGGAAATTCTGTGCTAGAAATTTCCTCTTTTCTGTCACTCTCTTTGTTTCTTTCTACCTCCTTTGCTTTTTGTCATTCTTCCGATCATTTTCTCCTTGTGGTCCATTCACCTGTATAAAGTCTTATGTACTTTTTCTTAGGATTGATAAATACATGTATTAAGTGCATTTTTGGCTCTAGGGAGGTGAGATATGCGGAAGCAATTTTAGGTCATTTACATTTGTTTTGGTGTCCGAAGGTGTGCTTAAGTTTGTATTCAGGTGTCTTTTTTAAATCCCTTGTGTGATAAATTGGATGGAGTGGTCATTGCCAGGGGCATGTCCTTAGATTGTGTGCGCGAATGCATTGATCTGTGTATGTAATTTTCTTTTCTTTTTTTTCCTGTTGAAGTTTTGTGTTTTGAAGTGGTTATAGTCCTGATATGGCTCTACGCAGTCAGCTGGGCTTTAAACAACAATAACAGTAACAGTAAATAACAGTAACAGTGTGCATATTTTATATTCTGAATATGTATGCATAGAAAAAGATGTACACAGTGGCAGATCTCATAATTATGTTGACCTTGGCAATCAGAGTAGTCTCCACCCTGTATCCACTATACAGGGAATCAAACCTAGGATGATCTGATTGGGTGTCTGATGCATGCCCACGTGGTTACTGCTCCTGTCATGTGTAATGAGTGTGTCGTAAATGTGTCATTGTGTTGTCGACAGACCTGAAACCCAAGACAGCAGCAGGCTTGTTACCAGGACTGCCTGCCTACACCCTCTTCATGTGTGTACGTCACACCGACTACATCAACGACGATGAAAAGGTCAAGTCTCTGCTCACCGCCACCATCAATGGCATCAAGAAGGTCGTCAAGGTCAGTCCTGGAATTTTATTCTTCTTTCTTCTCAAGATAGTATCCCTGCTTGGAATATATTCCGTATGCACTGAATCCATGTGGAATAGACTTCTGCTATGCCTTCGCCTAACACTTACCTTTCTGCTTTTGAACCCAATTTAAAAACCCACATCTTTTCCCAACAATGAATTCTACAACTACTTCTTTCCCTCAGTCTGTGTATTAAATATTGTAGGTGGTTTTTGTCAATTGTACGCATATGCCTGGTCCGTGAGTGCGCTTTGGTTTGAATTGTCAAGATTTGACGCCATGTGAATACTGCAGTTATTGTTATTATAAAGAAGACCTAGAATATGGCATATGGCTTAAGCCTGCACATATGTGCTCTATGCTGTGGCAGGATCTTGGTGAAAGACTTATGTTGTCAATAACAACACCTTTCAGTTTTGGCCATCTCTTGCTGCTTCTGTTTGAGTATGCAGTTGAGCATGTGACTGTGTGGCACAAATATATTACAGTGTAATTAGATTATGTATTGTGTACGATACTATATTTCACAGAAATAGAGATGACATTAAGCTTGTAACAGGCCACGGTATTGCAGTGTATTAGAGATTGTGGGGAATTGCATCTTGTAGTACATTGTACGTTCAGTTGTATTTTGTGTGTCACTTTTGTTTTGTTTTTTTAATGTAATATACTGCATTCTAATGTTTATAATGAATATGTAAGCATAGAACATGTAGAAAAGGAAAGATTCTATAGAGGTGGGACTAATAAAGAAGAACCCAGGGGCAAGGATTTCTTACATAAAATGCCCAAGGAGGATATGTGCCTCCAGCAACCTTTTCTACTTGTTTTGATGTATCATTGAATGTCATAGGTTGAAAAAATGTAAAATCATGGCCGTTTGAAATAACACACCTTTTTGGACGGCACTTTTGAGAAAACGGCTTCTAAAGATTTCAAACAACTGCACATCATTAATGGTAACAATGCCTCACCTAACAAGAGCATTAAATGCTTCACAAGCATGAGTGCCAGAGACAGACGTACTTCAAGCAAACATGTATCAACACTTATCACTATTATGAGACAGACTATATCATATGATGTTTAAGAACCAAGAAAAATGACTTGCAATGAAATATGTTTCCACATGTCGGTCGGTCATGTAACATGCTGGTTTAAAAAAATAAATAAAATAAAAATAAACATTTCTTTAGCAACTCAGCTCCATCTAAGATAGAAATAGTGTATTTAGATGACATACACAGCACAGAAAACCCTTGACAAGAAAACTGTAAATCACACAGATTGACTCATGTCGCCTATTTTTGCCTTTACTGCATTTTTGCCCAAGGGGTTTTAGCACTGATGACATGCTGATGGGGCACATGTATCTTTGACTGTGTGGTTCGCAACCTCTTTTGATTTATGATATTGTGTTATAATAATGATAGTAACGGTAATACTTATAAGGCATTAGATTTTGATGTATATAAATCAAATCAAGGCACACACCCTTATCATTCACTCAAACATTCACTCACAATGACAAAAACACTTGTTACACATGCATAGTGGGAAAGGGAGAACAAGTTCCAACCTGTGTCTGTCATATGGCTCTGTTTTAGGTTCCTAGATGTTGTGCTGCACTATACAGTGTATTAAACTGTATTATGTATTTCATGTTACTGGACTGTAATATCACATCTATCCTGCCATGCCCCCCTCCCCCCTCCCCCCCCCTGTGGGGATGCTGGGGGATCTTTCAGTAACCCCACTTTTTGGAAATTCTGTGCAAAAAATTTCTCTTTTCTGTCACTCTGTTTCTGCCTTGTTCCTTCGGTTTCTGTCATATCTTCCTATCATTTTCTGCCTTGATGGTCCATTTACCTGTATGTGTTCAATAAAGTCTTACATTCTTTCTCATAGGATTGATGATTGGGTACATGTATTAAGTGTATTTCTGGCTTTCTCTTAGGATTGATAATTGGGTGCATGTATTAAGTGTATTTCTGGCTTTTTTCTTAGGATTGATAATTGGGTGCATGTATTAAGTGTATTTCTGCTTTCTCTTAGGATTGATAATTGGGTGCATGTATAAGTGCATTTCTGGCATTCTCTTAGGATTGATAATTGGGTGCATGTATTTAAGTGTATTTCTGCTTTCTCTTAGGATTGATTCATTGGGTGCATGTTATTTAAGTGCATTTCTGGCTTTCTCTTAGGATTGATAATTGGTGCATGTGTTAAGCGCATTTTTCGTTTTGGGAAATATGGTGCAGAAGCAATTTAGATAATTTAGGCCCATTTGTATATGTTTTAGTGTCCTTAGTTTATGTTTAGATTGTTGGTTCAGGTACATTTTAAATCCCTGTGTGATAATTAGACGTCGCATTGCAAATGCATTGATGTGTACTTAATTTTCTTTCCTTTTTCATTGTTGAAGTATGATAGCCTTGATATGCAGTCAGCTGGCTGTAAACTTAATAACAATTACACCCTGTGATATCGAACAGAAATTTTAATTCTGTGTTTGATAACTTGGATGGAGTCGTCATTGCGAATGCATTGATGTGTACTAAATTTTCTTTTCCTTTTTTTTTTCCTGTTGAAGTGTTATAGCCTTGATATGCACTTGGCTGGGCTTTAAACAAAAATAACAATAACAATCCTGTGATGTTGAACAGAAACACAACGATGACCTGGAGAGAGTGACTCTGTGGCTGGCCAACACGTGTCGTCTGATGCACACTCTGAAACAGTACAGTGGAGAAAAGGTGAGTTATTGTTCACTTCTTTTTTTGTTGTTGTTGTTCATTGTTCACTGTTTACTTCTCTCTGTTTACTTCATCTTGATTCATTTTAATCATTTTCCCCCTCTAGAAAAAGCAGCAGGGAAGTTTCAGTATTTTTCTCCTGATTTTTGTATAGACTGTTGCATAATCTGAAGGAACCGTCATGATTTGTCTTATCTGAAGATTATGCGGTTGTGATTTATTACATAATCAAATCATATGGCTGTGATGTTCCATATGATGTGTTACGTAATCAGAGAATATGGCTATGATATTGCATATGATGTGTTACATAACCAAACTATATGTCTGTGATGTAACATAAGACGGTACATGATCAGACTATATGACTGGTGTTACATATGATGTGTTACATAATCAAACTATATGGCTGTGATGTTCAATATGATACATTACATAATCAAGCTATATCGCTATGATGGTACATAAACTGTATGCTGTGACTTACATATTATGTTACATATTCAATCAGTATGGTCAAACAGTATGGCTGTAATATTACATATTATGTGTTACATAAACTATATGATTGTGATGTTACATAATCAGACCCTGGCTTATGTGTTACAGCCTTTCCAGACAGACAACCAGACACGCCAAAATGAGATGTGTCTACGCAATTTTGATCTGTCTGAATACAGACAGGTGTTTTCGGACCTGGCGATCTGGATCTATCAGACACTGATCAAACTGATGCAGGAATTGGTCCAACCTAATATAGGTCTCTGTGTGTGTGTGTTTGTGTGTGTGTGTGTGTGTACATGTGTGTTTGTGTATGTGTACATGTGTGTTTGTGTGTGTGTGTGTGTACATGTTTGTGTGTGTGTGTACATGTGGTGTGTGTGTGTGCACATGCATGCATGCTTGCTCATGCATATGCGGGCTTACATCAGCTGGCTGGTTCTTTTGGTCGAGTTTCCAACTCAGTATCTAATGTCTCAGGTTCAGTTCCAGCCCACAGCATCAAAAAACTGCCTCTTCACACCCATCGTAATGTTTCCTTTGTTCTGGTAGTGTCAGCTTAGTGTTTCACAGGACCTTTCTCTGCCTTCTGTTCATTTTATGACATTGCCAGCACATAGGGGTTCTCACAGGCTCAGGGAGTTGGCTAGATAATTGCTGTCAGATATGGGTGTAGTAGCATATATGTGACCCGTTATATTGCTCTACTGTGTGCTGTATCAGGATTTATGTAGTGAATGCGCAGGCAGCGAAAAGCGTAGAGGCCCGGTGTGATGGGTCAATTTTGTCAATTTTTACTTTTCATCAAAAATGGAATATTTAATCTTTAAATTACATGTACATGTACATGCACTCAGCACTTTATAATTCAATCAGAAAATGTATTTAAAATGCATTTTAACCAGATAACAGCATGGTTTTTGTGTCAGAAAAAGGGATATATAAACTTAAATAACAAGACAATTACAGTAGATTTTCACACCGATTTTTGTGTGCTATTGTGGCATGATGTGTTTTACCATGGTACAAAATTTGGTAAAGTTTGGTGAAGTAGAAATACCTGTTGCTAAGGTAAAACTTCACTGAAATGGTGAAAACTTTAAAACTTGATTTTGTCAAAATGGCCGTTTGCTATGTTACACACTTCAAATACCCATAACTTCCTTATTTTTAGGAGTAGAATAATAAATTTCATATGAAAAGAAAGTTAATAATCTGGACATTTTGAAAATCATAATATCCTAAAATCTGTTATTTTCACCTTAGGACTATTTTGTTAAAACGGGTCACATATGATATTCTCAGAGTGCGATGAATCCCTCATGAACAAACTCCAAACGCCTTACAGCAGTGTGTTAAACAATGGTCAAATGGATGCAGGAACTGTTCCAGCCCAATATTGATCAGGCAGTATGTGTGTGGGTAGGGTGTAACTTGTCCTTCATATGCTGGATTTCCAGTGTTGGAAAATTTAACCCTTTGACTCCGGCACCCTGTCCACTGGCATCCTGCATTGTCAGCCATGCTAGCAAAGCAAAAACTTAATCCTTTGACTCCCTCACCTTATCCACCAGCTTCGTGCAGGAAGCTGGTGGATAGGGTGTGGGAGTCAAAGAGTTATGTTTTTACTGTTGGTGGACAGGGTGCAAGAGTCGAAGGGTTAAATTTTACGTATGCAATTGTCGGCTGTCATATATCTGAGAAGGCGGTCATCAAATCTGCAATACTGCGGTGATAGAATGGAACTAAAGAGAACCCAGGAATTGTGCAGCAGCACCTGTGTACATTACCCTGCATAGAAGCCTCCTGGTCTTGCCCTTTTTACTTCCCTTGTTATCCATTCAGTTGTTACGTTCTTGCAGAGATTATGCTCCAAATCTCAGTTGTCTCACCTGTCGACATCAGTGAGAAGCAGTGTTGGCCGCTGCACTCTTTGACATCTCCACCCCTCTCCAAGCCACTCTGTCTAGACTTTGTGGATAACTTCTTGAATATTTAGGCCACTGATGTTGGTCATATTCTGGCTGTATGGGATTGGAGGTCTGCCTTTCTTCATTTTTGCCTCGTTTTTCCTTGACAAATGGTTACCATGAAATCTGTGTTCTTGCTACATGACATATGGCCAATGTATTTTAGTCTTGTCTGGTAGATGTCTGCTAGTAATTTTTCTGGTAGTATCAAGTTCTTCCAGGACACTTTCATTAGTTCTTCTATCTGTCCATTTGACACACAGTAGTCTCCGTTAACCCTTTGACTCCCGCACACTATCTACCAAATGCAAAACCTTAACCCTTTGACTCCCTCACCCTTTCCACCATTTTCCTGCAGGAAGCTGGTGGAAAGGGTGAGGGAGTCAAAGGATTAAGTTTTTGCTTTGCTAGCATGGTTGACAATGCAGAAAGCTGGTGGACAGGGTGCGGGAGTCAAAGGGTTAAAACCATTTCTCTGCTGCCTCAATTCTTCTGCAATCAACTTTTCTGAGAGTCCAGGCATTGCAGCCATAAATCAGTATAAAACAAGTATAAAACAATGAAACTAAAAGCAAAGCAAAAATGACATAGTCACAGGGACAGCAAAATGATTGCAAAATGTCACAGAACAGCTTGCTATAACACATTAACAGCGAGAGGTTTAAAGCGTGGGTGAGATAGGGATGCAGGGAACAGAGATTTGGAATAGGTTGAGTTATGGGGATAGTGTGCATGTTGGTTGTTACATTGTAACATGTGTTCTGTTGGTTGCAGTGCCAGCTATTTTGGAGCATGAAGCCATCGCGGGACTGACGGCCAGCAAGCCCGCAGGACTGAGGGGTCGATCCTCCAGCAACGCCCGTGAACTGGATGACGACAAGGACAGCATGCATGCCCTGGACGCTTTGATGCGCACTGTACGTGTGTTTGTGTGGCTTTGGTGTGAGTGGTCAAGTTGGTGTGTGTGTGTGTGTTTTTTTCTTATCGTGCACACACATTCAGTACATAAATCCTGATACTGCACACAGTAGAGTGATATGATTAATAATAATCATACTACTACTACTACTACTACTACTACTACTACTACTACTACTGCTGCTGCTGCTGCTGCTGCCGCTGCTATTACTACTACCACTGTTATTATTTTTATTACTATTATTATTGTTATTATTATTATTACTATTGTTGTTATTCTGTTGTACTTCTACTTCTGCTATTCTAGTTATGCTGCTAAAACTGCTGCTTCTATCACTACAGTTGCCGTTTCTTCTTCGTCTTTTTTTTTATTATTATTATTATTATTATCATTGACTTTTTTTGTGTGTTTTTTCTTATCTGTTCTTGTAATCATCATAATAATCATGGTTTTTACTGTGATCGACAGCTGAACAGCTACATGAGGATCCTGACACAACATGCGGTAGACCCTGAACTGGTGAAACAGATTTTCCGTCAGCTGTACTACTTCCTGTGCGCTGGTGCTCTCAACAACTTGCTCCTGCGCAAGGACATGTGTAACTGGTCCAAGGGTATGCAAATCAGGTAGGTCATGCAATCAGGATGCACATAAGGTAGGTCATGCGGTGAGGGTAGGCATGTCATGTAGGTCAAGCAGTGAGAGTATGCAAATTGATAGGTCATGCGGTGAGGGTATAGTTGGACAAATGGTTGTTGGTTGGAGATAGTGTTGGGCCAGCAGATTTGGCATGATTCTTGGGAGTGTTTTGGTGAGGATGGGTGATAGCTTGGTAGTAGCTTCCTATCGTTCTCCAGTATTCTAAGCTGTGAAGTAGTGTGGAAAGGACACAGCTCTGGTGATGTACTAGGGAGACCCTGCACATGTTGTTCAGTGTTCTGAAGATGTTTTTACTTGCTCTTTATGTCGCTGCCTGCATTGACAATGTCTGATAGCGCTGCCTCAGTAGATGAACTCTTCAGTTGTGGGTAGGAAGGTCTGTTCCATAGACTGGGATTGGTGAGGGATTTGGGATGTTCACTATCATCACTTGTTTTCTTCTGGCTGATCTTCAGGTCTACTGGTTGTCCAAAGATGTTGTGACAGTGTTTTCTCCTGCGTGCAGTGGGGTGTGTGGGAGACTAGTCCCTGGCCATCTTTAATTTATTTAAGTCAGGATCATCTGGTGTTGATTGAAGATTCCATCTGATGCCTCTTCTCAAAGGCCACACGGTTGATGCAGAGCTGTGTAGGACTTTTCCTTGTATGATTTTGCTTATTTGTTGCTTTGCGTTGTTTTAACTCTCTCGCTACGAGCATCAGGATTTCTCGAACATGTCTCAACAACACTTGTCTATGAGCATCGGAAAAATCCGACTTGTGTTTTGAAAGTTCGCGGGCTTTCAGTATTTCCGTTAACCGAAACTAGTGGCCAGAAATAGATTCTTCGGTCATTTTAGCCTTGTTTTAGGCCATTGGGTCACTGTTCTCTGCAGTTGGTGTGTAGACAGTGCAAAGTTCACGACCCACTAGCTCTGCATGAAGCAGATGACGGAAAAGCAAAGTCTGAACAGTACTCAACATCTCAGCGCTCTTCAAGACGATCTCTTCCTTCAGTGCACTTGGAGTGTGTGCAAGTTGGGTTTTATGAAATTTCAGTCAAAATGTGACTGTAGGAACTGATGTATTGACCTGAAAGTGTATTTTTAAGACATTTTTCACCTGAAAATTTCTCTAATTTTACTTGCACCATTACTCAGCAACCATGAAGGTTAGACAGTTGAAATTTCCAGCATGTTGTACACCAATCTTTTAATATTTGACCTGCCAAATTTCCAAGCTGTCTGTTTTCATTTGTTGGTATGAGAATTTTTCTCATGACCTATTCAAATGGTGCGTACCAGGGGAACGGCAAGTTTGTATGAGAATTTTTCTCATGACCTATTCAAATGGTGCGTACCAGGGGAACGGCAAGTTTGTATGAGAATTTTTCATCCCATTCATGGTGCTACCAGGACGGCAAGTTATGAATTTTCATGACTATTCAATGGTGTGTACCAGGGGAACGGCAAGTTTGTATGAGAATTTTTCTCATGACCTATTCAAATGGTGTGTACCAGGGGAACGGCAAGGGGCATAATTGTACGTAGCGAGTGAGTTAAAGTGAATGCTTCTTACACAGATTACCTAAGTTTTATCATAAAAAAGACGTGTCCAGTTGCTATTCAAGATATAGTGGATGGGGAAGAACAATCTCCTAACCTGGGAATCCAGCCCAGGAGAAAGTACTAGATGAGTGCTGTGTCACTTGACGTCTCATATCACATGTATTTTGTGTTTCGTTTTGTTTTGAATTTATTTGTTTTTAATCACAACAGATTTTTATCATGTGAAATTCCAGCTGCTCTCCCTTGGGATAACTTGACACTGCATTAAAGTACCACCAGTTTTTTCTTCTTTTTTTTTTTCTTCTGTGTGCATATATTTATGTGTACCTATGAAAGTGAAGTTTTGTAGGAATTTTGCCGAGACAACTCTTTACTGCCATGGGGCCTTTAACACCGCATGAGTGTGTGTTACACATGAGGACCTTGATTCATCGTCTCATCCAAAAGACCAACACATAGGCCATCATTTATGATCTAGTGTGGGGGAGAAAAATTGCAGGCCGATCTATGATTCAAACCTGGTTTTCTCTTGTCCTAGGCTAGTGCTTTAACTCTCTCGCTACGAGCGTCGGGATTTTCCTGATTGTATCTCAACAACGCTTGTCTCCGAGCGTCGGAGAAATCTGATTTGAGTTTTGAAAATTCGTGGGGATTTCAGTATATCCGTTAACCAAAACTAATAGCCAGAAATAGATTCTTCGGTCATTCTTAGCCTTGTTTCAGGCCATTAGGTCAGTGTACGCTGCAGTTGGTGTGCAGATAGTGCAAAGTTCACAACCCACTATCTCCGCTTCGGAGCAGACGACGGAAAAGCAAATGGCTGAACGTTACTCAGCAACAAAGCGCTGTTTAACACGATCTCTTCTTTCAGTACACGTGGAGTGTGTGCATGTTGGATTTTATGAAATTTCATTCAAAATGTGACTGTAGGAACTGATGTATTGTGTATTTTGTAAGACATTTTTCACCTGAAAATTTCTCTAATTTTACTTGTACCGTTACTCAGCAACCTTGAGGGTTAGACACTTGAAATTTCAGCCTGTTGTGCACCAATCTTTTAACATATGACCCGCCAAATTTCAAAACTCTCTGTTTTCATTTATTTGTATGAGAATTTTTCCCATGACCATTACAAATGGTTCGTATCAGGGGAACGGCAAGGGGCATAATTGTACGTAGCGAGTGAGCTAACCGCTAAGCCTCACACTTCATTATGTATGTACCCAATATGTAGTATAACAGTGTATATACTGTGTTTATTGTGTAACAGATACAACCTGAGTCATATGGAACAGTGGTTGAGAGACAACAAGCTGAATGAGTCAGGGGCACAGTTGTCTCTGGAGCCCATCATTCAGGCCTCACAACTCCTACAGGCCCGTAAGACTGATACCGACGTTGACAGTATCTGTGACATGTGCTCCAAACTTACCACTGCACAGGTATGGTTGATTCTGTGTCTGTTGGGTGTTTGCATGTACTTGGGTTTGGGATGTGTGTGTGTGTGTGTGGTATATACATGGGGCTGGTGTGTGTGTGGGGGGGGGTATACATGGGGCTGTGTGTGTGTGGTGTGTGAGAGTATGTGTGTGTGTACATGGGGTTGGGGTATGTGTGAGTGAGAGTGGTGTGTGTGTGTGTGTACATGGGGTTGGGGCATGTGTGTGTGCACATGTGTGTGTGTGTGTACATGGGGTTGGGTGTGTGTGTGTGTGTGTTGTGACATGGGGGTTGGGGTGTGTGTGTCTGTGTGTGTTCGATCGTTCGTTCATTATTTCTTTTAATGTCTATCCATGTATGTGCTTTTAGATGGGGAAAAAGGTATTAATAATGAACGGACAAATAAATAGATAAATAAATAAATTGTTTGTGTATGTGTTTGTTGTGTGTGTGTGTGTGTGTGTGTGCAGCAGTGTCTGTACTTGAGTGCATAGGTTTGAGTGTATATCTGAGACAGAGAAAACATGAAGATTTTCAAATCTGGACACCCTTTTGACTTGTTTGAAGACATTGTGCTTGTATATGTGTGTGTGTGTTATCAGATCGTCAAGATCCTCAACCTGTACACACCTGTTGATGAGTTCGAGGAACGTGTGCCTATCACCTTCATCCGCAAGATCCAGGCTCTCTTGAAGAAGCGCCCTCAAGACAACGCCCAGACAGGGGCCAGCACCCTCCTGATGGACACAAAGTTGTCTTTCCCAGTCACCTTCCCCTTCAACCCTTCCAGCATTCTGCTAGACACTGTGCACACCCCTGAACAACTTCACCTGGGATTCCTTCATCGATTGTAGGCTTCGTAGGCTTAGAGGCTCTTCCAGCTATAGACTCAGTCTCATCTGTTTGACCATAGGACTAAGGTCTCTGTTGACGTTCTTTCTGTTTGATTGTTAAGACTCATTCCAGTAGAGCCTCTGTTTGACTGTGGCCTTAGGGCACTATTGACTGTAGCCTTAGGGCACTATTGACTGTAGGTTGGGGGCTTTTCTTGTATCAGCCATGAGTTAAGGACCTCTTTTGAATGACCATAGGCTTACTGACTGTGATTTAAGAGCCGTTACTCACTGTAGGCTTAAGACCTGTTTCTGCACCAGATCTAGGTTTAGGAATTTATGTCTGCATTGACTATAGAATGAGGACTTTGTGCTCTGCACCACCAGAAAGCTTGGGACGAACGTCTTTCACCAATTGTAAGCTCTCGAATGATGTGTCCAGTATGGTTTGTTGACTCATAATTGAATGTCCAGATTTAATTGTAGGCTCAGGGTTGATTGTCCTACACCAACTTGTGGCTCAACAAGTATTTTGTCACTGCTGTAGGCTTGGAGTCATATATATCCCAAGGGAGTATGCGCACAACAGAATAGATTCACATGAGGTTCCTGCACAAATGTCAGGGTTATGTAGTACCCTTGTAATGCACAAACAGGGAGTCCCGTGTCCTGCCCTGGATACGTACAAACCTGCAATCTGTTGATCTGTAATCGTGAACCTACGTGAGCCTGTTGTAGATCTGTAGGAGTCAAAATTAACTCATCTATAGCAGTCTGCTGTTGTGGATCGAGTAGGAGTGTGCAGTCACTTGCAGATTTACAGATTATCGATCATAAAAATCATACATGGATATGTCATTGATTGTCTAGAGCTTGCAGTTTTACATATGAACCATGCGTTCAGCCCACCGTACGAAATATTTCTGCTGAGTTTGAGCTTGCTGATTATAAGTTTATTGATTTCGAGTTTGATAAAAACTTTGAGCTTTTTTTTGAGTGTGAGTGTGTTGACTCTTGAGATTTGTGATTGTGGGTCTGTAGATTGTGTGTTACAATGTGAGCTAGTGAGTGTATCTGTTGCCTGTTTTGCTCGTCTGTGTACAGAACCTTCTTGGATTATATGACACGCTTTGTAGTGGTAGTGTTACTGTTTTTATCATTGTCTACTTAACTAGTGTAGCTGTGTAGTGTAGTTCTTTTATGCCGTGACTAAATACTGTGTACAGTAGTTTGTTTAATTAATCCTTTGTGCCTGTGTATTGCATTGTTCTACTTAAATGATTACTGGAGCAGAGTACGGTGGGGTAGTTTATGACATAGACTGTGGTAGTTTATGGAAACGTTATGGTTTATTGAGTGCATTATGATAGTTTATTGAATGCATTATGCTACATTATGGTAGTTTCTTGAATACATTATGGTAGTTTGTCCATTACATTGTATTTGTTATGTTTGTCCATTACATTGTATTTGTTATGTTGTGGTCTTGTATCATTCACATTAGTGTCGTGTATATCAGTGTAGTTTATGAAATACATTGTGGTAGTTTGTCTTCAGGGCCAACTCTGAATAATATCAGTTATCTAGAATTGATCACTGTCTTTCAGTCACTGTCTTTGCCTTTATGTTTAACCTTTAGTATGTGTGCATGTTAACAGATGCTTTCTATGAAGGAATACTTAATTTCACAGTTATGGTTTCATGTATAGTCATTAGGGGAATTTGCATAAAGCCATAGTTCACTGCCAGTGTTCCTGAATAATTAGTTTATCATTAAAGGGGCATTATCACACTGTCACTGAATGGCCATCAGAATTAGCATATCATGTTTTGTCTGGGAAAAAAAAGCAAAAGCAGACAGGGGAATTTTTCTTCAATCTTGAGATTTCAGGGAACAAACATCCGGAAAAAAAACATGTCCGTGAAAAAAGAATTCGCGAACCGTTTGATCACCTCGTGTCTACTTTCCTATCCGGTGTTTCTGATCCAGGTTTCCATACTACTCTCAAGACTTGTGCCACCTGGAACTGTGGTGATGTACACGGTGCTCATGCATGCATTAAATAATCAAATCAGTACACTGGTTGCGTGTCTGTCGATGAATGTCATCTCTCTCGTGCATTTTTGAAGAAATGTTAGGTTTCACTTAAAGCAAATAAAGAAAGACATGATTTCATAATGTCATGCGTGTCATGCATTATTTGTCATTTTGAAGATGGTTACGGCATTTTACCTATCATGAGAGACCATGAAAGGATCTTCAGAAAAGCTCGTATTGAAATTCTGGTTCGAGAGCTTCGCCCCTTAACCTCATTATTGTGTCAGCGTTCCCTGATGTAAATAACGGTCTGATGTAGATGACCGTGTAGGTATTTGTCTTGTACTTCAAGGTATGATGATGGTTGGTTCGTGCAGGCCTCTTATCCCCTGACTTCAGCCTTCATGGAATGATGATACAGTAACATGAAAGAAAACTTTGGGGATAATGGAGTGGGATGAAGGGGTGGGGTAAGAAGAAGTAAAAAATCAGAAAAAAAAGCAGTTAAAGTGTATGGTTTTGGAACTTGAATTATTCCCCATATATAAAATCTGTTCAGGGGTTGACAGGTCTGTGGTTACTGATTTTTCAGGGTCTTCAGCCTTGCATGGAAGTTAAGTGTCTTTGAGGGTTGAGGCCTTGGTGTATCTTTCAGGGTCTGCTGTCCCTGACATGGTGGCCTGTTGTGGTATGCCATGCACACTGTGATAACCATAATGTTATGTGTTGACAAATCTGGTCACAGAACTACTACACCGTGATGCATGTTGAACAGGGCGACACGTGGCGTGAAATTAACTGTATGTTGTATGCTGTTGTCATGGAACGGAGTTGAAGCTAAATTATTATGCGCATAGGGTACAGTGGAATGGATTCAACTTACGAACATGAGGAGCAAGAGTTAGTTATACATTGTATGTGTGTTACAGTATGGTATGATATATGTGATGTTTATTGTTACAGTATGGTATGATATTTGTGGTGTTTAGTAAAATATGACATGAATTACATCGTACATGGGATAATGTGGAATCACGGTTATAGTATACTATGTATATTACAATGTAGAATGACCTTTACAATTTGGGGTGTACATAGAATGAACTGTGAAGTGTCTGGTAAGAATGAATGCATTACACTTTGTATGGTGTACTGCAAGATGGGCTGTTCGTTTGTGGTATGGAATGCATTACGCTTTGTATGGTGTACTGCAAGATGGGCTGTTTGTTCTGTGGTATGGAATGCATTACGCTTTGTATGGTGTACTGCAGAATGGGTTGTTCGTTCTGTGTATGGAATGCATTACGCTTTGTATGTGTCTGCAGAATGGCTGTTGTTCTGTGGTATGAATGCATTACGCTTTGTATGGTGTACTGCAAGATGGGCTGTTCGTTCTGTGGTGTATAGAGGAATGAACTTGTTATCTTTGGTACACAGCGGAGTGAACTTCAGTGATGTAGTGTGGGATGAATTATAGTGTGCGTTGTATAATACAGTGTGGAAGCAAATTGCACATTGCAAGAGAAAATTGTATGGCGGTTGTTACATTACGTGCAGGTCACACGAAGGGCTGTACAAAATGTGCTTGCCGCACGTTTTCCACAGACTCATAAGTTGCTTTATAGTATTTATTGATGTGACAAGTTGTGTACAGTTGTATGCTGTGAATTGGAATCAAGATTTTATAACGTATGTTTTCTTTTGCATATTGCTATAATATTTTGGGCTGGCATCAGAATCACATCTTCAGAGGCTTTATAGTTTTTACGGTTTGTGTAGCAAATGTATGTATAGCATGTACGGTGTGCATGTGCTGGTGTGAGTTACATGTTCATTTTTAATACTGTTATGTCTGTAGCTATTGGAAAATGTAGGATGGTTTGTGCTATGAATTTGAAACATAACATTTTGTGTAGTAAGTGGTAATATGTATGGTGGTGTTTGCTGTAAATTCAAGAAAAATCGTACAATGTCTTTAGTAGATCAAATGTATGTTGTGATATATGCTATGAGCTACAAATCATGGTGACATTTTGTGATGCTTGTATAATGGTAAATTGCAGGTATAAGTGATCATTGTTACCACGCTTCTAAATTGGCATCAAAATTTCAACACAAATTTTTTTTGTTATCGTTTATGCTGTTGATCCATGTCAATCAAAACCACAAAGATGTTTTCTTAATATGATTTAGAATTATGTTGAAATGGTTACTTACAGACTTATGGTGAAATGTTTACAAGATGGAATTATGAGAAATATGCTGAAATGTTCACAAAGTAGAATTATACTGAAATGTTGCATGTTTGTCATATGAATTAGAATCATTCTGTTATGTTTATGGTATTAAGTAGAATCACAATGCCTGTCTAAAAGATAAAATTGCAATGAAATGTGTGTAGTATGAATAAGACGCCGGGTGAAAATTCAGATGTTTTGATTTTTTTTTCATTCTATTTAGTAAAGATGGGTAGCGTCTTTGGGGTTGTGTTAACAAGTACTGAAACCAGTGACATGTCTCAGTGACATGAAGACATTCTTTTCTTGAACTACATGTTGGTGTCAAAGGATGGCCTGACAAGAAGCTATCACGTTTTTTTCAGGCGTGCGATATCTTGGAGTTAATGATTGGCAAGCAGGTGCCAGATTGTTGTATTTTATGCTCGGTTAGTATGAGATGTGCAAACTCTGTGCTGCGCTGCATCGTTCAGTCGTATAGACCTAACGAAATTGGATGGCTTCTGTGAGCAGTATGCTATTGGCAGCCTGGAGAAGTGCAGGACACAGACATCAATAGCTCTAAGTAAAAGATGAAGGCTGAAGTTCCTGCTTTTGGGACACATAGTCAACTACTAGCCATTTTTCATCTCTGCACTTGCTTTGTGTGCAGTAGGGGAATCGTACAAATCATGGTCTAGTTCGTGGCGTTTTCCACCGCATCAGATTCAAATAGGATTGGCCACTTGTTACGTGATTGGGTAATGTAACCACTTGTTACGTGATTGGGTAATGTAACTGTAGTATGCATTTGTAGGACTGGCCACTTGTTATATGATTGGGTAATGTAACTGTTGTATGCATTAGAAAAAATGACATGTCCAATGCAATTTTCTTTGATTGGCTCATATGGTTCAAGGTAGATTGTATGCAAACAAGGAAAAACGGACATTTTGATGACCTGAATGGTTGAATCGTACATATAAACAGAGTATAGCTGATAGGTAGTACAGTGATACATATTGTCAATTAAGAAAAATGGCAGTGTCCTGATGACTTGTCTGATTTAATCATGCAGCATACCATAGCTTATAGGGATTGGCAGGCAGAAAAATGGCAGTCTTGATGACTTGTCTGTTTTAATCATGCAGCATACCATAGCTTATAGGGATTGGCAGGCAGAAAAATGGCAGTTCTTGATGACTTGTCTGATTTAATCATGCAGCGTACCATAACTTATAGGGATTGGCAGGCAGAAAAATGGCAATGTCTGATGACTTGTCTGATTGAATCATGCAGCATTACATAGCTTTTAGGGGTTGGCAGGCAGAAGACAAGGTGCCGTGTTTTTGTGTTGGATGGTGTTCCATGTCTTGTTGATGCCGTGTTCATGTTTGAGGTCTCTTGCCTTCCCAAGACTTTTCATGGTGTTACTGATTTTGCCATTTCATTTGATAGCGATAGCACTAAATGATCTATATTGTAATGAAGTGATTTGTTATTACAATAATAGAAAAAAGTAGGAAGGGATTTATCTGCAAGAAAAGACAAGCAATTCATTGAAGAAACGGGGTAGGGGTAGAGAGGAAAAGATTAATGAACAATTTTTTTTTCTCAATGTCAAACGAAGTAGTTTGTTTATTAATAGAAGCAGAAGACATGTGTGTTTACATGTACGAAAACGGAAAGGATTCGTTGACAGAAACTGACAGATGTTGTTTTTGGAAAAAGGACTGGTTACTCAACAAGTCTAAAAGTGGAATCCTAGAAAAGCTGTTATTTAACAGAAACAGCTGAAGGAAGTTATTTGAGAAGAAACAAAAGTTATCAGTTACAATAAGCATGTTACAATAAACAGTCTTGTGAACGTTGTGGAAAACAGGGTGTGGGAAGTTAGTGATTCAAGGCAGGGGAGAGGGAGATTTCATATATGTCTGTGATTTTTTTCAGTTGCATTCCTCTGTCAAAACTGGTTCTCTGAAGGAGCGAAGTGGCCATCGCATGAGTGTATGTGATTGCCTCTGTGTGTGTGTGTGTGTGTGGCGAAATGTGAGAGTGTGTGTGAGCGTGCACTGACATTGACTTACTTTCAGTTTCACACACATGCTGATTTGTATGAGATGATAAGAGTTGGTTTCTTTATTTTTGTCTGTTCTGTTCAGTTCAGCTCGCCAACCCCCAGCCCCAAAGAAGTCATTAATATAATAAACTGCTTAGAATTTTGAACACGGTGTTAGACTTGTATTTTGATCCCCCTCCTCTCTCTCTCTCTCTCTCTCTCTCTCTCTCTCTCTCTCTCTCTCTCTCTCTCTCTCTCTCTCTCTCTTTCTTTCTCTTTCTCCCTCTCTCTCTCCAAACATTGACATGTTGCTTTGCACATAGCAGTACAGTAGTTCTCAGCATCCTGCTGTACTTCTGCTAGATCTGAACTATCTACCAATGACACATTTCAGCAGCTAGAACAGTGCCACCAGTACGAGAAGCCACAGCATGACACTCTGACCAACAGACCTAATGCTGAGAGTTGACCTTATGGGACCTGAAACTTAAAATGAATGTAACATTGAAAATATGTATATATAATTATATATATATATGGCATCTCTAGCAGCCTGCTCTACTGCTGCAAGATGTGGACAATCTCCTGATGCAGATTCAACACTTGAAATAGTTCCACCAGAGATGTGGTTACAAGATCAGCAGCAACACGTGGCAAGATCAGGTGTCCAACAGTCAAGTTCTGAAGAAGTGTGGCTTGATTATATACAGAGAGTCTGCTCATCATTTGCCAGCTTTGTTGGACAGGACACATTGTCCGTTGGGAGGACAACTGCATCGGGAAGATGTTGCTGTACAGAGAAGTGAAGCACAGGTACTGTGACCAATGAAGATGACTTGACCCCTTGCCTCTTGCACCCTATCCACCAAGTGCAAAAACTTAACCCATTCACTCCCTCACCCTATCCACCAAATGCAAAAAAAAACTCACCCATTCACTCCCTCACCCTATCCACCAAGTGCAAAAACTTCACCCATTCACTCCCTCACCCTATCCACCAAGTGCAAAAACTTCACCCATTCACTCCCTCACCCTATCCACCAAGTGCAAAAACTTCACCCTTTCACTTCTCAGTCTGTACCGTACCCACCTACTGCAAAAACTTTACCCTTTCACACTCTGGTGGGTAGGGTGAAGGAGTCAAAGGGTGAAGTTTTTGCTTTGATAGCACGGTTGACAGTGCAGGATGCTGGAAGACAGGGTGCAGGAGTCAATGGGTTAAGCAATAGATGGATACTCTGAAAACCAGTTTCATCAGCTTTGAAATGAATACCACCACCTGGGAAGACCCTATCCACATTAAGAGTAAGCTGGTCACACGCTGCACGCAGGACACATCACATTTAAACAGCACAAACCAGCTGCTGTTCAACAGAAGAGGGATCGGCAGAAGCAGAACCCAAAACTGCAGGACCCCTTCCCATGCAGCGTATGAGGAAGAAAAACACTGCTCTTGAATCCCACATGAAGACCCATGATCATCATCATCATCATGTGCCCCGCCGCATGGCGTTGAGAATCATGGCCCTCCATATGTATCTATACCTTGTTGCCGCAGGCACATCTTCCACCTTCTCTGTCCTCAGCCACCCTGAAAGTCTGTCCAACATTTTCTCCCTGGGTCAACCTGGTGCTTTCTTTCCCTCCAGCTTTCCTGTTGTGACCAGGTGCTCTAATTCCCCTTTCCTCATAAAATGGCCTTTAAATATTGCCTGTCTTTTCCTAATCTTCCTTATGAATGATCTTCTTGTGTCTGCCTCCATCAAAACTGTCTCATTTGTTTTCTTTGCTGTCCATGGAACTCTCAACATTCTTCTAAGAAACCACATCTCGGCTGCCTCAATCTTGTTCTGGCTTTGTGTGTTGATTGTCCACGCCTCACAACCGTTAACATTATCGGTTTTTTTACAACGTTCAAGAACTGTCTTCCTGATGTTAATTGATAGGCATTTGGTGGTAAGATTGCTTTTCATCTTCTTGGATGCTGTTTTGGCTTGGCGGTTCTGCTGGCTATTTCTGATGTACATCTACCGTCTGGTGAGGTGATCGTTCCCAGATATTTAAACTTACCAACCTGTCTCAAAATTGTGCTGTTTGCTGTTATTTTGCATGAGGAGGATTTCTTGTTTTTTACAGATTACCATGGCTTCAGTCTTCTTGCTATTTAGCTCCAGCGCTTTATTTTTGCTTTCTATTTCTATTATATTCACAAGGTTTTGTAGGTCCCTTTCATTTTCTGCAAGGTGATAAAAAGACGAGTATCCCTATCTTCCATCGATTGATAGGAGAATTTTTCCATCGAATTCAGTCAAGAATTACACAGCACATACATTCAGCTGAAAGTTAGTACAAACAATATTGAGACTGCGCACAGCCAGGAGAAATACAGTTAGTAGTTATGTACAATCAGACTCAAGCTGAAAGACATGAAATCATCTTTAAACTTTATAAAATGTATTTGACAATTTAATGTCTTTTTAAAGCATTCAGCCCAAACAAGACTAGAGGGCTGATTTCAATATAACAATATCACTGAAAATTACAAAATTCAGTTACAGACATGTAAACTATGACTTGACTAGTCACACCACAACATTATGACGAAAGTCAAACAATAATGATGTTGTTGTATTTACCTTATCAAAGCTTATATGTATATATATATATATATATATATTATATATATATATGTATATATATATGATATATATATAACTATATATATTATATATAACATATATATATATACATACATATATATACATATATATATATATATTATACATATATATGTATGCATAGATATATAGATACATATATATATATGTATATATATAGATATATACCAGATATAAAAGGGCGCATGTACACACACACACACAACGCACTTATCCGCACACATGCACACACACACACGCACACACACACACACACACGTACACACACACACACACACACACACACACACACACACACAAACACAAAGCATGCACTCACATACATCATCCACAGACAATAACATGAAATATGTTCTCAATATCTGTACAAACACTTAAATCCATTAGAATATAGAACAACGCAGTACTTCCGCTGTGATAGTTAAATAACAACTTTTCATTTATAACAAACATTCAATCGTTTCAAAAGAGAAATATAATGGTATAATATAATCTATAATATAAATATATATATATATATTATATATATAATATATATATATATTGTTGATCAAGCTAGAATTTTCTATATTTCAAAACATCTAAAAACAAATTTTGCTGGGGGAGAAATGATATTGTCGTCATCTGCTTTCAGTAACGAAAAGACTATGATCACATCTGCTCAGTAAGAACATTGCAAGATTATGTCATGCTTGGAAGAAATACTAGCATAAGTAACACAATAAAAAAAAAAAGAAAAGAAATGTAGCTTCTACTTTATCTTGGTACCATTGTTAAACAAACAGCAGGATACATTTTCAATATTTCCTGTTGAAAAACACCATGATTTCATAGCCACAAACCACGAATCTTAAAACTTTGCAAGAGCATCTTTCAAATATTTCTTTGCATTGCTCAAAAGATATTTTTCAGGTTGAAATGCATTTTGAAAAGAAATAGGATCAAATGTATATGTAGAGAGAGACAGACAGACAGAGAAACAGAGATAAGAAGGATAATGACAATGATGCTTTATTTTCCAGCGGTAAAAAAATAATACTGGCAGAAAGCCATTTTCAAATTTGCCATTGCTAATATAGAAACATATAATTTGCCATTGCTAATATAGAAACATATATTTCCTTACGACTACAAATATAATTTTAAAAAATGTATAAGTAAATCACTGACAAGATATCAACACATCGATAAATGTAACGAGGAGGACAAGGATGAAGAAGAAGAACGTAACGTCACGATGAAAAGTAAAGAAAAAGTTCCAAGTTTTCTGTCTGTCTGTCTGTCTGCCTGCCTGCCTGTCTGTGTGTCTGTCTGTGTGTGTGTGAGTTGGGATGTGTGCGTGTGCTTGTCAGAGACAAAAGAGAGTCGGAGACAGAGAGAGACAGATAGGAAAGAGACAGAGAGAGAAATAACTTCATAAGCGGACAAACTACTTAAAACAACAAAAACAGAAACAGGTTTGCAGACAGACACACACACACACTCTCTCTCTCTCTCACATACACACACACACACGCACGCACACACACACACACACACACGCACACACACACACACACACACACACACACACACACACACACACACACACACACACACACACACACACACACACACACACAGATAGATCGAGATCTTTATTCAGGAGAACAAGTCGAAATAGACAAGCAATTTTAACGAGCTTAAGCCAGTATAAGAAAAATAAGGTATCACAAATGATTCAACTAATAATATAAAGTCGTCATAACACAGCTCTCTCTCTCTCTCTCTCTCTCTCTCTCTCTCTCTCTCTCTCTCTCTCTCTCTCTCTTATACACACACACACACACACGCATGCACGCACACACATACACACATACATGGACATACAAACATACACACTCGCACCAACAAGCTTTATTTTTCATAACACAAAGACAGAAAGAGAAAGAGACAGAGAGAGAGACCGAGAGAGCTTATTTATTAGGAGAGATACAAGCGCGTGCTTGTGTGTGTGCGTGTGCGCGCGCGCGTGTGTGTAAGTGTGCACGTCCGAGCGCGTATTTGTTTAATGTTTGCTAGTCTGTCTGTTCTCTTGCTTTCTAGATCGTCTCTTTGTTATTTTGTTTGTGCATCCGTTTATTCGCTTAGTGTTTTTTTCTTTCTGTGTGTCTTTCTTCTTTCATTGATGAGACAAACATTATTTCTGTCTTTCTTCTTCATTCTTGAGACAAACATTTCTGTCTTTCTTCTTCAATCCTGAGACAATCATTATTTCTGTCTTCTTCATTCCTGAGACAAACATTTCTGTCTTTCTTCTTCATTCCTGAGACAAACATTAGTTTTCTATCTTTCTTCTTCGTTCATGAGACAATCATTATTTCTGTCTGTCTTCTTCATTCCTGAGACAAACGTTTCTGTCTTTCTTCTTCATTCCTGAGACAAACATTTCTGTCTTTCTTCTTCATTCCTGAGACAAATGTTTCTGTCTTTCTTCTTCATTCCTGAGACAATCATTATTTCTGTCTGTCTTCTTCATTCCTGAGACAAACGTTTCTGTCTTTATTCTTCATTCCTGAGACAAATATTTCTTTCTGTCTTCTTCATTACTGAGACAAACATTTCTGTCTTTCTTCTTCATTCCTGAGACAAACATTTCTGGGTTTTTTCTTCATTCCTGAGACGAGTATTTCAGTCTTTCTTCTTCATTCCTGAAACAAACATTATTTCTGTTTTTCTTCTTCGTTCCTGGGACAAACATTTCTGTCTGTCTTCTTCATTCTTGAGACGAGTATTTCTGTCTTTCTTCATTCCTGAGACAAACATTTCTGTTTTTTCTTCTTCGTTCCTCAGAAATTCTTCATTCCTGAGACAAATATAGGTGTCCTTCTTCTTTATTCTTGAGAGAAACACCTTTGTCTTTCTTCTTCATTCATGAGACAAATATTTCTTTCTTCTTCATTCCTGAGACAAACATTATTGCTTGCTTCTTCATTCCTGAGACAAACATTTCTGTCTTTCTTCTTCATTGATGAGACAAACATTATTTCTGTCTGTCTTCTTCATTCCTGAGACAAACATTTCTTTCTTCTTCATTCCTGAGACAAACATTTCTGTCTTTCTTCTTCATTCCTAAGACAAACATTTCTGTCTTTCTTCTTCATTCTTGAGACAAACATTTTTTTGTTTTCTTCTTCGTTCCTCAGACAAACATTTCTGTTTGTCTTCTTCATTCCTGAGACAAGCATTATTGCTTGCTTCTTCATTCCTGAAACAAACATTTCTGTCTTTCTTCTTCATTCCTGAGACAAGCATTATTGCTTGCGTCTTCATTCCTGAGACAAACATTTCTTTCTTCTTCATTCCTGAGACAAATATTTCTGTCTTTCTTCTTCATTCCTAAGACAAACATTTCTCTCTTTCTTCTTCGTTCCTGAGACAAACAAACGTTTTGAAAAAAATGTCCATCACATGCATCCGAGTAACAGATCTATGAGAAGAACAACAAGGACGTTTCACGGAACTGTTGACCAACGAACATGGCGTGTAGTAAGTCACCTTTTCTCGTCACACTCTGACCCACAGTACACGGGTCTGACTGATAACGATAACGATAACAATAACAATAGTAACAATATCAATGATGATGATGATAATGTGATTATCACACTGATGCTGATAATACTAACAGCACTAATACTACTAATGATACTAATAACGAAAACAACAACAACAACAATAATGATGATGATAATAGCAATGATACAAGATGATGATGATAATGGTGATAACAATGATGATAATAATGATGATAGTAGTAATAATAATAATAATAGTTAGAAGAAGAAGAAGAGAAAAGATACGAATAAAAAAAAATAAGGGGAAAAAGTGTAAGAATAATAATGAGAAAGAGGGAGAGGAGGATGACGACGCACCACCACCACCACCATCACCACCAACAACAACAACAACACAATAATAATAATAACAACAACAATAATAATAATAACAACAATGATAATAATACCAATAACAATAATTGATGAGGATGATGGGTGATGGTGATGATGATGATGATGACGACAAATAATACTGATGATAATAGTAATGATGATGATGATAATGATAACAATAAAATCGGCATTGATAATAATCACAGTGATAACTAAGGATATTAATCATGATAATGACAACGGCATAATAGTAATAATATTAATAGTGATGATGATGATGATGACGACGACGACGACGACAATGACGACGACGACGATGATAATGATGATAGTAGTAGTAGTCGTCGTCGTAGTTGTAGGAGCAGCAGTAGTAGTAGTAGTAACAATGATAACAAAAATAAGAAGAAGAAGAATAGTAATACCAATAACAATTATAGTATTTTTACTGCGCCCCTTACTTTGCTGAAAGATTTTATACCAGTGCCCACAACATCAAAGGCAGTAAAACATTAAAACAGTCCATCGGATGACAAAAAACAAACAAAACAAAACAAACCAAAACCAACCTTGAAAATCATGCTAAAAAGAATGTTATTCTTTAACTTGAATCACACTACCGTAAAGTTCGGGCTATGAGCCGCGACTTTTTCCCCAGCTTTAACCCCTGCGGCTTATAAAAACGATGCGGCTTATTTGCGGATTTTT
>JAPXFY010000031.1:33378538-33386038 GCA_030674185.1 Monoplex corrugatus
TAGTAACAGGCTGGATTCAGGCTTTCAAATAAGCTTTCTTTAGGAGACAGCCCTTTTTAACACATAGTAACAGGCTGGATTCAGGCTTTCAAATATGCTTTCTTTAGGAGACAGCCCTTTTTAACACATAGTAACAGGCTGGATTCAGGCTTTCAAATATGCTTTCTTTAGGAGACAGCCCTTTTTAACACATAGTAACAGGCTGGATTCAGGCTTTCAAATAAGCTTTCTTTAGGAGACAGCCTTTTTAACACAAGTAACAGGCTGTATTCAGGCTTTCAAATAAGCCAGTTGAGGAGACGACAGTTTTTGCACTGGTGGCAAATCAGATGAGCGAAATTAGGAGACAGCTGCTGTAAACACATGGTAGCAAGCTGTATTGAGGACTGTTTAGAAAACAGCTGTTTTATACATATGGTAACAAGCTGTATTGAGGACTGTTTAGAAGACAGCCGTTTTATACACATGGTAACAAGCTGTATTGAGGAATCTTTAGAAGACAGCCGTTTTATACATATGGTAACAAGCTGTATTGAGGACTGTTTAGAAGACAGCCGTTTTATACATATGGTAACAAGCTGTATTGAGGAATCTTTAGAAAACATCCGTTTTATACATATGGTAACAAGCTGTATTGAGGGATCTTTAGAAGAAGACAGCCGTTTTATACATATGGTAACAAGCTGTATTGAGGAATCTTTAGAAGACAGCCGTTTTATACATATGGTAACAAGCTGTATTGAGGACTGTTTAGAAGACAGCCGTTTTATGCATATGGTGACAAGATGTATTGAGGGATCTTTAGAAGAAGACAGCCGTTTTATACATATGGTAACAAGCTGTATTGAGGACTGTTTAGAAGACAGCCGTTTTATGCATATAGTAACAAGCTGTACTGAGGAGTGTTTAGAAGACAGCCGTTTTATACTACGGTAACAAGCTGTATTGAGGATTTCAAAGAAGCCATCTTTAGGAGACAGCAGTTTTTTAACACACGGTAGCCAGCCGTACTGATGCAAACTGTCTTTCTGACCGACACCAATCCATCATACGGTCTTGAGGAGATGATCGTGGTGGGCAGGCTTGATCTGTGTTCACACAACTGTCATTCCACCATTTCAGTCAGCTCCTCACAGTAAGTCCTCTGAACAAAACCTACAACGTATCGTAAAATCCAGCACATCTCACTCATGGCTGACAGGACTACCCACCACGCTAGACAAAGAATCACCATCCCCGTGGACGTCTTCATCATCACCATCGCCTTCACCAGATAATCGTGGTGGGCAGGCTTGATCTGTGTTTACACAACCGGCATTCCACCATTTCAGTCTGAGCTCCCTACAGTAAGTCCTCTGAACAAAATCCGCAACGTTTAAAAAATCCAGCGCATCTCACTCGTGGTTGACAGGACTACCAGCCATGCTAGACAAAGAATCACCATCCCCGTGGATGTCTTCATCATCACCATCGCCTTCAATGTTATCATCATCGCCGTTCACGCTGTGGTGGGACGAAGGGGTCTGTGAGACGAGCTCCTCCACGCTAATGCGGATGATGGAAGGTGAGGGGATGGTGGTGGCGGTGGGCTTGAGGGGTTTGAACCACAGGGCCACGACCAGGGAGGACAGGGCGGAGATGAGGTACATGGTGCCAGACATGGTGAAGGGCCAGAAGTAGGCCCCTGACTCGTCAAACAGCTTGCCTGAAACACGGCAAAGGCAACATTTTTTTTTTCATAAATTCAAATCCGTTATGCATTATGTTACAGATGTATTAATAACATCGCACATGCATATGTAATAATGGCATCGGCCTTAACCGGCTGCTACCCTCGAGCTGAGGATGCGCGAGGCTCAGATGAGAAGTACAAAAACCATTTTACAGATCTGTCTTTGAGTGTTGCTCCAAGTTCTAGACCGACAATACAGGAGTCTGTATCTCTCGCGCCTCTCTGATGAAATCTTATGTCATGAAAGGAAGCGTTGAGTAATCATTCTACTCAAGACAAATTAAAAGTCAAAAGAACTCTGAGCTACAGCATCATTCCTATGTACATGATGTGACAAAAAGTATGCGTAGGAGTTCTCCTAAAACAGTGCAACACAAAACAAAGTAGGCCTCCTACCAAGTTATTGTTGCATTAATATAATATAATATAATATAATAATAATATAATATAATATATATAATATAATATAATATAATATAATATAATATAATATAATATAATATAATATAATATAATATAATATAATATAAATATATATATAATATAATATAATATAATATAATATAATATAATATAATATAACATAACATAATATAGTTATATATATATAATATAATATAATATAATATAATATAATATAATATAATATAATATAATATAATATAATAAATATAATATAATATAACATAATATAATTATAATATAATATAATATGATATGATATATATAATGATATATAATATAATATAATATAATATAATATAATATAATATAATATAATATAATATAATATAATATAATATAATATAATATAATATAATATAATATAATATAATATATTAATATAATATAATAAATAAATAAATATTATAATAATAGTGTACTGTGAGGTCCATTTACAAGTAGATCACTCAAAGGAAATTAGGAAAAGACAGGCAATATTTATAGGCCATTTTATGAGGAAGGGGATTTGGAGCACCTGGTCACAAAGGAAAAGCTGGAGGTAAGAAAGCACCGTAGACCCAGGGAGAAATGCTGGACGGACTTGCAGAGTGGTGGGGACGAGGGGGTGGGGGAGATGCTAGGGCAACGAGAGATAGAGGCAGATGGAAGTCCATGATCGCCAACGCCATGTGGCAGGGCACCTGATGATGATGATGACGAGGTCCAGTAGTCAAAACACCAGCTCAGGACACGAGAACTCCGGGTTCATATTCCAGATCAGACGTATTTCCAATTTTCTCCCCTCTGCATTATCTCCAGTAGTACATATAATGCAGGTGCTAGTCTTTCCGATAAAACCGTAGACCGAGATCTCATGGTGCAGTACGCAATCAGAGCACGTTAAACGTCCCGCGGCAACAAACAAACTGTCCCTGGCAAAACTCTGTGGCAAAATCCACTTTCATAGGCCAACATAAATACTACACATACAGAAATAATGGTTGGCACTATACTGCGGCAAAAAAAAATGCTCTCCCCGTGGAGGACAGCCTGAATTTGGTATGGTAAATCCACTGTGACAAAAAAAAAAAAAAACGAACATAAAACACTGAAATACAATTATATACAAACCACGATATAGCATGCCACAATACAACACAACTCAACGCGATACAGCACGCCACAATACAACAAAACACAACGCGATACAGCATGACACAATACAACAAAACACAACGCGATACAGCATGCCACAATACAACAAAACACACGCGATACAGCATGCCACAATACAACAAACACAACCCGATACAGATGCCACAATACAACACAACACAACCGATACAGCATGACACAATACAACATAACACACGCGATACAGCATGACACAATACAACAAAACACAACCGATACAGCATGCCACAATACAACAAACACAACGCGATACAGCATGACACAATACAACACAACACAACGCGATACAGATGCCACAATACAACACAACACAACGCGATACAGCATGCCACAATACAACACAACACAACGCGATACAGCATGACACAATACAACACAACACAACGCGATACAGCATGACACAATACAACACAACAAACGCGATACAGCATGCCACAATACAACAAACACAACGCGATACAGCATGCCACAATACAACACAACACAACGCGATACAGCATGCCACAATACAACACAACACAACGCGATACAGCATGCACAATACAACACAACACAACGCGATACAGCATGACACAATACAACAAAACACAACGCGATACAGCATGACCACAATACAACACAACACAACGCGATACAGCATGACACAATACAACAAACACAACGCGATACAGCATGACACAATACAACAAACACAACGCGATACAGCATGACACAATACAACACAACACAACGCGATACAGCATGCACAATACAACAAACACAACGTAATACAGCATGTCACAATATAACAAAACACAACGTAATACAGCATGTCACAATATAACAAAACACAACGTAATACAGCATGTCACAATACAATACGCAAACGTAATACAGCATGCCACAATATAACAAAACACAACGTAATACAGCATGTCACAATATAACAAACCACAACGTAATACAGCATGTCACAATATAACAAAACACAACGTAATACAGCATGTCACAATATAACAAAACACAACGTAATACAGCATGTCACAATATAACAAAACACAACGTAATACAGCATGTCACAATACAACACAACGTAATACAGCATGTCACAATATAACAAAACACAACGTAATACAGCATGCCACAATATAACAAAACACAACGTAATACAGCATGCCACAATACAACACAACGTAATACAGCATGTCACAATATAACACAACGTAATACAGCATGTCACAATATAACAAAACACAACGTAATACAGCATGCACAATACAAACACAACGTAATACAGCATGCCACAATATAACAAAACACAACGTAATACAGCATGTCACAATATAACAAAACACAACGTAATACAGCATGTCACAATATAACAAAACACAACGTAATACAGCATGCCACAATACAACACAACGTAATACAGCATGTCACAATATAACAAAACACAACGTAATACAGCATGCCACAATACAACACAACGTAATACAGCATGTCACAATATAAACAAAACACAACGTAATACAGCATGTCACAATATAACAAAACACAACGTAATACAGCATGCCACAATATAACAAAACACAACGTAATACAGCATGTCACAATACAACACAACACAACGTAATACAGCATGTCACAATATAACAAAACACAACGTAATACAGCATGTCACAATATAACAAAACACAACGTAATACAGCATGTCACAATATAACACAACACAACGTAATACAGCATGCCACAATATACACAAAACACAACGTAATACAGCATGCCACAATATAACAAAACACAACGTAATACAGCATGCCACAATATAACAAAACACAACGTAATACAGCATGCCACAATATCACAAAACACAAACGCCATACAGCATGTCACAATATAACAAAACACAACGTAATACAGCATGTCACAATATCACAAAACACAACGCCATACAGCATGTCACAATACAACACAACGTAATACAGCAAGCCACAATATAACAAAACACAACGTAATACAGCATGCACAATATATAACAAAACACAAACGTAATACAGCATGCCACAATACAACACAACGTAATACAGCATGCCACAATATAACAAAACACAACGTAATACAGCATGCCACAATATAACAAAACACAACGTAATACAGCATGCCACAATATCACAAAACACAACGCCATACAGCATGCCACAATATCACAAAACACAACGTAATACAGCATGCCACAATATAACAAAACACAACGAAATACAGCATGCCACAATATAACAAAACACAACGTAATACAGCATGCCACAATACAACACAACGAAATACAGCATGCCACAATACAACACAACGTAATACAGCATGCCACAATACAACACAACGCGATACAGCATGCCACAATACAACACAACACAACGCGATGCAGCATGCCACAAAACACAACGCGATACAGCATGCCACAATACAACACAACAAAACACAACGCGATACAGCATGCCACAATACAACAAAACACAACGCGATACAGCATGCCACAATACAACAAAACACAACACGATACAGCATGCCACAATACAACACAACACAACACGATACAGCATGCCACAATATAACAAAACACAACACGATACAGCATGCCACAATACAACAAAACACAACACGATACAGCATGCCACAATACAACACAACACGATACAGCATGCCACAATACAACAAAACACAACACGATACAGCATGCCACAATACAACAAAACACAACACGATACAGCATGCCACAATACAACACAACACAACACGATACAGCATGCCACAATACAACACAACACAACACGATACAGCATGCCACAATATAACAAAACACAACACGATACAGCATGCCACAATACAACAAAACACAACACGATACAGCATGCCACAATACAACACAACACAACACGATACAGCATGCCACAATACAACACAACAAAACACGATACAGCATGCCACAATACAACAAAACACAACACGATACAGCATGCCACAATACAACACAACACGATACAGCATGCCACAATACAACAAAACACAACACGATACAGCATGCCACAATACAACACAACACGATACAGCATGCCACAATACAACAAAACACAAACACGATACAGCATGCCACAATACAACAAAACACAACGCCATACAGCATGCCACAATACAACACAAAACAACGCCATACAGCATGCTACAATACAACACAACACAACACGATACAGCATGCCACAATACAACAAAACACAACGCCATACAGCATGCCACAATACAACACAAAACAATGCCATACAGCATGCCACAATACAACACAAAACAACGCCATACAGCATGCCACAATACAACACAACACAACACGATACAGCATGCTACAATACAACACAACACAACACGATACAGCATGCCACAATACAACACAACACAACGCCATACAGCATGCCACAATACAACAAAACACAACGCCATACAGCATGCCACAATACAACACAAAACAATGCCATACAGCATGCTACAATACAACACAAAACAACGCCATACAGCATGCTACAATACAACACAACACGATACAGCATGCCACAATACAACAAAACACAACACGATACAGCATGCCACAACACAACAAAACACAACGCGATACAGCATGCCACAATACAACAGAACACAACGCGATACAGCATGCCACAATACAACACAACACAACGCAATACGATACAACATAACATCACTTAGCATGAGTTATCTCTGGCACTGACTGGTCTCCCATACTCTCCAAAAGAAAACATCCTGTCTCAGAATCTACGCACATTGAAGGCTGAAGTCAGAGGTACTACGCCTACATGCGCCTTGTAACAAACCACGGTACCATGCAATATTACGCAAATATCTACACAGTCGTCGACATCAGACAAGAATGGCGCTCACCCTCAGTTATTAAATGTCCCTCATGTTCTTTACAAAAGAAAGAAAAAAAAAAAGGGGGGGGGGGTGATCTTTAAAAGGCAAAGCTGATGTCAAGAAAATGATGGAAACACTACGATGGGCATTTGCCTGTTTGCTGTCCAACTTAGTGGCATAACGGACAGTGGGTAAGTAAGTGAGCAACGTGACTAGCCCTTGGCGTATGGAGTTGG
>JAPXFY010000031.1:33391038-33396038 GCA_030674185.1 Monoplex corrugatus
GAAGGAAGGAATGTGTTATGAATGTTCACAGTAAATTAAGGTAGAGTCTCATCATCTTCATCATCATCATCATCATCATCATCATCATCATCATCATCATGTGCCCTGCCGCATGGCGTTGGCGATCATGGGTCCTCCATACGAATCTATTCCTTGTCGCTGCAAGTACATCTCCTACCCTCTCTGTCCTCAGCCACCCTGCAAGTCCGTCCAATATTTTTTCCCCTGGGTCTACCTGGTGATCTCTTTCCCTCCAGCTTTCCTATTGTGACCAGATGCTCTAATTCCCCTTTCCTCATAAAATGTCCTTATATGTTGCTTGTCTTTTCCTAATCTTCTTTATTAATGATCGTTTTGTGTCTGCCTCCATCAAGACTGTCTCGTTCGTTTTCTTTGCTGTCCATGGAACACTCAACATTCTGGTAAAAAAACATATTTCAGTTGCCTCAATTTTGTTCAGACTTTGCAAGGTAGAGTCTACTGTATTCTATTATTCTACTCAGTGCAGCACAGTGTAACAGAATATAATAGAATAAGATAGAATCTACTATATTCTATTACACGGTGCTGCTCTAAGCTGTACCAACTGTACCGGGCAGGTAGCTGATAGCTGCTGACAGCACTGAAGAGTTTGTTCAAGAAGGACTCATCACACTCAAACAATTCCATACGCGCTCCACCCAAGTTTTCCAGCAGTTATCTGGCAGACTCCTCGAGCCTGCGCAAAAAAAAACTTCATGTGCTCGGGGAAAAAAAAACTGTGGCCCTCCCGAGGGTTAAAAACCCTGAATGAATGAATGAATGAATGAATAAATGAATGAATGAATGAATGAATGAATGAATGAATGAATGATGAATGAATGAATGAATGGAAAACCTAACTAACTGAACTGTATTGGTTTGTGGTATACTACATGTACAATGCAGCGTAGCAGCTGCTGAGGCCATTATACACATGACAGTCACAGCATCTGTAGAACTAGCACTACGAGTGTCAATAGGTGAGAGAATGTGGAAAATGTGGACAGGATTGCTCGTCTGCTCTATACTGCTGCTGACTTTACAAGATACAAAATACAAGATTTTAGTTAGCCCAGAGCATCACAATGGGAAATTGTTTTGGCATTCGCATTAAAATACAAACAGGAACAAGAACGCATAAACAAATGTACACACATGCTCTTACTCTCTCTCACTCTCTCTTTCACCCCTCTCTCCCCCTCTCCCTCCCCTCATCTCTCTCCCCCTCCCTCTTTGTCGAACACAATATCAAAGATTATGACTAATTCTAAAAATGTACGGTTAAAAAAGCACATCATAAGAGTCAGATGCCTTGGTTAGGACTTTTAACAATGGACAAAAAGGGCAATACTCATTGAAAAACAACATTGGTAGGTATAGAAAAAATTGATTAAAGAAAGAAAACTACGTTGTACAGATCCAATGGACTTGTAAATCAGTCCTTTGGGAATTGTCAAAGGTGTGGAGAATGTGGAGAGGACTGATCTACTTACATGCTGCTGACTTTAGTAAGACAAGACAATACGTTGATACAACGTGTAACAAGATCCAAGGACTTGTTAATCAGTCTTGGGAATTGTCAATGAAATGGAGAGGACTGCACTCTACTTTACATGCTGCTGACTTTAGTTAAGACAAGACAACTAGTTGATACAACCGTGTAACAAGATCCAATGGTATGGCCTTGTTTAATCAATCTTCCGGGGAATTGTCAACAACCAAAAAAAGAGATAGAAGGGAAGACGATGGATTGACAGCGTTGTGGAATGGAGAAACCATTTGCAAAGCCCAAGCCTCGCACAAGCCGACAGAGTTTGAAGAATCTATTACAAAGCCCAGGCCTTGGCAAACGCGCGACAGAGCTTGAAGAATCTATTGCAGAGCCCAGGTCTTGGCACACAGCCGACAGAGCTTGAAGAATCTATTGCAGAGCCTAGGCCTTGGCGCACAGCCGACAGAGCTTGAAGAATCTATTGCAGAGCCCAAGTCTTGGCACACAACGGACAGAGCTTGAAGAATCTATTGCAGAGCCCAGGCCTTGGGCACACAGCCGACAGAGCTTGAAGAATCTATTGTAGAGCCCAGGCCTTGGCACACAGCCGACAGAGCTTGAAGAATCTATTGCAGAACCTGGGCCTTGGCACACAACCGACAGAGCTTGAAGAATATATTTCAAAACTCAAGCCTTGGCACACAGCCTACAAAGCTTGAAGAATCTATTACAGAACTCAAGCCTTGGCACACGCCAACAGAGCTTGAAGAATCTACTACAGAACCCAGGCCTTGGCACACAGCCGACAGAGCTTGAAGAATCTATTACAGAACCCAAGCCTTGGAACACAGCCGACAGAGCTTGAAGAATCTATTACAGAACTCAAGCCTTGGCACACAGCCTACAAAGCGTGAAGAATCTATTGCAGAACCCAGGCCTTGGCACACAGCTGACAGAGCTTGAAGAATCTATTGCAGAGCCCAAGCCTTGGCACACAACCGACAAAGCTTGAAGAATCTATTACAGAACCCAGGCCTTGGCACACAGCCAACAGAGCTTGAAGAATCTATTGCAGAGCCCAGGCCTTGAAACACAGCTGACAGAGCTTGAAGAATCTATTGCAGAGCCCAAGCCTTGGCACACAACCGACAGAGCTTGAAGAATCTATTGCAGAGCCCAAGCCTTGGCACACAGCCAACAGAGCTTGAAGAATCTATTGCAGAGCCCAGGCCTTGAAACAGCCGACAGAGCTTGAAGAATCTATTGCAGAGCCCAAGCCTTGGCACACAACCGACAGAGCTTGAAGAATCTAGTGCAGAGCCCAAGCCTTGGCACACAACCGACAGAGCTTGAAGAATCTAGTGCACAGTTCTTTAGAGCTACGGCCTATCGACTCTTCACGGAGTTAAGGGAAAAGATCCCGGGGGCTCTTTCAGTATAAACAGTATCCCCACCTTCTTGGAATTCTGTGCTAGAAATGTCCTCTTTTCTGTCACTCTCTTTGTTTCTGCCTTATTGCTTTGCTTTCTGTCATTTCTGCCTATCATTTTCTGCCTTAACGGTCCATTCACCTGTATGTGTTCGATAAAGCCTTACGTATTTTTTCTTAGGATTGATAATTGGGTACATGTATTAAGTGCATTTTTGGTTTTAGGGAGGTGACATATGCGGAAGCAATTTATACCTGTTTTTATATATGTTTTGGTGTCCTTATGTATGCTTGTATTTGTATTCAGGTGTGTTTTTTAAATCCTCTGTGCGATGAATTGGACAGAGTGGTCAACGCCAGGGGCACGTCCTTAGATTATGCGCGCGAATGCGTTGATATGTGTACTTAACTTTCTTTTCTCTCTCCTTTTTTTCTTTCCTGTCGAAGTTTTGTATGTTTTGAAGCGGTTATATGGCTCTACGCAGTCGGCTGGTCTTTAAGAAAGGAGAGAGATACCTGTAAAACAGAAAGCACTGACCTGTCCACATAGTGAAGGTGACCAACAAGCAAAGGAAAGCCTTGTTGCCGAACAACTCCTTGTCCAGCACACCTCGCATATACTTGGAGCACTTCCGCCTGGCCCGCCCTTTCACCTCACCGCTCTCTCCCGCCGTGCTGACGCTACATCCGCTGTCGTCACTGATCGGCTGCGTCATCTGGGCCAGGAAGGACGTCATACTGCGCCCGCACTGCTGGTATTCCGCCAGGTGGCTCACGCTGCCGCTGTAATAGATATCCTTCCGCAAGATAGGGCGTAGCAATCCCTGAGTGATGTGTTCCTTCGTCAGTTCCCGCACCAGCTCTTCGGGCGGGGAGTCCGGGGCCAGCTGGGTCTCGCTGAAGTAGAGGAGTTTGTCGTTGTAGTCCACGGCGGGTGGGGTGATGGCCTGTTCGCAGAAGTTGCCCACGCTGTGATACAGGCGCTCAGCCGGCAGCAGGGCCGGGGGCAGGGCGGACTTGACTTTGACGCCTCCGCAGACGTGGTCGCTATAAGGTGGACGAACTGACGCGTCTTTGTGGTGGTGATGGTAAGGGTGGTGTTTGTGATGATGGTGATGGTGATGACGATGATGGCGATGGCGGCTGTTGCGCAGCTGCTGGGAGTGGACGGATAAGGCGAGAGGGGAACTGAAGTCCTTGTCTGAGCGGATGACGACGACGTCACCATGCTTCTGCCCAACCTTCTTCTTCTCCTCCTCCGCCAGCCCCGTCTCCGATCGGTGCAACCACTCGCAGCTTCGGCTGCCTTTGCCCCTCCCCTTCACCTCCCCACCCACCCCTGCATCCCCACTCCCCCTCCTCCACTCGTTTCGTTTCTTCACCATAGCGGTCTTCTCCCCTTCTTCGAACTCATAGTACGTAGAAGAAGAATCGCTGCTTTCAGACTCTCCCTCTCTGCTTGACGATCTTGACGCCTCGCTCTTCGCGTAGCGCCTAGAGCTGCGAGACATGGGCACCAGAGGCCTGAAGATCATGCCGCAGGCCAGGCAGTTGAGAAGGATGCCGGTGAGGATGAGGATGGTTTGCCTCCAGGTGAACACCCCCAGGAGGTAGTCGCAGAGGTAAGCGTAGGCGAAAGTGCCCAGTCCCGAGCCGCTGGTGGCGATGCCCGTGGCGATGGCGCGCTTCTTGTTGAAGTACAGGCCCACCACGATGATGGCTGGTAGGAAGATCATGCTGAACCCTGTCCCTGTAACATTATCATCATCGTCGCCATCGTTATCATTATCATGATCATCATCGTCGTCGTCGTCGTCATCGCCATCAGTATCGTCACTATCGTCATCACCATCGTCATCGTCACCATTATCGCCGTCTTCCTTGTCAGTATTACCATCATCATCGTCATCATCATCATCATCGTCATCATCATCATCGTCATCATCATCATCATCATCCTTAGTATCGTGTCCATTCTCTTCCTCATAAATGTCATTGTTGTCTTTATGTTAAATCCATGTCCGAAAAAAACAACATCATTTTAATCAATATATTCAA
>JAPXFY010000031.1:33406038-33416038 GCA_030674185.1 Monoplex corrugatus
TGTGTGTATGTGTGTGTGTGTATGTGTGTGTGTCAGTGTGTGTACGTGTGTGTGTGTTTGTGTGTGTATGTGTGTGTTATGTGTGTGGTGTGTGTTGTGCGCGTGTGTATGTATGTGTGTGTATGTGTTACGTGTGTGATGTGTGTGTGTTGTGTATAGTGTGTGTGTATGTGTGTGTTGTATGTTATGTGTGTGTGTGTACTGTGTGTGTGTGTTGTGTGTGTGTGCTGGAGTGTTGTGTGTAGTGTGTGTGTGTGTGTGATACGTGGGCTCGCGGTGGGTGTGTGTGTGTACGCGTTTGTCTGTTCTGTGTGTGTGTGGTGTGTGGTGGGGTGTGTGTGTGTTGTGTTGCATGTCTCTGTGTGTGCATGTGTGTGTGCATGTGTGTGTGTTTGTGTGTGCATGTGTGTGTGTGTGTGTGTGGTGTGTGTGTGCTGGTTTTGTGTGGTGTGTGTGTGTGTGTGTGTGTGTGTGTGGTGTGTTGTGTGTACGCGTGCGTGTGTATGTTTGTGCTTGAATGTGTGTTTGTGTGTGTGAGTGTGTGTGTGTTGTGATGTGTCTGGCCACGATCGCTATCGCCACGTGGCAGGGCACACGATGATGAAACTCAAACCTTAAAAGACTTTATTGTTCAATGATAGTAGCATTGGATCCCGCTGGACCTGTCTTATAGCTTGACCCTGCTACTCTACACATATGACGATGATAATTGATCTCCAGTCGGCCCGACAGATGAGTAGGCATATTGATCCTTTCATCGCCCGGTATGGGGTGTTCACATAGGACAAGCAAAGCCAGAAAAAGATTGAGGCAGCCGAGATGTGTTTTCTAAGAAGAATGTTGAGAGTTCCATGGACAGCAAAGAAAACAAACGAGACAGTCTTGATGGAGGCAGACACAAGTAGATCATCATAAGGAAGATTAGGAAAAGACAGGCAACATTTATAGGCCATTTTATGAGGAAGGGGGATTTGAAGCACCTGGTCACAACGAGAAAGCTGGAAGGGAAAGAGAGCACCAGGTAGACCCAGGGAGAAAATGCTGGACGGACTTGCAGAGTGGCTGGGGACGAGGAGGGTGGGGGAGATGCTAGGGGCAACGAGAGATAGGGACAAATGGAAGTCCATGATCGCCAACGCCATGCGGCAAGGCACCTGATGATGATGATGACAGTAGGACACAAGACTGTTCCTGGAGGCACGTGTTCTTCCACAGCTACTGCATGGGAAAGGGGTCCGTCCTGTAATCTTAGGTTCTGCTTCCGCCAGTCCCTGTTCTGTTGAACAGCATCCGTATTTTGCTGTTCAAATGTGATTATGCCCTGTCAGCACTGCTGTCGCCAGGCTGCAATGTTGCGAGCAATGTCTTCTCAGCTGGTGATGTTGATGCAACAAGTCAAGAGGTTGGTCTTCAGAATATCCTTGTAGCACTTTAGTGGTCTTTCCTGTTCTCGCAGGTATTCTTGATGTCAGTGCTTAGAGCGAAGGTGATCTCTCTGTTACTTGATAGGAAAGATGGTGATTTGTTATCAGAAAGTCATGTTGTACACAATTCTGAAGGAGTAGAAGATCGTTGCTGTTGCAGTTGTCAATCCCAAGCTTCCCAATCACACTTTTCCTGGAGATGCCTGGGTGTGGCCGCTGTGCATGCCACAGATTCTTGGAGCCACAGGTGAGTGCTGAGTGCCAGGTGAGGACTCAGGGAAAGGAGCACTTTGTGGCGAGCTCTGCCTTTCGAAGGCGGACCAAGAAGTTGTGGCAAGCCCATGGCGTCCAACTCGCCACTAAGAATCTACATATATAACTCAAGCATAATTGTTGTTATTGTTGTTGTTGTTGTTGTTTAAAGCCCAGCCGACTGCGTAGAGCCATATCAGGGCGATAACCGCTTCAAAATACACAAAACTTCAACATGAAAAGAGAAAAAAGAAAAGAAAATTAAGTACAATATCAATATATTCCCGCACATAATCTAAGGACATGCCCCTGGCGTTGACCATTCCGTCCAATTTATGCACAGGGGATTTAAAAAACACACCTGAATACAAATATAAGCATACCTAGGACACCAAAACAATAAAACGGGACATAAATCATCTAAAATTGCTTCCGCATATCTCACCTCCCCAGAGCCAAAAATGCACTTAATACATATACCCAATTATCAATCCTAAGTAGGTAAGACTTTATCGAACACATACAGGTGAATGGACCAGCAAGGACAGAAAATGATAGGAAGAAATGACAGAAAGCAAAGGAAGAAGGCAGAAACAAAGAGAGTGACAGAAAAGAGGAAATATTTAGCACAGAATTTCCAAACGGTGGGAATACTATTTATACTGAAAGAGCCCCCGGCATCCCCACAGGGGGGGTGAACACAAGCATAAAGACATAAAAGTGAAATGCATAGCTTAGAACTAAAGAAACGAAATACAGTTGAATAGTGACTGCATAAACTACAATCAAGCAAACAAAGGAAAAGAAGGAAGCCAAGGAAGCATCAAAAACAAACAACACCTCATGGACCAGTCGCCGTGGTGTAGTGGTCAACGCAACGGACTACCGACTGGAAGGTTGTGGGTTCGAATCCCCATCAGTCCCTTCGAAACTACATCATTGTGGGATTTTTCGGCTCTAACCAGCTCTTACCCAGAGTTGGGCGTGCTATGGGCTCATTGGGAAGACTGGGACCACACAGTCGAGTCTCATCCACTTCAGGATGCGTCATTGAGGGTGCTGCTCAAATCTTCTGACTAGCACCACAGGTGTCTGTATCTCTCTCGGTTTACGCCAGGATATGTTATGATAGTAAGCGTAAGTACAGCCCTGTCACGCAGTCTCAATCCTAGATGGAACTCCATAGCATCATGATTATCATCCTCATCGACATCATCATCATCATCATCGCATTATAAAAACTGTTCCAGCTTCTGTGGCCATTAAGGTGGCGTAGAAAATAATGGGACGAAAAAAAAGGTGAGCACAAAGGTAACCTCCCTGAGTGCGATGATCCTTAAAAAAAAAATTAATAAAAAACCGTAATGGGGAAAGAAAACAATCACCAACCCTAACCGCAATCGGCAGCTGCCCTTGACCGGAGTTCACGCTGCCAAAGATGTTCCTCCTTTGGCGCCGAGTTTGTGTCTACGATAGAACTGTCAGTCAGGAACTCGGTCAAGTTGTACCCACCAATTAAAGAACGGGTAAAGACTGTGTGCCGAGATGTTAGTTTCTAAGAGGAATGTTGAGAGTTCCATGGACAGCAAAAGAAAACAAACGAGACAGTCTCGATGGAGGCAGACACAAGTAGATCATTTATAAGGAAGATTAGGAAAAGACAGGCAAAACACTTACAGGCCATTTTATGAGGAAAAGGGGAATTAGAACACCTGGTTACAACAAGAAAGCTCGAGGGAAAGAGAGCACCAGGTAGACCCAGGGAGAAAATACTGGACGGACTTGCAGGGTGGCTGAGGACAGAGATGGGGCAACAAGGGACAGATACATATGGAGGGCCATGATCGCCAACGCCACACGGCAGGGCACATGAATATGAAAGACTGTGAATGTTGCAGCTGTTAGTAACGTACCTCTCAGAGACAGTGACATTTGAAACAACTCTTAAAAGCTGTTAATGGTGGGACCGGCTGTGTGAACCACGTGGCGATATAGGCGACACTGTATCTGTTGATTTATTGGGAGTCTGAGTCTAAATTGTTTGAGTCTGTTGATTTATAGGACTGTAAAAAGCACACTGTTTGTGGATAGTTGTCCAAAGGCTAAAACTGAAGATAGGGAAGGGGGAGACAGATAAAGATAGAGAGAAAGAGAGAGTGGGGGAGGAAGAGAGAGAGAACGAGAGAGAGAGCGAGAGAGAGAGCGAGAGAGAGAGAGGAGAGGAGGAGAGAGAGACAGACAGACAGAGACAGACAGACAGACTTACAGACAGACTTACAGAGACAGACAGACAGACTTAGACAGACAGACAGAGACAAAGAGACAGACAGACAGACTTACATCACGGACACAAAGAGTCACCCGATCAACAACTGAACATAGAAAGCCAAGGCCGTCAAAGATTAATCGTACTACTTACGACACTGAGAGTGACTGAGAGAGACCGGAGAAATGGCATAATATGTGTTCGGTAGGGGGTGGGGGGGGGGGGGAGGGCAGTGGGAAAGTGGAGTTGGAAGGAAACATGGGGGTAGAAGGAGGAAATTCCGTAGTTTTTGTTGTTGTTTTTGTTGTTTCAACCATGAAACGAGATAGGAGGAAAGAACCGGTAAAACCTTACGGGTGATCTCCCGTTTTAGGTGGGTTTTGTTTGTTGTTGTTGTTGTTGTAAGGTTGAAAACTAAACCGACGCGGGTCAGTCAAACAGCTTCCCATAGTTCTGGAATTCTGCCAAGACTATGGGAAGCTGTTCAACACCCCCCCCCCCTCTCGCCTCCCAACACAACACACCACACACACAAGCAACACACACACACACACACACACACACACACACACACATGCATACACACATACACTCACACACACACACACACACACACACACACATCACACACATGCATACACACACATACTCACACACACATACCCCTCACACACACACACACACACACACACACACACACACACACACACATACACAATCATATACACACACCACACACACCACCTTACTTTAACTCAACAGAAAACACTCTTCTTATTCAGTTAAAGATGGAGAGTATGTAAATTGCTTTCCTTTCACGCTCGCTCAGCGTAGGGGTTTACACCTCCATTACCTAATTCCCTTCATCTGTACTGCCCGATCCTCTCTCTGCCCCCCCCCCTCCTCTCTCTCTCTCTCTCTCACACACACACACGCACATACACACACAAACCTACACACACATGTACGTATGCACACACACACACACACACACACACACACAAAACACACACACACACACACAAACTTACACACACATATACACACAAAAACTTATGCACACACACAAAAACCTATAAACCACACACACACACACACACACACACACACACACACACACACAACAAAAAAAAAAACAACACACACACACACAACTACACACACACACTACACACACACACCATACAAACCTACACACACACACACACACACACACACGCACATACACGCACCTATGCACACACATGGTGTGAGCTACACATGGGTGATTACCAGCCTGATGTGTTGGCTGTGCGAAGCATCATTTCCACATCAGTGGATGGTGCTGACGAAGCTTGATCCCAAACACCAAGTCTGTCTTGTGTCTGTATATGTGTGTGTGTATGTGTATATCGAAAACGCCATCGGGCCGTATGAAGACCTCCTGACCTCAGTGAAAAAGACGCAAACTGATGTGGTACGGGCACGTCACACGATCATCTGGACTGGCCAAGACTGTCTTGCAGGGAACAGTTCAGGGAGGGAGACGAAGAGGCAGACAGAGAAAAAGATGGGAAGACAATATCAGAGTGGACTGGCCTTGAATGGAATATCATTCTGTGGAAAGCTGAGGACGTGAGGAGTGGAGGAAGTTGGTTGCAAAATCTTCAGTGGTGCCCCAACGGTCAACCAGACTACGGGACTGATGATGATGATGATGATATGTATACAAATATATATATATATGCATACACATTTATGCATATAAATATATACATATATTTTATGTATTTATATATATAATGTGTGTGATGTGTGGGGGGGGGGTATGTAAGTGTGTATGTGTGTTGTGTGTGTGTGTGTGTGTGTGTGTGTGTGTGTGTGTGTGTGTGTGTGTGTGTGTTGTGGAGTGTCTATCTTTTTGTATGTATTATGTGTGTGTGTGTTGTGTGGTGGTGTGTGTGTGTGTGTCTGTCTGTCTTTTTGTATTGTGTTTATCTGTCTTTCTGAATGTATGTGTGTGTATGTGTATCTGTCTTCTGATGTATGTGTGTGTGTATGTGTATCTGTCTTTTTGTGATGTATAGTCGGCTCGCTCGTATGTGTGTATGTGTATCTGTCTTTTATGTGTGATGTGTATGTGTGTTGTGTGCTTTTGTTTTTGTTTTGTTTTTTTGTGTGCGTGTATATATCGTGTTCTGTCTTTTGATGTGTGTTTTGTCTCTTTGTTATTGTGGTACTGTCTTGTGTGTTGTGTACTGTCTTTTGTTTATTGTGACTGTCTTTTTTAGGTATCATGTGTGTGTATGTCTTTTTGTATGTGTATAGTGTGTGTGTGTCTGTCTTTTTGTATATATGTGTGTATTTGTCTTTTTGAATGTATATATGTGTGTGTGTCTGTCTTTTTGTATTGTGTATATGTGTGGATGTGTGTCTGTCTTTTTTGTATATATGTGTGTATCTGTCTTTTTGAATGTATATGTGTATATCTTTTTGTGTATATATGTGTGTATGTGCATCTGTCTTTTTATACGTATCATGTGTGTGTATCTGTCTTTTTGTATGTATATGTGTGTCTGTCTTTTTGTATGTATATTTGTGTGTAAAATAGGGACATTAATTGTTATAATGGCTTGACCATTTCTTTTTTCCGCCCTCGCAGAGTATGGTTTTTACTTTACTGAATTTGCGAATTCCATCCAATCGCCGTGGTGTAGTGGTTAAAGCAACGGACTACCGACTGGAAGGTTGTGGGTTCGAATCCCCATCAGTCCCTTCAAAATTATATCGTTGTGGGATTTTTCGGCTCTAACCGGCTCCTACCCAGAGTTGGGCGTGCTATGGGCTCATTGGGAAGACTGGGACCACGCAGTGAGTCTCATCCACTTCATGGATGCATCATTGAGGGTGCTGATCAAATCTTCTGACCAGCACCGCAGGTGTCTGTGTATCTCTCGGGCCTGGTTGACGCCAGGATATCTTATGATAGTAAGCGTAGAGTACAGCCCTGTCCCGCAGTCTCAATTCTGGATGGAATTTCACAGCATCATGATTATCGTCCTCATCGACATCCTCATCATCGCATTGTAAAAAAAAAAAAAGAAAAAGAAAGAAAAAAGAAGAAAACTGTGCCTGCTTCTGTGGCCATCGAAGATGGCGTAGAAAATGGAGACGGGGGAAAAAGGTGAGTACAAAGGTAACCTTTCTAAGTGCAGGACAGACACATATGTACAGACACACAAAAAACAGATACACACACATACATACAAAAAAAAAAATTTTTTTAAAACTTGCAAATTCCATAACACCGAATGAATGTTATAAATATTTAAACTGACAACGATATACAAACAGTAAGAGCATTGTTACATAACAAAAAATAGAAATATCAGCCAAACACCATAACAAACATTTTCATCTGAAAATTCTAAATATAAGTGAGCTGAACAGAAAACAGCCATACACAATGTACTTTCAAACATGAAAGTTGTAGCTTTTTGTTGTTTATTGTTGTTATTGTTGTTTAAAGCTCAGCCGACTGCGCAGAGCCATATCAGGGCTATAACCGCCTACAAAACATACAAAACATCAACAGGAAAAAAACAACAAAAAAACAAACAAACTAAGTACACATGTCAATGCATTTAATCTAAGGACATGCCCCCGGCGTTGACCACTCCGTCCAATTTATCGCACTGGTGATTAAAAAAAAAACACACCTGAATACAAATACAAGCATACCTAAGGACACCAAAACATATATAAAAACAGGCTTAAATTACCTAAAATTGCTTCCGCATATCTCACCTCCCTAGAGCCAAAAAATGCACTTACTACATGTACCCAATTATCAATCTTAAGAAAAGATACGTAAGACTTTATCGAACACAGGCAGGTGAATGGACCAGCAAGGCAGAAAGTGACAGGCAGAAATGACAGAAAACAAAGGAACAAGGCAGAAACAAAGAGAGTAACAGAAAAGAGGAAATTTCTAGCACAGAATTTCCAGAAGGTGGGGATACCGTTTATACTGAAAGAGCCCCGGCATCCCCACGGGGGAAGTTGTACCTGGACAGGAGGGATGAATGTATTGGTACATAGATAGTCACACATGTTTTGCCATCGGTTAAATTACAGGTGTACACTCATAGACCAACGTCATTTTAGTATCGCGTACAATTATCGATTGTCATTGTCTAATAACAATTTGCTTTTGTATAAAATGTAACGGCGAACAGACCAAGTTTATGTTCGATTCCCCACCAAATTATTTTCTCTCTCTCTCTCTCTCTCTCTCTCTCTCTCTCTCTCTCTCTCTCCTCTCTCTCTCTCTCTCTCTCTCTCTCTTCTCTCTCTCTCTCTTCTCTCTCTCTCTCTCTCTCTTCTCTCTCTCTCTCTCTCTCTTCTTCTCTTCTCTCTCCTCTCTCTCTCCTCTCTCTCTCTCTCTCATTGCATCATGTTTGTGATCTTGGTGTTTCTGGTAATGTCATGTGTAATTTTTTTACACCACACACACACACACACACACACACACACACACACACACACACACACACACACACACACACACACATTTATTACAGGTGTTAAGAAAACACATGTCATTTATTAGTGAGCGCGCGCACGCACACACACACACACACACACACACACACACACACACACACACACACACACACACACACACATATATATATACACTCACACACACACACACATTCTCTCTCTCTCTCTTTCTCTCTCTCTTACACACTCTCTCCCTCTCTCTCTCTCTCTCTCTCTCTCCTCTCTCTCTCTCACACACACACACACACACACACACACACAAACAAACAAAAACCAACTACACAAACAACAAACAAAAACAGGGAGAAAGCAATATTTTTTTCTAACCTAAATACATGTTTGGCTGTATAACACACCAAGTCTGACAGCTTGCATTGTGGCACAACAAGCAGGTCTCCCTGTCTTGGCCTACTTTTGGTAGTGGCTAACACTAGTATGACTAGAAATATGTCATGTAACAGGTTCTTGTCGCAAACAGGCCATAAACCGAAACGGGCGTACAGAAATAACGAGTGATCCCCCACAATGTGAATTGAAGCGTGGTTGTACGTTGAATCTAAAAAATAAAAAAAAATAAAAAAAAAACTACAAAAAAAAAAAAACTGCAAAAAAAAAAAAATCCCACCACCACACCACCACCACCACCAACAACAACAACAAAAACAACTAATTCGCAACATGGAATGTCAGGACATTGCTGTAAAAGGGAAAATTAGAGAATGTCACAATGGATGATGTCATCTTAGTCAGTTTATTCCTGTTCTCACACTGAGCATAGCAGCAGGGAAGTTTCAGTCTTTTTCTCAAAATTTTTGTATTTGTTTGTTTGTTTGTAATCTTACGCCTTGACAAAGGCCAGTTGGCCGAAAATTTGCGCCTGTCTTGTTTTGTTGTATTAAATACGCGTTCGTATTCTTCTTTCGTGTTTTTTCTGGTTCCCGTTTGCTTGAACGCGGGCAGTCACACTTGTTTTGGAGATGGAAAGGCTTAACATTAGTGTTTTAGGACTGGGGGGGGGGGGGGGTGAGATGGAAGGGAGCAGACATGATAAATAACATCAGGAGAGCATACAATAATATATTCTGGCGGAAACACACATGAAAGAGGAGTAGGCATCATAATTGACAGAGACACCTTAAAAGCAGTTTCGCTGGTTAAATTGGATGGCAAGCCATTTGATACATGCATATGAAGGGCCATGATCACCATCGCCATGTGGCAGGGCACTTGATGGCGGTACACTGAACACATAGAGGTCTGTGATTGTCCACTGAACTTGTAAGAATCTCCATAAAGGCTCGGAGCTTAGCGTCTCGCGGTGCCTGGAGTGCAGTGGTCTCGTCTCCCGATAAAACTAGGGAGTGCTCATTTTATTTTAGAAGTCTACATGTAAACTGAACTTATTATTTTATAAAACCTTTGGCTATTTATGTCTGTTTTGTGGCGTTTACATCAATTTTCCTGCAAGGCACAGTCTCGGGAGGAAGGAAAAGAGGCAGACAAAAGAAGAGAT
>JAPXFY010000031.1:33431038-33446038 GCA_030674185.1 Monoplex corrugatus
TGTGTGTGTGTGCCGCGCGCGCACGCGTGCTTGAAACAGACAGAGACAGACAGACAGGTAGACAGAGAGCGAGCGAGCGAGAGAGAGAGAGAGAGGGGGGAGAGAACGGAGAGAGAGAGAGAGAGGATACATACAGACAGACAGACAGACAGAGAGACAGATAGATAGAGAGTGAGAGAGACACACACACAGAGAGTAAGACAGATAGAGATAGACAGGCAGATAGGCAGACAGACAGACAGACAGACAGAGAGCGACAGAGACAAAGAGAGGAGGGTAAGAGATAGAGGGAGACAGAGATAGACAGAGAGAGAGAGGGTAAAGAGAGAGAGAGAGAGAGAGAGAGAGAGAGAGAGAAGACAGACAGACAGACAGACAGACAGACAGACAGAGGCAAACAAACGTGTGAAGGTGGAATATTATTTTATTCTAACCCGAGGTCGATCAGTTTCTTGCATAACTTGCACATCTGGCGGTCTCTCATTCGTGTCAACCTGCTCGCGCTACCTGTTCCCCCACACCCCACACCCACCTCCCCACCCCCCAGCCCCACCCCACCCCCACCTGTTGCAACTTTTTGTCAACCCTACAAGCTCTGCCCTTTTCTGCTGTCTCTGTTAAGAGCCATCGATCTGGAAAACAGCCCACTGGAGTGGGTTTAATCCTTTTTGTCTCTCGCACCCTGTCCACCAGCGTCCGGCATTGTCAACCGAGCTAGCAAAGCAAAGACTTAACCCTTTGATACCCTCACCCTATCTACTAGCTTCCTGCAGGAAGTCTGTGGACAGGGTGAGGGAATCAAAAGGTTAAGTTTTCTTCTTTTTTTTTTTTTTTTTTTTTTTTTTTTGCAATTGGTGGATAGGGTGCGGGTGTCAAAGGGTTAAATTAAAACCACGGCAGGACTTTATAAAGCGCCGTGTGCCCGAGATGTCCGCTTCATTTCTAACCCTTGTAACAGCAGACATCACATCTCTCCAACGTTTTCTAAAGTAGTTCGATGCAGAAGCAACAAAACAACTTCACATTTGGTAGGATGGTAGCTATTATCACCTCCTAATACTTCATAGAATATAACGTGGCATTAATGGAAAATGTTATGGCAAATAATCGATAGAAACGTTTCAAATCAGAGCAGACTTGAACTATGACGGGTGGAGCTACGTAGTGTCTGGCGCGCGCGTCCCGCCTGGCACTACGGACCTAGTAATATAATGGTCAGGTCTGTGGCGCTTTTCTGGGGCCGCAATAGGGCTATAGGCATATCTATGTCAGTTTCAGATTGACCATACTGTAACTGTACGGCCTACCCATGTGCATATGTGAATACGTGTAGAACCCTTATAGTGCCCCCCACTCTTGCAACAACACGAGCTCAACGCGCACGCGAGGATGAAAATCTGTGAACTTGCACCTTCTCACCCGATCCGCCGGATCGGACGCGGGGCCCACAGACATCTAAGAGAGAGAGAGAGAGAGAGAGAGAGAGAGCAGTCAATAGCAGACAGTTTATCAAGGAAGATAGTGCAGTGGCAGTGCATAAGAACCTGAACAGCTTTACTGTGAAAGAACTGGAAACTGCGTGTTCACGTCGGGAGCTCGCATACTCCACCAGTAGTAGTAGAAATAGGCGTACACCCCCCCCCCCCCCCCCCCCCCCCCCCCCCGTGTGATAGTGTCAGAATAATCAACGTGTTGATTGTGGACAATAAACAACAAGAACAAGAACAAGACCTAACACATGGCATTGGAATTTCTTGGTCGGGGGGTCACTTTATTCCGTTATCAATCAAAGCATCAAGTGTAAAGCTACACCAACTAAACAGACTCTGTCCCTTAGCTAAAAAATCTTCTGCTAAACAGTACTGGTAGTTGTTCCCGATATTTTTTTTAACAGTGAAACACGTTTTTCAGTCAAATCAAATTAACACGCCGGTCATTACTAAATTGTATTACGCCCAGCTGCCGAGAGCGAGCACACCGGTCCTCGGTACATGGTGGCGCGATGGGGCCACTCGCAGACAGGCGCGCGCAGTCTATATCTTAGATGTTTGTGGTCGGGCCTTTAATTAAGATACCACTCCTGATGTTGCATTCCAGGCGGGGGGGGGGGGGGAGCAAGCATGGGCAGGGTTGCATGGAAGACCAGCTCTTGCCTACAACACGTGTCCTCGCTCTCCACACTGCTGATGACATCTGAGGGAAAAGCAAGAAGCACGAACCCACTAGGCCCTACAGCTTGGCACTTACGATGTTGCAGGAATCGCTCGAACGAGACTTCAGTCTTATTCTCAAGGTTCCTTTTCTCTCATTGAAGACAGCAGCAGAGAAGTTTCAGTCTTTTTCTCAAATTTTTTTGTATCTAGTGTTTGTTTGTAATCTTACGCTTGACAAAGGCCAGTTGGCCGAAAATTTGCGCCTGTCTTGTTTTGTTGTATTAAATGCGCGTTCATATTCTTCTTTCGTGTTTTTTTTTTCTGGTTCTTATTCTCATTGTTTACGCATTTCGAGGCTATAACCGTTTCAGTCTTGATGGAGGCAGACACAAGAAGATCATGCATAAGGAAGATTAGGAAAAGACAGGCAATATTTACAGGCCACTTTATGAAGAAAGGGGAATCAGAGCACCTGGTGACAACGGGAAAGTTGGAGGGAAAGAAAGCACCAGGTAGACCCAGGGAGAAATTATTGGACGGACTGGCTGAGGACAGAGAGGGTGGAAGATGTGCTTGCGGCAACAAGGGATAGAAACATATGGAGGGTCACGATCGCCAACGCCATGTGGCGAGGCACTTGATGGTGATGAGGAACCGTTTCAATACACATACAGAACTTCAACAGGAAAAAAAAAACCCACAAAATTAAGTACACATATTAATACAATCGCGCACATAATCGAAGGACATGCCCCTGGCGTTGAATACGCATTCCATTTTATCAGATAGCACAGGGGATTTAAAAAACATACCTGAATACAAATTCAAACGTAACTAAGGGCACTAAAATATATTATATACAAACGGGCCTGAATTACTTAAAATTACTTATGCGTAATTCATTTCCCTGGAGCCAAAAATGCACTTAATATATGTATCCAATTATCAGTCCTAAGATAAAATACCTATGACTTTATTGAACATATACAGGTGAATGAACCAGCAAGGCAGAAAATGATCGGAAGGCAGAAACAAAAGAGAGCGACAGAAAAGAGGGAAAAAATATCTAGTGAACCAGTCGATGTGGTGTAGCGATTAGCGCAACGGACTACCGACTGAAAGCTTGTGGGTTCGAATCGCCATCAGTCCCTTCAAAAATCATTGTAGGATTTTTCGGCTCTAACCGGCTCCTACCCAGAGATGGTCGTGCTATGGGCTCATTGGGAACACTGGGACCACACAGTCGAGTCTCATCCACTTCACGTATGCGTCATTGAGGGTGCTGCGCAAATTTCCTGACCAGCACCACAAGTGTCTGCATCTCTCGGGCCTGGTTGACGCCAGGATATGTTATGATAGTAAGCGTAGAGTACAGCCCTGTCACACAGTCTCAATCCTAGATGGAACTCCATAGCATCATGAGTATCATCCTCATCGACATCATCATCATCGCATTCTAAAAAACAAAACAAAAACAAACAAAAAAAAACAAACAAACAAACTGTTCCAGCTTCTGTGGCCATTAAGATGGCGTAGAAAACTGGACGAACAGAAAAAACAGAAAAGAAAAAAGGGAAATATCTAGTGCAGAATTTCCTGAAGGTGGGAATACTATTTATACTGAAAGAGCCCCCGGCATCCCCACGTGGGTGGAACGAGGCTGAGAACAGCAACAAATCGCCTTAACCCTTAGACTCCCCCAGCCTATCCACTAGAATCGTGCTTTGTTAACCATAACAGCAAAGCAAAAATTTAACCCTATGACTTCCTTAATCTAACCACCAGTTTCCTGCAAGGAAGCTGGTGGATAGGATGAGAGAGCCATAAGGTTAAATTTATACTGGTGGTGGATAGGGCGAAGGAGCCATAAGGTTAAATTTATACTGGTGGTGGATAGGGCGAGGGAGCCATAAGGTTAAATTTATACTGGTGGTGGATAGGGTGAGGGAGCCATAAGGTTAAATTTATACTGGTGGTGGATAGGGCGAGGGAGCCATAAGGTTAAATTTATACTGGTGGTGGATAGGGTGAGGGAGCCATAAGTTAAATTTATACTGGTGGTGGATAGGGCGAGGGAGCCATAAGGTTAAATTTATACTGGTGGTGGATAGGGCGAGGGAGTCATAAGGTTAAATTTATACTGGTGGTGGATAGGGTGAGGGAGCCATAAGGTTAAATTTATACTGGTGGTGGATAGGGTGAGGGAGCCATAAGGTTAAATTTATACTGGTGGTGGATAGGGTGAGGGAGTCATAAGGTTAAATTTATACTGGTGGTGGATAGGGTGAGGGAGTCATCAGGTTAAATTTTTACTGACGGTGGATAAGGTGAAAGAATCATATGGTTGTTTTTTTTGTTTTTTGTTTTACTGTTAATGGACAGGGTGCGGGAGTCATAAAGTTAGATTTTTACTGGTGGTGGATAGGGTGAGGAAGTCAACGGGTTTTAACCGAGGGACTCCGGCTCCGAATTTCTGTACTCTTTACTTTAACCTTTTCTTCCTCACGAAGATCGCTGGAAGGCAGCAGGGTTTTTTAGTGTGACTGGTGGCCCCAGCTGAGGTGGTACACTCATGGAAAGATCTAGTTGTCAACCCTGTCGATGTCACAATCCTCTCCTCACCTATCTAGCCAGGTGGTGGGTGTGGATGTGGGTGGGAGTGGGTAATAATTTAAGTCGCTGAAGGCCTGACCATGAACAGGTAATGTAGGATTACAGGATTATCGATAGCTGATCAATGACTATCAACAGGTATTGTAGGATTACAGGATTATCGGTAGCTGATCAGCCTGACCATCAACAGGTAATGTAGGATTACAGGATTATCGATAGCTGATCAATGACTATCAACAGGTAATTTAGGATTACAGGATTATCGGTAGCTGATCAGCCTGACCATCAACAGGTAATTTAGGATTACAGGATTATCGATAGCTGATCAATGACTATCAACAGGTAATTTAGGATTACAGGATTATCGATAGCTGATCAGTCTGACCATCAAGAGGTAATATAGGATTACAGGATTATCGGTAGCTGATCAATGATCATTAACAGGTAATTTAGGATTGCAGGATTATCGATAACTGATCAGCCTGACCATCAACATGTAGTGTAGGATTACAGGATTATCGATAGCTGATCAGCCTGTTATTTTGCATGAGGGGATTTCATGTTTTTTACTGATTACCATGACTTCCGTCTTCTTGCTATTTAGCTCCAAACCTTTATATTTGCAATACAGTACAATATGATAAAAGGTAATACGTTACGACAGGCGCGGCAGTCAAGCGGGGTATACGTTCAACTTCCAACCAGAAGGTCCGGGGTTCGATCCACCCAGACACCTCCACCTGGTGGGTGAAAGGTGGAGGTTGTTCCGATCTGTCAGGTCAACAGGTGTGCAGACCTGCCAGTACCTAAACCCCTTTCGTACAGAATATGAACTATGCACGTTAAAGATCCTGTAAGTCATGTAAGTGGCTTGTGGCTTATGGAAAAGTGAAAACACACACCCAGCATGTAGACGCATCGAAAGTGGAATATGCAGACTGTGCAGCAACTTATCATCTGCGCAGTGTGGGAAAAACAGCGTGCAGACAAGCATCCCAGAAACATCAGGACGCTAGAACAACAACAACAACAACAACAACAACAACAACCAGCAAAGCAAAACAAACAAATAAACAAACAACAACAACAACAAAGTAATACTGGTCCGGCATGCTAACACTTCCTTCCGTAAGTGAAAAGAAATGTTGTGTCATAATTGAGTGTTACATCTTCTTTGACATCATCTTGATATATTTATGTAATATGTGTAGATTAGCAAGGGCTGGCTGCGGGACAATTCCAGTGGGATCTAATGCTTCCATCTTTGAGAAATAAAATGATTTTGAAATTTAAACTTTAAGGTTTGAAGTTTGCATTTTGAAGCTTGTAGATTGAAATTTGAAGTTTGAAGTTTGAAATGTAAAATTTAAGTTTGTAGTATGTAGTTTGAGGTTTGTAGTTTGAATTTGAAGAGTGAAGTTTGAAATTTGTAGTTTGAAGTTTGTAGTGTGAAGTTTGAAGATTGAAGTTTGAAGCTTGTAGTTTGAAATTTGAAGTTTGAAATTTGGAACTTGAAGTTTGAAGTTTGAAATTTGAAATTTGAAGTTTGAAGTTTAAAATTTGAAATTCGAAGTTTGAAATTGGAAAATTGGAAATTTGAAGTTTAAAGCCTGAAATTTGAAGTTTGAAATATGTAGTTTGAAATTCGTAATTTGAAGATTGAAGATTGAAGTTTGAAGTTCGTAGTTTGAAATTTGAAGTTTGAAGTTTGAAATTTCAAATTTGAAGTTTGAAGCTTGAAGTTTGAAGTTTGTAGTTTGAAGTTTGAAGATTTAAGTTTGTAGTTTGTGGTTTGTAGTTTGAATTTTGAAGTTTGAAATGTAAAATTTGAAGTTCGAAGTTTGAAGTTTGCAGTTTGAAGTTTGTAGTTTGAAATTTGAAGTTTGAAGTTTGAAATGTAAAATTTGAAGTTTGCAGTAAGTAGTTTGAAGTTTGTAGTTTGAAGTTTGAAGATTGAAGTTTGAAATTTGTAGTTTGTAGTGTGAAGTTTGAAGATTGAAGTTTGAAGCTTGTAGTTTGAAATTTGAAGTTTGAAATTTGGAATTTGAAGTTTGAAGTTTGAAATTTGAAGTTTGAAGTGTAAAATTTGAAATCAAAGTATGAAATTTGAAATTTGAAATTTGAAGTTTAAAGTTTGAAGTTTGAAATATGTAGTTTGAAATTCGTAATTTGAAGATTGAAGATTGAAGTTTGAAGTTCGTAGTTTCAAATTTGAAGTTTGAAGTTTGAAGATTTAAGTTTGTAGTTTTTGGTTTGTAGTTTGAAATTTGAAGTTTGCAGTTTGTAGTTTGAAGTTTGAAGTTTGAAGTTTAAAGTTTGAAGATTGAAGTTTGAAGTTTGTACTTTGAAATTTGAAGAAGTTTGAAGTTTGAAGTTTGAAATTTAAAAGTTCAACTTTGAAATGTAAAGTTTGAAGTTTGAAGTTTGAAGTTTGGAGTTTGAAGTTTGAAGTTCGAAGTTTGCAGTTTGAAGTTTGTAGTTTGAAGTTTGAAGATTGAAGTTTGTAGTTTGAAATTTAAAAGCTCAGGTTTCAAGTATGAAGTTTGAAATGTGAAGTTTGAAGTTTGAAGTACAAAATTTCAAGTTTGAAGTTTGCAGTTTCAAATTTAAAAGTTCAGGTTTGAAGTTATAAGTTTGAAGTTTAAAGTATGAAGTTTGAAGTTTGAAATCTGAAGTATGAAGTATGAAGTTTGAAGAAGCTTTGAAGTTTGAAGTTTGACGTTTGAAGCTTGAAGTTTGAAGTATGAAGAATGATGTTTGAAGTTTAAAGTTTGATGATTGAAGTTTGAAGATTGAAGTTTAAAGTTTGAAGTTTGAAGTTTGTAGTTTGAAGTACGAAATTTCAAGAATGAAGTATGAAGTTTGTAGTTTGAAATTTCAAGTTTGAAATTTGAATTTTGAAGTTTGAAGTTTGTAGTTTGAAGTTTGTTGTTTGTTGTTTGAAGTTTGAGGATTGAAGTTTGAAGTTTGTAGTTTGAAATGTGTAGTTTGTAGTTTAAAGTTTGAGGTTTGAAATTTAAAAGTTCAAGTTTGAAATGTGAAGTTTGAAGTTTGGAGTTTGAAGTTTAGAGTTTGAAGTTTGGAGTTTGAAGTTTGAAACGTAAAGTTTGAAGTTTGAAATGTAAAATTTTGAAGTTTGAAGTTTGAAATTTCAAGTTTGAAGTTTGAAGTATGAAATATGAAGTCTGAAGTTTGAAGTTTGAAATAGAAAAGTTCAAGTTTGTTGTATGAAGTTTGAAGTTCGAAGTTTGAAGTTTAAAGTTCGAAGAAGTTTTGAAGTTGCCTCATCTCATATCCCCTCTCTGACCTTCCCTTCTCCCTCTCCATTCTCCAAGTGGCCCATTGGCTCAATTCTTAGAAGGCCATGTTCATAAGGCATGGGGTGTGGGTTCAACCCTCGGCGGTCCAATTTGGTTTTGTTATCATACGGGCAGGTTGGTTCTTTTGGTAAAGCCATAGACTCCAGATCTGATGTCTCGAGTTCAGTTCCAGCCTCATCATCATCATCAAGTGCCTTGCCACATGGCGTTGGCGATCATGGCCTTCCATCTGTTTCTGTCCCCTGTTGCTGCAAGCACCTCTTCCACCCTCTCTGTCTTCAGCCACTCTGCAAATCTGTCCAATATTTTCTCCTTGGGTCTACCTGGTGCTCTCTTTCCTTCCAGCTTTCCTGTTGTGACTAGGAGTTCCAGCCTGCAACAATTTAAAAATGGGCCTTTACGCTGCCCATGTTAATGTTTCTATCATTTTGGTGGTGTCATGTAGTGTTTCATAGGTCTTTTCTTAAATGCTGTATAGAAGATTAGGAAAAGACAGTCAACATTTATAGGCCATTTTATGAGGAAGGGGGATTTGGAGCACCTGGTCACAACGGGAAAGCTGGAGGGAAAGAGAGCACCAGGGAGAAAATGCTAGACGGATTGCGGAGTGGCTGAAGACGAGGAGGGTGGAGGAGATGCTTGGGGCAACAAGAGATAGAGACAGATGGAAGTCCATGATCGCCAACGCCATGCAGCAGGGCACCTGATGATGATGATGATGATATATAGAAGCAATAATGTTATACGGTTGTGAGGCGTGGACAGTCAACACGCAAAGCCAGAACAAGATTGGGCAGCTGAGATGGGTTTCTAAGAAGAATGTTGAGAGTTCCATGGACAGCAAAGAAAACAAGCGGGACAGTCTTGATGAGGCAGACAACACAAGAAGATCATTGATAAAGGAAGATTAGGAAAAGACAGGCAACATTATAGGCCATTTTACGAGGAAAGGGGAATTAGAGCATCTGGTCACAACAGGAAAAGTGGAGGAGGGAAAGAGAGCACCAGGTAGACCCAGGGAGAAAATATTGGACGGACTTGCAGGATGTCTGAAGACAGAGAGAGGGTGAAAGATGTGCTTGTGGCAACAAGAGAGAGATACACATGGAGCGCCATGATCGCCAACGCCATGCGACAGGGCACATGTTGATGATGATGATGATGATGATGATGATGATGATGATGATGATGATGATGATGATGATGAGAAGTCCTTTCTACCCCCGCCACACCCCCAGCCTCACCACCCACCACCCATTTCAAGACCTCTTACCAGTGCATATAGGGCTTTTGAGCAGGCTTAGGCAGCCCACCAGATAATTGGCGAGATCTGGGTGGAGCGCATATGGAATCGTCAGAATGCGATGAACCCTACATGAAGTCACTCCGAATTTCAATTCCTCTTCCCATTTCTTCGAGTCTCTGTCAAAGGTCTCTCTCTCTCTCTCTCTCTCTCTCTCTCTCTCTCTCTCTCTCTCTCTCTCTCTCTCTCTCTCTCTCTCTCTCTTCTATCTATCTCTGTCTCTGTCTGTCTCTGTCTGTCTCTGTCTGTCTCTGTCTCTCTGTCTCTCTCTGTCTGTCTGTCTGTCTCTGTCTCTGTATCTCTGTACCCGTATCTCTGTCTCTGTCTCTCTCTCTCTCTGTCTCACTGTCTCTGTCTCTCTCTGTCTGTCTGTCTCTCTGTCTGTCTGTCTGTATCTCTGTATCTGTATTTCTGTCTTTCTGTCTCTCTCTCTGTCTGTTTCTCTGTCTCTGTCTCTGTCTCTGTCTCCTCTCTCTCTCTCTCTCTCTGTATCCGTATCTCTGTCTCTGTCTCTCTCTCTCTGTCTCTCTGTCTCTCTCTGTCTCTCTGTCTCTCTGTCTCTCTTCTCTCTCTCTCTGTATCTCTGTATCCGTATCTCTTTCTCTGTCTCTGTTTCTGTTTCTGTCTCTGTCTGTCTGTCTGTCTGTCTTCTCTCTCTCTCTCTCTCTCCTCTCTCTCTTCTCTACTTAACCATTCACACGGTCTTTCACATGCATGCGTGTACGTGCAAGCAAGCATGCGCGCAGCCAACCACCAATCCACAGACAGCATACACATTTAATTAAAATGCTCGACATATGTAATTACTGACTGACTCACTTATAGTGAAAAGACTTTGAAAATCAAAGAACGAACGAATACACATACATTTCAATTCCTCTTCCCAATCCTCCGATTCTCTGAAGAGGATTGTTTTGTTGTTGTTGTTTTTTTGTCCTGTGTTGTATTAATTAACACAATTCCCTGGGAGTCGCGTCCCACTTTCTGTGTATGACAAATAGGCAAGGTCGCACATGGACAACATATGAAGTTCCACTTTTGTGCTGACTGTGATATACGTGACACCAAAACAATACGAAATTATTTTGATACTGATTTGGTACAGATGTAAATATCTTAGCGACACAACACATCATGATAAATTAGAAAACAAACACTCAACCTGTAAAATTAGCTCTGCTACTTTCAGCCTCAAAACATTCGCATGCAGTCAGTAATTACATATGCCGAGCATTTTAATTAAAACCATATGGAGCATCTGTCTCTCTCTCTGTATCTCTCTGTTTCCTCTGTCTCTGTCTCTGTCTCTGTCTCTCTCTCTGTCTCTCTCTCTCTCTCTCACTCTTTCTCTCTCTCTGTCTCTCTCTCTCTCACACACACACACACACATACGGGCGCGCACACCCACACACACATACACGCGCCACACACACAAACACACACACACACACACACACATACACAAGCACACACACATGCGCGCACACAACTACACACAAACACACACGTTGCGTGCCTGCGTGTGTGTGCGTGCGTGCGTGTGCGTATGTGTATATGCATGTGTGTAGGGCATGATGCATGTATATGCATATGTAGGTATGCGTGTGATGCATCATGTGTTGATATGTAGAAGCCAATGCATAAGTATGCCAGATAAAAAACAACAACAAAAAACAAAAAACGCTGGATACATTTCTTCATATCCATATCATTTCTTATACCTTGGGCATATTCAATCTCTTACTTAAAGTCTTATTACACAAAAGTTAATTCATGAATAGATTCACGTTTAAAACAACAAAAATGATAACACATCTTGCGAGCAAGGCTCAAACTGAACGGTTAGATTGAAAACAGACTGCTCTCTCAGTCTTGCCGCCAAAGTAATAGATAATAACCACGTTTAATGGAATATGGTCTTGAATGTTATATAGAACCGATAATATTATACGGTTGTGAGGCGTGGACAGTCAACAAGCAAGCCAGAACAAGATTCAGGCAGCCGAGATGTGGTTTCTAAGAAGAATATTGAGAGTTCCATGGACAGCAAAGAAAACAAACGAGACAGTCTTGATGGAGGCAGACACAAGAAGATCATTGATAAGAAAAGACAGGCAACATTTATAGGCCATTTTATGAGGAAAGGGGAATTGGAGCACCTGGTCACAACAGGAAAACGACGGAAAGAAAGCACCAGGTAGACCCAAGGAGAAAATATTGGACGGACTTGCAGAGTGGCTGAAGACAGAGAGGCTGAAAGAGGTGCTTGCGGCAACAAGGGATAGAAACAGATGGAAGGCCATGATCGCCAATGCCATGTGGCAAGGCACTTGGTGGTGATGATGATGGTCAGCTCGCCCAAGTCAACTTTAGTTCTACGGACTTGACATAAAAGTCAGATTTTGTTTAATTAGTTTTTGCTTGCTAGCATGGTTGGCAATGCAGGATGCTGGTGGATAGGTGAGGAATCAAAGGGTTAAGTTTTTGCTTTGCTAGCATGGTTGGCAATGCAGGATGCTGGTGGATAGGGTGAGGGAATCAAAGGGTTAAGTTTTTGCTTTGTTAGCATGGTTGGCAATGCAGGATGCTGGTGGACAGGGTGCAGGAAGTCAAAGGGTTAAGTTTTTGCTTTGCTAGCATGGTTGGCAATGCAGGATGCTGGTGGACAGGGTGCAGGAGTCAAAGGGTTAAGTTTTTGCTTTGCTAGCATGGTTGGCAATGCAGGATGCTGATGGATAGGGTGCGGGAGTCAAAGGGTTAAGTTTTTTGCTTTGCTAGCATGGTTGGCAATGCAAGGATGGCTTGGTGGGAACAGGGTGCAGGGAGGATCAAAGTGTTAAGTTTTCGCTTTGCTAGCATGGTTGGCAATGCAGGATGCTGGTGGACAGGGTGCAGGAGTCAAAGGGTTAAGTTTTCGCTTTGCTAGCATGGTTGGCAATGCAGGATGCTGTGGACAGGGTGCAGAGTGAAAGGGTTTAATTAATGCGCAGTGATTGAAATGGATTTGGAGAAAAGCACTGTACAAAAACTATTATAAAATAATATTACATGTACACACACACACACACACACACACACACACACACACACACAACACACGCACGCACCACGCACACACACACACACACCACACCCATACACACAACGCGCAACACACACACACCACACATACACACACATCACACACACACACAACACAACACACACACACACACCACACACACACACACACACACACACACACACACTTACACACACATACGCACATACACACACACACATACACAACACACACACACACACATACACACACACAACACAACACACACACACAAAACACACACACACTATCACACACACTATCACACTGGTACCTTCGACACCGGTCGGTCACTGCCAAGGCCGTTGTCAGGGGCAACAACCACCGCTCGTGCACAACCAGATGTCGCGTGCATCGCGGGAAATGATTAAATAATGGCGACAGGCGCGTGGGCTTTGAAATGGGTCATAAAAAAAAAACTGGATAGAGCTTTGGACCAGAGTCAGCCTGGAGTCATAAAAGGAGTGTTGGAGTTTGGAGGGGGGGTTTTTTTTTTTTTTTTTTTTTTTTTTTTTCACCTTTTTTTTTTTTATTATTCATTATTAACAGTGAATAGACATCAACAAACAATGTAGTAACAAAACAAAACAAAAAACAATAATAATAATTTCAATTCATACACATAAGAGGAACGTTTTAAACATCTGACAACATAAACATACAGAAGACAACAACAATCAAACAAACAAAAATGTGGCACCAGAAATTATTTGATTTATACAAATAAGACAATACTTGTTCACAAAAAAAAAACCTATAGCATACAAAAACATAAAAACAATAGTCTAATCAAAGATGGTTTCATTATGTACATCAATATTCAAGAAACATGTCATAAAGAAAGTCTGTTTTCTACACAGCGAACATTGGTCTATAGTTGTTCCACTGAGCATTAAAAATGGACAAGTGAAAGTTTATTTTGGAGTTTTAGAGTTTGTTCAAGAAGGAAGTCATCGCATTCGGGCAGGCAATTCCATATGCGTTCCACCCAGATTGTGTTTAATTAACCCTTTGACTCTCATCCGCACCCTGTCCACCAACTGCAAAAAACTTAACCCTTTGACTCCTCACACCCTATCCACCAACTGCAAAAACTTAACCCTTTGACTCCTACACCCTATCCACCAACTGCAAAAACATAACCCTTTGACTCCCGCACCCTATCCACCAACTGCAAAAACTTAACCTTTGACTCCGCACCTATTGCAACTGCAAACTACCTTGACTCCGCCATTGATCCGCACCTATCCACCACTACAAAACTAACCCTTTGACTCCTCACCTATCCGCCAACTCTCGTTTCAGTTGTTTGGCGTACCATCCGAGCCTGCGTGCAAAGCCTTGGGCTGCAAGGTCTTGAAATTGAGGACGGGGGGGGGGGGGAGGGGGAGGGTGGTGGGTGAGGGGGAGAGGAAGATGACCTATGAAACGTTATGATGACACCACAGAGAGAAGGGCAGAAAGAGAGAGAGAAAGTGCATGTTCGTGAGTGCATGTGAGTGTGTGTGTGTGTGTGTGTGTGTGTGTGTGTGTGTGTGTGTGTGTGTGTGTGTGTGTGTGTGTGTGTGTGTGTGTGTGTGTGTGTGTGTGTGTGTTGTGTGTGTGTGTGTGTGTGTGTGGTGTATGTGTGTGTGTGTGTGTGTGTGTGGTTGAGGGCTAGAATTAAGTCAAGATAATTCTTGAGTCCAAGGCTCTTTGTTACAATAATAAATAAGTAAAATGTAGAAAAAACAGAAAAAACCAGACCGTGAGAAAAGAATAAATGACCCAAATTACATTATTTTCAGGTCTCCATGGCATATCTGGGAACGATCATTTCACCAGACGGCAGATGCACATCAGAAATTGCCAGCAGAATCGGCAAGCCAAAACAGCATTAAAGAAGATAAAAGCATTCTTACCAACAAACGCCTATCAATTAATATCAGGAAGAGAATTCTTGAATGTTAAATAGAACCGATAATGTCATACGGTTGTAAGGCGTGGACAGTCAACAAGCAAAGCCAGAACAAGATTGAGGCAGCCGAGATGTGGTTTCTAAGAAGAATGTTGAGAGTTCCATGGACAGCAAAGAAAACAAACGAGACAGTCTCGATGGAGGCAGACACAAGAAGATCATTGATAAGGAAGATCAGGAGAAGACAGGCAACATTTATAGGCTATTTTATGAGCAAAGGGAATTGGAGCACCCGGTCACAACATGAAAGTTGGAGAGAAAGAGAGCACTAGGTAGACCCAGGGAGAAAATATTGGACTGATTTGCAGGGTGGCTGAGAACAGAGAGGGGGAAGATGTACTTGCGGCAACAAGGGATAGATACATGTGGAGGGCCATGATCGCCAACGCCATGATGCAGGGCACATCATGATGATGATAGCATGCTGACTGGCTATTTCAGTGGAACCACAGACAGCATGGACTCAAAGTCTGATGTGTCAAATCCCATCCCAGTCCCGTGACATAAAGAGTGGTCTGTTTGCTGCCCACCTGAATTAATGATAATGCTCCGGC
>JAPXFY010000031.1:33458538-33463538 GCA_030674185.1 Monoplex corrugatus
TGGTCCTTTCGTCAGTTAACAGTAAGATGGTCCTTTCATCAGTTAACACTAGAGATGGTCCTTTCGTCAGTTAACAGTAGAGATGGTCGTTTCATCAGTTAACAGTAGACATGGTCCTTTCGTCAGTTAACAGTAGAGATGGTCCTTTCGTCAGTTAACAGTAGAGGTGGTCTTTCATCAGTTAACAGTAGAGATGGTCCTTTCGTCAGTTAACAGTAGAGATGGTCGTTTTGTCAGTTAACAGTAGAGATGGACGTTTCGTCAGTTAACAGTAGAGATGGTCCTTTCATCAGTTAACAGTAGAGATGGCCTTTCGTTAGTTAACAGTAGAGATGAACCTTTTGTCAGTTAACAGTAGAGATGGACGTTTCGTCAGTTAACAGTAGAGATGGACGTTTCGTCAGTTAACAGTAGAGATGGTCCTTTTATCAGTTAACAGTAGAGATGGTCCTTTTGTCAGTTAACAGTAGAGATGGACCTTTCGTCAGTTAACAGTAGAGATGGCCTTTCATCAGTTAACAGTAGAGATGGTCCTTTCATCAGTCAACAGTAGAGATGGTCCTTTCATTAGTCAACAGTAGAGATGGTCCTTTCATCAGTTAACAGTCGAGATGATCCTTTCATTAGTCAACAGTAGAGATGGTCCTTTCATCAGTTAACACTAGAGATGGTCCTTTTCATTAGTCAACAGTAGAGATGGTCCTTTCATCAGTTAACAGTCGAGATGGTCCTTTCATCAGTTAACAGTAGAGATGGTCCTTTCGTCAGTTAACAGTAGAGATGGTCCTTTCGTCAGTTAACAGTAGAGATGGTCCTTTTATCAGTTAACAGTAGAGATGGTCCTTTTATCAGTTAACAGTAGAGATGGTCCTTTTATCAGTTAACAGTAGAGATGGACCTTTCATTAGTTAACAGTAGAGATGGTCCTTTTATCAGTTAACAGTAGAGATGGTCCTTTCGTCAGTTAACAGTAGAGATGGTCCTTTTATCAGTTAACAGTAGAGATGAACCTTTCATCAGTTAACAGTAGAGATGGTCCTTTCGTCAGTTAACAGTAGAGATGATCGTCTAATTGATTAACACCAGAGATGGTCCTTTCATCAGTTAATAGTCGAGATGGTCCTTTCATCAGTTAACAGTAGAGATGATCGTTTGATCAGTTAACAGCAGAGATGGTCGTTTGATTTGATTAACAGTAAAGATGGTCGTCTGTGTGGTTTACAACAGTGATGGTGGTTTAATTGGTTAACAATAGAGGTGGTCGTTTGATTAGCCAAAACAAAAAAGAGCAAAAAAGTCCTTTATCGGTTAATTGCAGAGATGATGAGTTCACGGTTAATTGCAGAAATAATGTACTACTACTATTACTACTACTAATAATGATAATAATATCAACAGTAACAATGATAATAGTAATAATAACAATATAATAATAAGAACAATAGTAATAATGATAATAATAGTAATAATAATAATAACAATAATAATAATGATGATGATGATGATGATGATGATGATGATGATGATGATGATGAATGATGATGATGATGATGATGATGATGATATAATAATAATAATATAATAATAATAATAATAATAATAATAATCTCACATTAATTTTTTTTGGGGGGGACCGACATATGTTCGAACCCCACGGAGCTCGCAGTCACTGTTACACATAGCTTTGACCACCTCGTCACGTTGACTTGTGTACAGGCGTGGTGGCGTCACGCGTGAACGAAAAAAGTCACCCTTCAAGAAACACGTGACCTGGTCCACCACACCGTTGGCCTCAATACCTGGAAGGGGGGGGGGGGGTACCGGAGGCGTGGGGGAGGGGTCATGACCTTTTGGCAGCAAAAGGGAAAGAGAACTGAATAACAAGCCTGAAGAGTATTCGCGTTTCACACTGCATTACTCTAGGCTGGATCAGAGCTCTCCCTCAAATCATTAATGCTCTGCTCGCTCGTAATGGTGTGTGTTAGTAGGTGCGAAAGGCAAGAAAGCAGAATGATCAGCCTTGATCGTTCCGTGGGTGGAGGTCTTGGCACCAACACAAAATAAGTTACGCAGAAAAAAAATCAACCGTGAACGTTCTTCCCTCTCCCTCTCTCTCTCTCTCCCTCTCTCTCTCCTCTCCCTCTCTCTCTCTCCCTCTCTCTCTTTCTTTCTCTTTACCCCTGAGAGGACCTTAGTGGCTTGTGATATAGTGGGTCAGTGACATAATGGGCCAGTGACATAGTAGGCCAGTGACGTAGTGGGCCAGTGACATAATAGGCCATTGATATAGTGGGCCAGTGACATAGTGGGCCAATGACGTAGTGGGCCAGTGACATAGTGTACCAGTGACATGATGGGCCAGTGAAATAGTTGGCCATTGACAAATTGGGCCAGTGACACAATAGGCCAGAGACATAATGGGCCAGTGACATAGTGTACCAGTGACATGATGGGTCAGTGAAATAGTGGGCCATTGACATGGTAGGCCAGTGACATGGGCCATTGACATAGTGGGTCGGTGACATAGTGGGCCATTGACAAAGTGGGCCAGTGACATAATGGGCCATTGACAAAGTGGGCCAGTGACATAATGGGCCATTGACAAAGTGGGCCATTGACATAATGAGCCAGTGACATAGTGGGTCGGTGACATAGTGGGCCATTGACATGGTGGGCCAGTGACATGGGCCAGTGATGTTGTGGGCCAGTGACATAGTGGGCCAGTGAAATAGTGGGCCAGTTGACATAGTAAGCCAGTGACTAGTGGGCCAGTGACATAGTGCGGCCAGTGACATAGTAAGCCAGTGACATATAGGCCAGTGACATAGTGGGCCAGTGACATAATTGGCCATTGACGTAGTGGGCCAGTGACATAGTAAGCCAGTGACGTAGTGGGCCAGTGACATAGTGGGCATCCAGAGCCAGTGACATAGTAAGCCAGTGACATAGTGGGCCAGTGACTAGTAAGCCATTGACTAGTGGGCCAGTGACATAGTAGCCAGTGACTAGTGGGCCAGTGACATAGTGGGCCATTGACATAGTAGCAGTGACATAGTGGGCCAGTGAATAGTAAGCCAGTGACATATGGGCCAGTGACATAGTGGGCCAGTGACATAGTGGGCCATTGACATAGTGTCACTGACAATGGGGCATGACATAGTGGGCCATGACATAGTGGGCCAGTGACATAGTGGGCCATTGAATGTGGCCATTGACATAGTGGGCCAGTGACATAGTGAGCCAGCAGTGGCACATAGTGGGCCATTGACATAGTGGGCCATGACATAGTGGGCAGTGACAAATGGGCCATGACATAGTGGGCCAGTGACATAGTGCGCCAGTGACATAGTGCGCCATTGACATAGTGGGCCATTGACATAGTGGGCCATGACATAGTGGGCCATTGACATAGTGGGCCATGACATAGTGGGCCAGTGACATAGTGGGCCATTGACATAGTGGGCCAGTGCATAGTGGGCCAGTGACATAGTGGGCCATTGACATAGTGGGCCAGTGACATAGTAGCAGTGACATATGGGCCATTGACATAGTGGGCCGTGACATGTGGGCGTGACATAGTGGGCCAGTGACATAGTGGCCAGTGACATAGTGGGCCATGACATAGTGGGCCATTGACATAGTGGGCCAGTGACATAGTGGGCCATTGACATAATGGGCCATTGACATAGTGGGCCAGTGAACATCAAGTGGGCCATGACATATGGCCATTGACATAGTGGGCCAGTGACATAATGGGCCATTGACAAGTGGGCCATTGACATAGTGGGCCTGACATATTGGCCTTGACATAGTGGGCCATTGACATAGTGAGCCAGTGACATATTGGCCGTGACATAGTGGGCCATTGACATAGTGGGCCAGTGACATAGTGGGCCAGTGACATAGTGGGCCAGTGACATAGTGCCAGTGACATAGTGGCCATGACATAGTGGGCCATGACATAGTGGGCCAGTGACATAGTGGGCAATGACACAATGGGCCATGTGACATAGTGGGCCAGTGACATAATTGGCCATTGACATAGTGGGCCAGTGACATAGTAAGCCAGTTGATGCCCTAGTGGACCAGTGACATAGTGGGCCATTGACATAGTGGGCCATTGACAATAGGGCCATGACATAATGGCCATTGACATAGTGGGCCAGTGACATAGTGGGCCAGTGACATAGTGGGCCATGACAAGTGGAGGACATAATGGCATTGACATAGTGGGCCATTGAAGTCATGACGTAATGGGCCATTGACGTAGTGGGCCAGTAACATAGTGGGTATTGACATAATAGGCCATTGACATAGTGGGCCAGTGACATAGTGGGCCAGTGACATAGTGGGCCAGTGACATAGTAAGCCAGTTACGTAGTGGGCCAGTGACATAGTGGGGAATGACGTAATGGGCCAGTGACATAGTGGGCGAATGACGTAATGGGCCATTGACGTAGTGGGCCAGTAACATAGTGGGTATTGACATAATAGGCCATTGACATAGTGGGCCATTGACATAGTAGGCCATTGACATAGTGGGTCAGTGACATAATAGGCCAGTGACGTAGTGGGCCAGTGACATAGTGGGCTAATGACATAATGGGCCAGTGGCGTAGTGGGCCAGTGACATAATGGGAATGACATCGTGGACCAGTAAGACAATGGGCCAATGATATAGGGGTAATGACATAGTGGGCCAGTAACATAGTGGGCCAGTGACATAGTGGGCCATTGACACAGTGGGTCAGTGACATAGTGGGCCATTGACACAGTGGGCCAGTGACATAGTGGGCCATTGACACAGTGGGTCAGTGACATAGTGGGCCATTGACACAGTGGGCCAGTAACATAGTGGGCCAGTGACATAGTGGGCCATTGACACAGTGGGTCAGTGACATATTGGGCCATTGACACAGTGGGTCAGTGACATAGTGGGCCATTGACACAGTGGGCCAGTAACATAGTGGGCCAGTGACATAGTGGGCCATTGACACAGT
>JAPXFY010000031.1:33471038-33481038 GCA_030674185.1 Monoplex corrugatus
GTACGCAGTTTCTGTAACTCACTCTTAAGGGCTGCAAACATTTCAATTCCAAAACTTACAGTGTCAAGAATAGGAAAACATCATGGAAATGTCTGGTTGAATAAGGATTGTCAAAAGGCAGGAACGAAAAGAAAGAAAAATACAAAATCTATTTAGCACACAGGTCACCTGAAAATCAAACAGCGATGAAAATGCCAACGTTAAGTGTAACAGAATCATACAGCAAGCCAAAGAACAACACTGGAAATCTTTTTGTAAATGTGAAGTAAATGACCACAAAGGTATGCAAAAGATTTGGGAAAAACTAAAATTAATGAAAAACGGGATCAAGTTGCCATCAATTCCAGTAAAGCTAGACAACAACCCTTTTCCTAGTTCATTGGAAAAAGCAGAAGCTTTTGCAGACGTGTTTGCTGAGGCCTGTCTTGTAGAAGGACTTCTTGTCTCTGATAGAAATTATAGGGAACAAGAAGAAAAGAAAGACGTATATATAAGGATCCTGCCTCTGACAATACTCACTACACAAATGCATCACTCACATTTCAAGAATTAAAAGACGCCATTCAGTCAATTCCAAGTAAAAAGACATCAGTTGGACTACATGCAATTTCAAATGAAATTTTATCATCTTGCTACATAACATATTTAAAAAATGCTGGAATAGTGGGGAAATGCCTAACTGCTGGAAACAAACAATAGTGGTTCCTGTACTAAAACCAGGTAAATGTAATACCGATTTGAAAAACTACAGGCGTATGTAAACTAATGGAGAAAATAATCTTAAATAGATTGATGCACTGTTGTGAAAAGAATAGAATAATACCAGTGAATCAGGCAGGATTTCGAAAAGGCAGGTCACCAGTAGAAATCTTAACAAAGCTCACTACTAATATAAAACAACAATTTGCAAGACGTCAATGTGTTTCAGTTACATTTTTTTTATATAAATAAAGCATACAACCAAGTGTGGCACTCCCGATTGTTACTTAAGTTTAGAAGTACTGGGCTGACAGGTCACATTTTTGACCATGTAAAGTGTTTCTTAGAAAACAGAGTATTTCAAACCAGGATTGAAAATGTATATTCCACGAAACGAATTCTTCAAATGGGTATCCCTCAGGGATCCGTTATAGCTCCCCTTCTTTTCATGATATTAATGCATGACTTACCCAGTAAAATATCTAAACATGTAGTTTTAGCTCAATATGCTGACGATTTATGCATGTGGATGCAGGTAAATATGAAACGGAAAACTCCTTTGTGCTATATTAATTATACACGCAAATGCTACCAATTAGAACTTGATAAAATAGCACGATACATGGTAGAAAATGGGTTGCATCTATCCCTGGAAAAAAACAAAAATAACCCCATGTCTGTTTGCGAACTATTTTCAAGAAATTTACACTTTTTTGAGCTTTGGTTAATAAGTATTCAATATGCTGATTTCAAGATAATTTTGCTGTAAGGAAAACTCCTAAGAATTTAATCGACTCGTTATACTGAAGAAGAGTATCTCCCAGTTTGAATGTGGGAATATTTACTGGTTAGCTCCACTATTAAACAAAACTATTTCAAGATTCATCAACACTTGTTCATCTTTGTAAATCGCTTGTTAGATCTAAATTAACCTATGCCCAAGAAATCTTCTTCAGTGCACAGAAACACTTACTAAAAAAAGCTGCAAAGCATAGATTGTAAAGGTCTTCCAATGCATGCTTCCTGTCTTCGCACATATAATGAAATCAAACTGTTGCCACTTGATGAGCAAAGGAAAGTCGCTTCTGCTAAATTTTTGTTAAGAAACACCACCGTAGAAAATATGTCAGAAACAGAAACTAAATGAAGATCAGATACCGACTTTCCAAAAAGAGCTAAATCAATATCTTCACAGGTCACACTTGCAACATACACATCTGACATCATGAAAGGCTCAGAAATTGATTCAGACGTAGATCCTGTACCTATACGACCTTCCTTTTCGCCAGTACCCAGTTGGGAACTCCAAAGAACACAATTTGAGGTACACCACACTAATTTAAAAAAAAGGAGACAATATAAACTTACTGGCAAGCCAGGTTAAATGTCATATAGACGACTTGTATTCTGATCCTTGAAAATTTGCACTGATGGATTAATAATTGAAAGAAAAGCAGGCTCAGCATTTTTAATACCTGCTCTCAAAATTGAAAAATCTTTCTATATAGGACTTGATTAATCTGTCTTTACAGCTGAACTCTTTGCAATATTAATGGCTTTAAACTTTATGACAAGTCTTCCTAGGACAATTTTTCAGATACTTTTTTGCGTTGATTCAAAATCAGTGCTTCAGGCTCTAGAATTATCAAAATTACAAACAAGATCTGAAATGATTCTGGAAATTAGTCACTTGATTCATAGTTTATTCTTAAGAGGCACTGATACTACTTTCTGCTGGATACCTTCTCATAGTTCTTTTCGTTATAATGATAAAGTTGACAGGGCTGCCAAACGGGGAGCAAAGAACTCACCAGATTCAAACAATATCCAGCTTTCACTCTCGTTGCGCGAGTATTACACTTAAGTGGACACCTACGTCAGGAAGCAGTTCCAAGGAAAACAGAAAAAAAGTCTGATAAATGTCACACGAACTTTGAAGTTAGCAAAATACTTAAGCAGTTTCCTGCCAGCAGAATTATACAATCCCTTATGTATAGATGGAAACTTGATGCATTGAAAACAAAATACACCACGAACATAGTGTGTCTGTGTGGAAAGAAGATAACACACAGTCATATTCTTTTTTGCGTTAGGGTCAAACGACATATTCCTACACTATCTATGAAGACAGTTTCTGACATATTTGCCTCATCATCATTAACATATGAATTTTTTGTTAGCCTGTCAAAACGTCCTATAGCGATTTACCTTTAAAATGTTATTTCACATGTTCACTGTCATTGTTAGTCAATTCTTAGTTTTATTTATATTCATTTCTTCTAGATATTCAATAATTTTGTTTGTCAGTTAGTTTGTTTAAATCGTTCATTATGGTACGTTATTTGTAAGTTTAACCTTCCCTCCTCGAAACAGTTGTTTTCTGGATCACATTTTCTCAAGACCAAAACTGACAATTTTCATATATCCTCTTCACTCCTTCTCTATCACCTCACCACCCCCACCACCCACCCCACTTATTTATTTCTATATTTCTTTTTTTTTTTTTTTTTTTTGGGGGGGGGGGTCCAAAATCACTTTAGTGAACAGACATTAAATCAAAGACCACCACCACCACACACACAAGGTAAAACGAAGGAGAGAGAAGAAAAAAAAAGACAAAATGCACAAGAAACAATACAGAAATGGTTCGGACAAAGGATCTACGAAGATATCAAAAAAAAGTGGGGGGGGGGGGGGGGATGGGGAGGGGGCAGACAGAAAATAAAAATAAAGTAAAACAGGATCAGGAGATGGGGCAATACAGCTAAGAACGAGGAAAGAGTACATGGAAATGCAAGATACGCTTGATCGATTTTTCAAATGCAATTTTTTTTTTTCTTCTTCTTTTCTTCTTCTTCTTCTTCTTCTTCTTCTTCTTCTTTTTCTTCTTCTTCTCTTTTCTTCTTCTTCTTCTTCTTGCTTCTTCTTTCTTCTTCTTCTTCTTTCTTCTTTCTTCTTTCTTCTTCTTCTTCTTCTTCTTCTTCTTCTTCTTCTTCTTCTTCTTCTTCTTCTTCTTCTCTTCACGCTGTTTCGCAAGCAGCTTGCACAATACCTGTATTTCTCTTTGTCTTTACTTACAGAGTCTGCAGTTTATTCAGGTGGGTGTTTTAATGGTCCCCATAAGCCAACCACGGACATGACTAACAGGAGCTTAAAGTGCGTATTTGATGTGAGTGTGTGAATACATAAAGAGGGTTTAGGAAGGAGCAGCAGGGGGCACCAGTTGCTGTGGTGTAGTGGTTAGCGCAACGGACTACCGACTGGAAGGTTGTGGGTTCGAATCCCCGTCAGTACCTTCAAAAATCATTGTGGGATTTTTCAGCTCTAACCGGCTCTACCCAGAGTTGGGCGTGCTAAGGGGTCATTGGGAAGACTTGGGACACACAGTCGAGTCTCATCCACTTCGCGGATGCGTCACTGAGGGTGTTGCTCAAATCTTTCTACCAGCACCGCAGGTGTCTGTATCTCTAGGGCCTGGTTGACGCCAGGATATATCATGATAGTCAGCGTAGAGTACAGCCCTGTGACGCAGTCTCTGTCCTAGATGGAACTCCATAGCATCATGATTATCATCCACATTGACATCATCATCATCGCATAATATATAAAAAAAAAGCTGTTTCAGCTTCTGTGGCCATTAAGGTGGCATACAAAATGGGACGGAAATAAAAAAAAAAGGAGCAGCAGGGAAGTTTCAGTCTTTTTCTCCTAATTTTTGTATCTGGTGTTTTGTTTGTGATTTTACGCTTACAAAGGCCAGTTGGCCTGAAAACTTGCGCCTGTCTTGTTGTATTAAATACGCGTTCTTATTTTTTTTTCATGTTTTTTTTTTCTGGTTCCTGTTTGCTTGAACGTGGGCAGTCACACTTGTTTTGGATTTTGAAAATCTTACCTTTACCCATTTGACTACTGCCCCTGTCACGCAGTATTTCAAACAAAAAACAAAACAAAACAAAAAAACAGAGAAAATGCGTACTGTTTTTGTACATTATCTAAATTACGTGGAATGCATTACTCAGGTCAGTGCCTTCACGGATGTGGAAAGTCAAGGTAACCAAGCCAATGACTTAATTTCGTCAGTGTAGAAGCCAGGTTGTCCGCAACCTTTTACTGTAAAAAAAAACAAAAAAAGGCAAATACCGTAAAAAATTTGTCGCTTTCGTCAACACTGACGTGTGTTTCACTTACTTCTCTCCCACCCACACCACCCCCACACTCCCCAACCTCTCTCCTCCTCTCTCTCAATCTCTCCTCTCTCTCTCTCCTCTCTCTCTTCTCTTCTCTGGTTGGGATTCAGCCGATGGTAATGGTCTGAAACATTTCACTAGTTTTTGGTCAACAAACTTGAAGAAAACTCGTCTCTTGACAAATAAACCTGTCTGGTATTTTGACATTAAATATTTTGAAAACAACACACACACACACACACACACACACACACACACACACACACCACACACACACACACACACACACACACACACACACACAACAACACACACACACACACACACACACACACAACACACACACACACACACACACAACACACACACACACACACACACACACAACACACACACACACAACACACACACACACACACACACACACACACACACACACACACACACACACACACACACACACACACACTAAAGCATAGACTGTGAGTGCAAGAATTCAAAGAGTTTGCAACGGCCACTATGGCCTATTAATCTGTATGATAAATTCATGAACATGAGAAAAAAAATGAGAACTGGGTTAGAAAGACAAGGAATTATATGGAGCGACAAAAATCAGAAAAAGAAAGGAGTAGAAGGAAAGATGTAAGCAAAGAGAGAGTGAGTGTGTGAGGGAGAAACGAGAGAGAGAGAGAGAGAGAGGGAGGGTGGGAGAGACACACAGAGAGAGAGACAGAGAGAGACAGACAGACAGAGACAGACAGAGAACAGACAGATAAAGAGAGAGACAGAGAGAGAAAGGGGGAGAGACAGACAGACAGACACAGAGACAGAGAGACAGACAGAGACAGACAGAAAGACAGACAGAGAGAAACTACCAAGAAAATGAAACAAAAAACACCAAAAAAAAACGAAAGAGGAAAATAGAAATTTTAAAAAAGTCAATAAAATAAAAAATTTAAAAAATAGGCGAAACACAGACAGACAGAGAGAAACTACCAAGAAAATGAAACAAAAAACACCAAAAAAAAACGAAAGAGGAAAATAGAAATTTTAAAAAAAGTCAATGAAATAAAAAATTTAAAAAATAGACGAAACACAGCAAAAACAAACAAAACAAAAAAGTTAAAATAAAAATAAAACTAAGATAAAGAAAGAATGATTTCGGTTAGACATGAAGAAAAAAATAAAAGTAGCCGAAATTGGTCAGAGTAAAAAACAGAGAAAAAGAAACGAAAATAATTTCCTTTAAAAGGAGACAGATATAGGTACAACAAAGGAGAGAGAAGAAAAACAGACGAAATGCACAAGAAATAATACAGAAAATGGTTCAGAGAAAGTATCTACAAAGATCAAAAAGGGGGGAGGGGAGGGAGGGAGTGGGGGAGGAGGCAGAAAGAAAAAAACACAAAGAAAACAAGATCAGCAGATAGGGCAATACAGCTAACAACAAAGAAAAGAGGACACGGAATTGCAAGACACGCTTGATCGATTTTTCAAACGCAGTTTTCTTTTTCCTTTGTCTCATTCGTCTTTTTCTTTTTCTTCTTCTTCTTCTTCACGCAGTTTCGCAAGCAGCTTTCACAATACCTGTATTTCTCAATGTCCTTACTAACAGAGACCTGCAGTTTATTCAGATTGGATCCATTACACTCAGACAATGTCATACACTCTCCACTCAGACATTCCGACAATTGTCTGGTAGACTCTCTCATCATCATCTATCATCATCTATCGTAATCGTCGTCGTCGTCGTCGTCATCATCATCATCATCATTTATCATTATCATCATCATCGTCGTCGTCGTCATCATCATCATCATCATCATCGTCGTCATCATCAAGTGCCCTGCCGTATGACGTTGGCGATCATGGCCCTCCATATGTATATATCACTTCTTGCACAAGCACGTCTTCCACCCTCTCTGTCCTCAGCTGCACAAAAGTCTATGTGACTCTCAGAGGTCTTACTAAATGCTTACTAAGTGAATGTATACATGATATGAAGTAATAATAACAATGAAAATAACAATAAACGATAACAAGGTTACCTACACTGCGCAAGCAGTTTCTCACTGCACAGTCTGCACGCTTTGCTTTGGGTGGGCGTGTATGTTGAGTGTTTTTCATGTTTCCTGTAAGCCAACCACGGACATGACTAACAGGAGCTTAATGCACGTATCTGATCTGTATGTGTAAATACCTACAAAACCTTATGAATATAATAGAAATAGAAAGCAAAAGTAAAAGGTTGGAGATAAATAGCGAGAAGGCTGAAGTCATGGTAATCAGTAAAAAAAAACCTTGAAATCCCCTCATACAAAATAACAGCAAACAGCACAACCTTGAGTTAGGTTGATAAGTTTCAATATCTGGGAACGATCATCTCACCAGATGACAGATGCACATCAGAAATAGCCAGCAGAATCGGCCAAGCCAAAACAGCACTCAGTAAGATGAAAGGCATTCTTACCAACAAGGCAAGTACCGTAAAAGATTTGTCACTTTCGTCAACACTGACGTGTGTTTCACTCGCTTCTCTCCCACCCACACCACCCCACCACTACACACCACTCCACAGTCCCCAACTCTCTCTCTGGTTGGGATTCAGCGATGGTAATGGTCTGAAACATTTCACTAGTTTTTCGTCAACAAACTTGAAGAAAATTCGTCCTCTTGACGAATAAACCTGTCTGGCATTTTGACATTAAATATTTTAACACACACAACACACACAACACACACACACACACACACACACACACACCACACACACACACACACACACAACACACACACACACACACACACACACAACACACACACACACACACAACACACACAAAACACACACACACACACACACACACACACACACACACACACACACACACACACACACACACAACACACAAACACCACACACACACACAACACACACACAACACACACACACACACACACAACACACACAACAACACACACACACACACAACACACACACACACACAGTCACAACAACACACCACACACACACAACACACACACACACACACACACACACAACACAAACTACACACACACACACACACATAGCTGAGTCAAAACTCAACAGTTCACATGACACACGATGCATTATACATATGATGATTCATGACAAGAGATAAAAATTGCAGAACAGGGTTAGAAATGAAGTAATATATGGAGAAACATGAATCAGAAAAAGAAACAGGGTTAGAAGGAAGACTAGAAGGGAACGTGTGAGTGTGTAGGGGGTAAATGCAGAGAGAAGAGAAAGAGAGAGAGATAAGAGCAAGGAGAGAGTGTTGTGTGCGTGTGCGTAGGTGTGCAGGAGAGAGAGAGAGAAAGATGAGAGAGATATCGACAGATAACTTGCAGAAGCTTTATTACTTACTTAAGTGTTAGAACAATAAATGTAGAGGTAACAGAAAAGGATAAAGAAATCCCAAATATTGCAAAAAACAACTACATGATTATATATAATGTAATGATAATAAAATGATAATATGATAAAGAAAGAAATAGATAAATATATATAGTGAATAAATGATAATGATATAAGTAATATAAAGAAAAAGAAAGATTGAAGAGTAAGAAGAATGATGAATGAAAGAAAGAAAGAAACAAAGAAAGAAAAAATATGTAAAACAAAAAACAAACAAACAAACAATGTGGGGAAGGGGTGTTAGAAACAGGAAGGGCAAATGCAGATTGTTAAAACAAGTTGTCAGTCTTGGTTACAAAAAAAAAAAAATATATATATATATATATATACCAAAGGAAATAAGAGGGAAGCAGGGAGAATTTTAAATATCAACTAAGTAACATAACTCTTGAGAGTCACGGAGTTATCTCCCATGTAGAATTTCTCAAACCCAACACAGTTTGCGCTACCCATTCAGCTAGCATAGGAATGTTCTGAGTTTACCACTTTATGCTTTGTGGCTGCGTCTATGCTAGCTGAATGGGTAGCGCAAACTGTGTTGGGTTTGAGAAATTCTACACGAGAGATAACTCCGTGACTCTCAAGAGTTATGTTACTTAGTTGATACAAAAAAAAATTCAAATTTAACCCTTTGACTCCCGCACCCTATCCACCAACTGCAAAAAGACTTAACCTTTTGACTGTCTCACCCTATCCTATCCACCAGCTTCCTCCAGGAAGCTGGTGGATAGGGTGAGGGAGTCAAAAGGTGAAGTTTTTGCTTTGCTAGCATGGTCGACAATGCGGGATGCTGGTGGACACAGTGCGGGAGTCAAAGGGTTAAATTCTGTCACTTATAAGCTCACCCCCGACTTTTACAAATATATTCGGACAAAGACCATATGGAAAAAACAAGCTGTGTTGTATTAATGTGTGTCAGTCAACCTCAACCTGACCCCTGGCCCATTCTAATGTGGTTGCTAGTACAAGATCAATGTCTGTTCCCTTCATTACTCACACAGCAGCTGCTGGGATGCTGCAGTAAACACCAGGTGACACAAATATGAAACTGTACAAGATTTACACAGAGAGAGTGGTGTGTGGAGAGAGAGAGAGACAGAGAGACAGACAGAGGCAGAACAGAGACACAGACAGAGGCAGAGACAGAGAGAGAGAGGACAGAGACACAGAGAGAGACAGACAGACAGACAGAGACAGACAGAGGCAGAGACAGAGAGAGAGACAGAGACAGAGAGAGACAGACAGACAGACAGACAGAGGACAGACAGAGGCAGAGACAGAGAGAGAGAGAGACAGACAGACAGACAGAGACAGACAGAGGCAGAGACAGAGAGAGAGACAGAGACAGACAGACAGACGGACAGACAGACAGAGGCAGAGACAGAGAGAGAGGCAGAGAGAGAGAGAGACAGACAGACAGAGACAGAGGCAGAGACAGAGAGAGAGACAGAGACACAGAGGGAGAGAGAGAAGAGAGAGAGAAACACACTGTTTCCCGCCTTCTCTCTCTCGTTCTCCTTCTCTCTCTCTCCTCTCATTTCTCTCTCTCTCTCTTCTTTCTCTCTCTCTCTTCTCTCTTTTCTCTCTCTTTCTCTATCTCTCTCATTCTCTCTCTCTCTTTCTCTATCTCTCTCATTCTCTGTCTCTCGTT
>JAPXFY010000031.1:33486038-33488538 GCA_030674185.1 Monoplex corrugatus
AAACAACAGGTTACGAGCTGCTTGGAAATTTAACTAGAAACACGAAACCACCACAAAACGCATCCCACACACAAGCGAATGGCAAGAGAATTATCTAGATACACAAAACGAACCCAACAATAGCCTAAACAGCGTGTGTTGTTGTACTCGGTTCTGTTCAACAGTACGAGTTGACTGGGAAAGCCAAACCCGGACAGCAATCTAAATTTCCTTTCTTTTTTCTTTTCTTTTTTTTTTTTTTTTTTTTTCCTTTCTTTTTTTTAAACCCAGCACAGTGAAAGAACCAGTTTCAACCGGTTTCAGCTTGAAGTGCTTGCGATACATAACCATAAGATATTTGGCATGCGTAATTTTTGTTTTGTTTTGAAAAATAGTTGATGAAAAAAAAAAAAAACACCCTCTCAAACAAACTTCAAACCCTGAACCCTCGATTGTGACACCCAGAAAAGTGGGTTTTCTTGCTGGGTCGTACAACAAACTAACCAACCAAAAACATTCCTTAACTGCTGATTCCATTCACAATGTGCAGACAGTTCACATCAGGGCATGTGTCGGTGCACTTTGCGCAGAAGAAAAAAAAAGGGGGGAGGGGGAGGGAATGGGGTGGGGGGTGAGGGATGGTGATAGGGGTGAGGTAAGGGTGGGTATGGAGGATTTCGCCATGTGTCGTACGTTCATGCAGAACAGACACATTTTGATACATGCACGAATGCAGTAATGAACAAAAAAAAGTCAGTTTATCGATGATAACAACAGATCTTGTATTGAAATCGGGGAAACAGGTAATAGGAGCACAAGTTGACAGACAGACACACAGACACACAGACACAGACAAACAGACACACACACACACACACACACACACACACACACACACACACACACACACACACACTTAAACACACTCACACCCACCCACCCACCACACACACACACACACACACACACACACACAGACATTTACACACAAACACACACACACACAAACAGACACACACACACACACACAAACAGAACACACACACACACACACACACACACACACACACACACACACACGCACGCGCACATACAAACTCACACACACACACAAACTCACACACACACAAACGATATTGAAGGGAAATGTGTAAATCATTTGATAAATATTTCATACACACACACACACATGAAAACACGCATATGAAAACACGCACATACACACACACACATACACTCACGCTCACACTTACACACACACACACACACACACACACACACTTACACACACACACACACACACACACACACTTACACACACACACACACACACACACACACACACACACACACACACACTCACACACTCACTCACACACACTTACACACACTCACACACACGCGAGGGCACACACACGCGCGCGCACGAACACGCACACATACACATAATCAAACACACAAACAACAATAACAAGAGAGGTTGATTCAATTCCCACGTCTCTCCCTTTCAAGCCCAATAAGCCTTCTTGCTTTTCTGCAGTCTTGGCAACAACAACAAAATAATAAAAATGACAACAACAAAAACGAGAAAATATCTTTTGGTGAATGGTGAGAGTGCATGCGTGCCTTGGTATGATTCTTGAATCGAGATTTTTGCGCCTTATAAATGTCATTATATTTAATTATTTCAGCCAGAACAAGATTGAGGCAGCCGATATGTGGTTTCTAAGAAGAATGTTGAGAATTCCATGGACAACAAAGAAAACAAACGAGACAGTCTTGATGGAGGCAGACACAAGAATGATCATTCATAAGGAAGTTTAGGAAAAGGACAGGCAACATTTACAGGTCATTTTATAAGGAAAGGGGAATCGGAGCACCTGGTCACAACAGTAAAGCTGGAGGGAAAGACAGCACCAGGTAGACCCACAAAAAAATATATATTGGACGGACTTGGCTGAGGACAGAGAGGGTGGAAGACGTGCTTGCGGCAATAAGGGATAGATGCATATGGAGGGCGCTGATCGCCAACGCCATGAGGCAGTGCACTTGATGATGATGAATTATTAACTAGCGAAATAGACCGAATCAATGCACCTGTACGAAAGCTACGGAAGTACGGGAACACCAGTACAAAACCAAAATGTTCTTAAAATAGAATCAAGCACATAAGCTTTGGTTCGTCAAAATACCAACAGACTGACGTTTAGGAAACACTGTAACTGTGAAAACGATTGAGGTCACACAAAAATAGATTTTATGGAAGTTGTTCGTTTCCACAGCTGGGGGGGGGGGGGGTGGAAGAGAAAGAGAGAGAGGAGAGGGAGAAAGAAACAGACAGACATACAGAGAGAAGGAGGGAGAGAGAGAACAGGAGAGAGAGAGAGAAAAGAGAGAGAGAGAGAGACAAAAAGACAGAGAGGGAGGGAGAGAGACAGACAGTCAGACAGAGAGACAAACAGGGAGAGACAGACAGAGACAGACAGACAGACACAGACAGACAGACACAGAGACAGAAAGA
>JAPXFY010000031.1:33493538-33501038 GCA_030674185.1 Monoplex corrugatus
CTCTTTCTCTCTCTTTCTTTCTCTCTCTTTTCTGTCTCTGTCTCTTCTGTCTCTGTCTATCTCTCTTCCTCTCTCTTTCTCTCTCTCTGTCTTTTTCTCTCTGTCTGTCTGTCTCTCTGTCTCTCTCATCTATCTCATCTCTGTCTCTCTCTCTTCTTCTCGTCTGTCTCTGTCTTCTCTCTCTCTCTCTTCTTTCTCTCTCTCTTTTTCTCTCTTTCTTCTTCTCTCTGTCTGTCTCTCTGTCTATCTATCTATCTATCTATCTCTGTCTGTTTTCTCTCTCTCTTTCCTTCTCTCTCTGTCTGTCTGTCTCTCTGTCTCTGTCTGTCTGTCTGTCTGTCTGTCTCTCTCTCTCTCTCTCTCTCTCTCTCTCTCTCTCTATCTATCTATCTATCTATCTATCTTCTTACGTATTCTTTTCTAGCGTCCAGTGAAGGGCAGTTCAGATGATGTCATCTTGCTCTTTTTCTCTTTCTTCTTCTGTTGTTTTTCTTTCTTTTTCCTATTGCTTCTTCTTTACTTTGCTTCTTCGTTTGCTTTCTTCTTTTTCTTTTCTTCTTGTTCTTCTTCTTCCTCTTGTTCTTCCTGTTTTTCTTTTTCTTCTTCTTCTGCTAGCTTTTTCTTCTTCTTCTTCTTGTTCTTTTTCTTCTTCTTGTTCTTCTTGTTCTTGTTCTTGTTCTTGTTCTTCTTTGACTCCCACACCCTGACCTGAGTTTGCTCTTTAACCCTTTGCAGAAACTTAACCCTTTGAGTCCCTCATCATCCTATCCACCAGCTTCCTAAGACAGACAGACAGGCAATAGACAGAGACAGAGAGAGGAGACAGACAGACAGACAAACAGACAGGCATAGAGACAGAGAGAGAGAGAGTGAGAGAGCGAGAGTGACACAGCGAGAGAGAAAAACAGAGAGACGACAGACAGACATAGACAGAGGAGAGGCAGACAGACAGACAGACAGCAGACAGACAGAAAGACAGACAGACAGACAAAGACAGAGATGAGATAGAGAGGCAGAGACAGACGACAGACAGACGAGAGTGAGGAGAGGATTAGAGAGAAAGAGAGAGAGAAACAGAAGAGAGACAGAGACAGAGAGACAGGAGACAGACAGAGGCAGAGACAGACAGACAGACAGAAGAGAAGAAAGGGAAAGAGAGAGAGAGTGACAGACAGACAAGCCAGAGAGACAGACAGACAGAAACAGAGAAAGACATATATAAGAGTATGTATGTGTGTTGTGTAGAGAGAGAGAGAGAGAGAGAGAAGAGAGAGGAGAAGAGAGAGAGATGGTTTATTCATATTCCCAGGGTGCGCTATCTTAACATAATTGTTGTTTTGGTGATGTTAGTATAGGATTAAATAGTTCCCCCCCCCCCTTCCCCTACTTCCCTGGGATGTTATCCCTGTCGGCCATTTTTACCTGAGGTGGTGAGTGCCGACGTAAAAACGGAATCAAATCAATCAATTAATCAATATACGTAGGTCACTGCCCCTAAAGTTCAGCTCAGTTCAGTTCAGTACAGTTCGGCCATTCCCGCGTTGTCCGACGCTTTGAAGTCAGTCAGTACCTTCTGCCTGGATGACCGGTCAGTAATCAGGACCCTGACCAGAACTCCACGGTCTTGTTTACTGGCTGCAGGTTTTTTTGTTGTTTGGGTTGGTGTGGTGGTGGTGGTGGTGGTGGTGTGTGGTGGGTGGTGTTGTTGTGTTGCTGTTGTGTTGTTGTGTGTTTGTTGTTTGTCTGTTGTTTTCCTTGTGTTTTTTTTTCCGTTTTTTTTTGGGGGGTTTTTTTTTTGTATTTTTTTTTAGGATCATCGCACTCAGGGAGGCTACCTTTGTGCTCACCTTTTCTTTTTTTTTCTGCCCAATTTTCTACGCCACCTTAATGGCCACAGAAGCTGGGGCATTTTTTTTTTTACAATGCGATGATGATGATGTCGATGAGGATGATAATCATGATGCTATGGAGTTCCATAAAGGATTGAGACTACGTGACAGGGCTGTACTCTACGCTTACTATCATAATACATCCTGGCGTCAACCAGGCCCGAGCGATACAGACACCTGCGGTGCTGGTCAGAAAATTTGAGCAGCACCCTCAATGACGCATCCGTGAAGTGGATGAGACTCGACTGTGTGTGGTCCCAGTCTTCCCAATGAGCCCATACACGCCCAACTCTGGGTAGGAGCCGGTTAGAGCCGAAAAATCTCACAATGATTTTTGAAGGGACTGATGGGATTCGAACCGAACTTCAAGTCGGTAGTCCTTGTGTTAACACTCACCACGCGAGTCTAACTCGCTGCGAGTTTGTTGCCAGCTAGCGTCTTGGTCGGCTCTCTGCCCCCCCCACCCACCCCTACTGATTCACCGACACTTGGTCATGTGAAGTAGCTGGACTTATGGCCAACCATTTCATGCACTGTTGAAGATTTCACAGGAACCGAAAGATTAAGACGTTCTATGGTTCTGGAGTTGCCATGATAGTCATTGATGTCTCAAAGTTTTGTAAGTAAGCATTGGTCAAAATTTATTGTCCCGCTTGGTTTTCAGTGCAGTTCACGCCAAAACAGATGGACGTGATTTTGAATGTAGACTCGATCTAGGTTTTACCTTTTGACTCCCACCCGTCCACCACCAGCATCTTGCATTGCCAACCATGTTAGCAAAGCAAAAAAACTTAACCCTTTGACTCCCTCACCCTATCAACTAGCTTCCTGCAGGAAGCTGGTGGATAGGTTGAGATAGGTTGAGGGAGTCAAGGAGTTTAGTTTTTGAATTTGGTGGTAGGGTGCGGGAGTCAAAGGGTTAAGTTTTTGCAGATGGTGGATAGGGTGCGGGAGTCAGAGGGTTAAGGGTTTTTTTGCAGTTGGTGGGTAGGGTGCGGGAGTCAAAGGGTTAAGTTTTGCAGATGTGGATAGGGTGCGGAAGTCAAAGGGTTAAGTTTTTGCAGTTGGTGGATAGGGTTCTGGAGTCAAAGGGTTAAGTTTTTTTGCAGTTGGTGGACAGGGGGCGGGAGTCAGAGGGTTAAAGAGAATTTACTGTTCCAGATTTTGGTCAACTGCTCGAAGGCTGCTGTCGCTTTGCCTATTCTGCAACTATATCTCTGGTTCCAAAACAAGTGCGACTGCCCGCACCAAAGCAAACAGGAACCCAGAAGAACAAGCAAACCAAACAAGCGCGTATTCAATACAACAAGACAAGACAAGCGCACATTTTCGGCCAACCGGCCTTTGTCAGCGCGAATGCACGGTCACAAACAGACCACAAACAACACCAAACAACGGATAATAAAAAGAGGACTGAAAAACTTCCCTGCCGCCTCGTCCAGTGGATAAAAAGGGACCAAATGGAATGCCCATGTGTTCATGAGCAGTAGTAAGAACCTCTGGTTCTTATCGTCCGACTGTTGATTGATCTATCAAATAGATGAAGTCATCCATAACTTCTTCTTGTTTGACTTATGGAAACGTCAGCTTGTGGTTGGTGGTCGCCGGTCAGTTTGGTTGGTTCTTGGTTGGTTTGGTTGGTTGTGGTTGGTTGTGGTTGGTTGGTTGGTTGGTTGGTTGTTTGGTTGTGTGTTGGTTGGGTGTGGTTAGTTGGTTGGTTGGTTGTGTTGGTTGGTTGGTTGATTGGTTGGCTTGGTTGGGTGGTGCTTGGTGTGTTGTCTGGGTAGGTTGTTGTTGGTTAGTTACTGTGTTGCTCTGCTTGCTTGACTGATTGATTGCTTGGTTGGCAGGTTGAATCAACTTTCAGCAGAAATAGCAAATCAATGTACTGTAAAGACACACATGTATCAACACGGTACCACACGAACACACAAACATATAACCATCTGTACACACAAACACAGCACCACGTACAGGCACACACAATAAACACATGCCCACAGCACACATACAACACGCCAAACAGACACACACATACACACATACAACACACACACCAACACACACACACTACACACACAATAAACAACAAAACGCTCCTCACACACATACCAAAACACACACACACACACACACACACACACACACACACACACACACACACAAACACACACACGCAAACACACACATACACAACACAACACGAAACAACACACATATACCACATACACACACATACACACACAACCACACACACAACACACACACACACACACACACACATACAAACACACAACACCAAACACTCTCCCCATACACACACGCACACACACAGAAACACACACAAACAGACAAAACGCTCCCTCACATACACACACAAGACCAAACATTGACTCCACACCACAAGCAAACAGGAACCAGAAGACACAAGAAAACATATGACGCTATCCACACAAACACAAAACAAAAACAACACAAATTACAACACCTTTAGTCAACCAACCACGCACAACAGACCACAAACACCAAACAGAAAAAAAACAGACAAAAACCCTGCCCCTGCAGGGTAAGAAGGGAACAAAGCGAATACCCCCACAATTAGAGAAAGAAGGAGAGAAAGAAGAGAGAAGAGAGAGAGAGACAGACAGAAGAGAGATAGAAAGAGAAAGAGAGAGACAGAGACAGAGAGAGAAAAAAGAGAGAGAAACAGACAGACAGACAGACAGACAGAGACAGAAGAAACACACACACACACACGCACACACGCGCACACATACATACACACAACAGTCACACAGGTGGTAATGCTGTGAGCGATTTCACCTTGACTCTTTTTCACGCCACAGTTCCTACACCACTGACTGTACTACCTGGAGTTTGACAGATATATGGGCTTCGGGGGATGGGTGGGGTGGGGTGGGTGGAGTTGGGGTGGGGTGGGGGTGTTGATTTTCTCCCTTCCTTGATGTTCCTCAAAACTTGTGTGTGTTGTTTGTGTGTGTGTGTGTGTGTGTGTGTGTGTGTGTGTGTGTGTGTGTGTGTGTGTGTGTGTGTGTGTGTGTAAGTGGTGTGTGTGTGTATGTGTGTGTGTGAGAGAGAGAGAGGAAGAATGAGAGAGGAGACAGATGTGTGTGTGTGTGTGTTGTGTATGTATGTGTAGTATGTGGTGTGTGCATGTGTTGTGTATGTGTGTGTGTGTGTGTTGTGTGTGTGTGTGTGTGTGTGTGTGAGAGAGAGATGATGATAAGAGGAGGAGGACAGATGTGTGTGTGTGTGTGTTGTGTATGTATGTGTACGTTGGGTGTGTGCTGTGTATGTATGTGTGTGTTGTGTGTTGTGTGTGTGTTTTGTGTGTTTGTTAGAGAAGTGAAGAGGAAGAGAGAGAGTAGAGGAGTTGTGTGTGTGTGTGTTGTGTTATGTATGTGTACGATGGGTGTGTGCATTGTAATGTGTGTGTGTTGTGTGTGTGTGTGTGTGTGTGTGTGTGTTGTGTGTGTGCGTATGTGAGAGTGTGTGAGTGTGTGTACGTGTGTGTTATCTGTGGTGTGTGTTGTGTGTGTGTGTGTGTGTGTGTTGTGTATATGTGAGTGTGATGACGTGCCTGTTTCCCTGCTTGTGTGTGTGTGTGTGTATGTGTGTTGGTGTGTGTGGTGTGTGTGTGTGTGTGTGTGTGTGTGTGTGTGTGTGTGTGTGTGTGTGTGTGTGTGTGTGTGTGTGTGTGTTTTGACAATTTAAAACTCTGTCTAAATTGAAATTGCTTCACATACCGCATTGTACGTACATGCAGAATTGTGGGAACTGACTCCACGCTGAAAAAGATGAGGCTTGTAAATAACTTTTACTGTGACTTGTTGTTTGTTGTTGTTGTTGTTGTTGCAGCTGTTGTTGTTGCTGTTGTTGTTGTTGTTGTTGTTGTTGTTGTTGTTGTTGTTGTTGTTGTTGTTGTTGATTGATGTTGTTGTTGTTGTTGTTGTTGTTGTTGTTGTTGTTGTTGTTGTCTGGACACGGCCAAATAATACTGATCATATGATTTTGGGAGTGTTTGCATGTCTATAGATTCTGGACAAAAGACAAAAGAAGCGTTGAACTCAAGCGTTGTTCAAACATCAGATAAATATAAAAGTGTAATCTTGTCAAATGATGACAAAAACTATGCACATGTGATATTTGATTTAACCATCTTTCGGGAGAAAATACTAAACATCTATATAAGCAAACTCGAAAAAACAATCTATCAAACATCACTTCTTTTACAAGATATGTTACCATCACAACACGTCGGATAGAAGAAGATGACGTGAAAACTGATGTGGAACTTAAAAATCTTTTAGATAAAGGTGACTGCCATATCTACCCATGATTTTAGATGAAGTTTGATCATACGACTTCTTGTTCGTTTATTTTGACTTAACATACGTGTTCTTTATAACATTCAAGAACTCTCTTCCTGATGTTAATTGATAGGCATTAGTTGGTAAGAATGCTTTTCAACTTCTTAAATCGGCCAAGCCAAAACAGCATTCAAGAAGATGAAAAGTATTCTTACCAACAAATGCCTATCAGCTAACATCAGGAAGACAGTTCTTGAATGTTTTATAGAACCGATAATGTTATACGGTTGTGAGGCATGGACAGTCAACACGCAAAGCCAGAACAAGATTGAGGCAGCCGAGATGTGATTTCTAAGAAGAATGTTGAGAGTTCCCCATGGACAGCAAAGAAAACAAACGAGACAGTCTTGATGGAGGCAGACGCAAGAAGATCATTGATAAGGAAGACTAGGAAAAGACAGGCAACATTTACAGGCCATTTTATGAAGAAAGGGGAATTAGAACATCTGGTCACAACAGGAAAGCTGGAGGGAAAGAGAACACCAGGTAGACCCAGGGAGAAAACATTGGACGGACTTGCAGGGTGGCTGAGGACAGAGAGGGTGGAAGATGTGCTTGCGGTAACAAGGGACAGATACATATGGAGGGCCATGATCGCCAACGCCATGCGGCAGGGCACATCATCATGATGATGATGATGATGATGATGATGGATGATGATGATGATGATGATGACGACGACGACGACGATGATGACGATGATGATGATGATGGGGATTCGAACCCACAACCTTCCAGTCGGTAGTCCGTTGCGTTAACTACTACAGCACGGCGACTGGTGTATGTTAAGATCTTTATCTTCTACGCTGTTCTCAGCCACAGTGTTTGATGCACCCTAAATGAAATAATTGATTTCATGATCTAGAATCATAAACTAAATTTATTAAAGCGTAGGACAAAGCATAAATACTAACAACACCACATGTGAACCTAACCAGAGACGTAACTAAACAACCATGAACCTTATCATTATACAATGCAAAAACTATAACCCATTGACTCCTCACCCTATCCACCAACTGCAGGAAGGTGAAGGTGAGCAACGAATTTTGCTTTGACTTGACTATCCAGCAGCTGTGTAGGCTAAAGTGTCAAGGTTAAGAACTGGAATATACTATACAGCGTACTAATTATATTTTTAAGTTGTCAACTCTGGAACGGCAAAGAACCAGACAACGTGCAAGCTTTTTATCTACAAGTGTCATAGAACGCACGGTCTA
>JAPXFY010000031.1:33506038-33511038 GCA_030674185.1 Monoplex corrugatus
GGGGGGGGGAAATAACAAGCAATATTTATACGACATTTTATGATGAAAGGGGAATTAGAGCACCTGGTCATGACAGAAAATCTGGAGGGAAAGAGAGCACCAGGTAGACCCAGGGAGAAAATATTGGGACGGACTTGCAAGGTGGCTGAGGACAGAGAGGGTGGAAGATGTACTTACAGCGACAGGGATAGATTCGTATGGAGGGCCATGATCGCCAACGCCATGCTGCAGGGCACTTGATGATGATGATGACGATGATGACGATGATGACGAATCCGATAAAACTTTTCCCGACTATTACGTCTTTTACAAGATACTTCATCTCAAAATATCACATAAGGAATACATTGCAAATGTGACGGGTGCTTAGCACTCTTTTAGAAACTAAAATGACCACCATATCTGCCACTTGTTACAGATGAAGTTCAGTGTAATCGCTCATGTATTTACCACACATACTTGAATGGTTTGTCAGGATTTTATCTTTGTATGTTTCTTTTCATACTTTACGTTTTGTTGGTGTGGTGGTGGTGGTGGTGGTGGTGGTGTGGGGGTTGTTATGGGTTTTCTTTTTTTTTTTTTTTTTTTTAGATAATGATGGCTTTTCATGCATGTAGGTAGATCCCTTGATGAAGATGTGAGTGTCCTACAAAAATAAAAGTTGAATATGAAGTCTTTTATGAAGCTGATTTGGTTTGCTAATAGTGTTTGTCCTTGTATTTCGCCAAAAATGAATAAAAATAACGTTTATAAAACTTGATTACCGAGCGTTAAAGCCACAGTGGCTGTGAATCGAGCCCCTCTTTCCCTTCCTCCCTTTCTCTCTCTTTCTCTCTCCTTCCCTCTCTGTTCTGTCTGTCAGTCTGTCTGTCTGTCTGTCTGTCTGTCTCCCTCTCTCTCTCACTGTCTCTGTGTTTCTCTCTCTGTCTCTCTCTGTTTGTCTCTGTCTGTCTCTCTCTGTCTGTCTGTCTTCTCTCTTCTCTGTCTCTGTCTCTGTCTCTCTCTCTCTCTCTCTCTCTATATATATTATATATATATATATATATATATACATATATATATATATATATATATATCTGTCTGTCTGGCTGGCTGTCTGGCTCTCTCTCTCTCTCTCTCTTTAAATTTGTTTTAAAGTGCGATCAACTGTGCCCCAGTCCGCCATTCCTTATTCCCCTGACCCCATTCTGACAAACTTCTTTTTTCACCGAAGAATGGAATCTGAACACTCCGAGACAGGGGGCATAAGCTTGCGAAAGCTAAATTGACAATTATTTCCCTTGCGGGCATACGCTGTTAACGTAACACTGACCTGTTTATCAGAGTCTTGAAGTTTTGTTCAACAGGGATTCGTCGCGCTCCGACAATTTCATATGCGCTCCACAAAAAGTGACAGTAGAATTGAGAGTTTAGAATAGAGTAATCTTTTTTATTGGGCAACTGAAATGAGGTTTCTAATAAGAATGTTTACAGTTCCATGGACAGGAACCCGAAAAAACGAAGACAGAAAAAAAAACGCGTATTTAATACAACAAGACAAGACAAGCCGCAAATATTTTCGTGTTTTTTTCTGGTTCCTGTTTGCTTGATCGCGGGCAGTCACACTTGTTTAGATTTCCGCGGACAGCAAAGAATACAAACGAGACAGTGTTGATGGAGGCAGACACAAGATGAACACTGATAAAGAAGATCAGGAAAAGACAAGCAGCATTCATAGGACATTTTATGAGGAAAGGGGACTTAGAACACCTAGACACAACAGGAAAGCTGGAGGGAAAGAGAGCACCAGGTAGACCCAGGGAAAAATTATAGGTCGGACTTGCAGATGGCTGAAGACAGAGAGGGTGGAAGATGTGCTTGCGGCAAAAAGGGATAGAAACATACGGAGGGCCATGATTGCCAGCGCCATGTGGCAAGGCATTTGATGATGATGATGATGATGATGATGATGGTGGTGTTGGTCAAAATATTTGAGCATCACCCTCAAGTACGCACGCATCTGTAATGTGGAGTAGTCTCGACTGAATGAGTTGGATCCAGTCTTTCCAACGAGCCCACAGCAAGCTCAGCTCTGAGTGGAAGCCAATTCTCACCTGTCTCACCTGTCGGCGTCACCGGGTTCAGTGTTGGCCGCTACACGCTTTGACGACCCCTTCCCCCTTCCCCCCTCTCTAAAGCCACTCTGTCTTGACTTTTGTGGACAATTTCTTGAATATTTTTTAAGGATCATCGCACCCAGGGAGGTTACCTTTGCGCTCACCCTTTTTTTTTTTTTTTTTTTTTTTATTTCCGTCCCATATTCTGCGGCACCTGAATGGCCACAGAAGCTGGCACATTTTTACAATGCGATGATGATGATGCCGATGAGGATGATAATCATGATGCTATGGAGTTCCATCTAGGATTGAGACTGCGTGACAGGGCTGTACTCTACGCTTACTATTATAATATATCCTGGCGTCAATTAGGCCCGAGAGATACAGACACCTGCGGTGCTGGTCAGAAGATTTGAGCACCACCCTCAGTTTTGTTTTTACGATGCGATGCTGATGATGTCGATGAGGATGATAATCTTGATGTTATAGAGTTCCATCTAGGATTGATACTGCGTGACAGGGTTGTACTCTACGCTTACTATCATAATAGATCCTGGCGTCAATCAGGCCCGAGAGATACAGACACAAGCGTGGTGGTCAGAAGATTTGAGCACCACCCTCAATGACGCATCTGTGAAGTGGATGAGACTCGACTGTGTATGGTCCCAGTCTTCCCAATGAGCCCATAGCACGCCCAACTCTGAGCAGGAGCCGGTTAGAGTGAAAAAAAAATCCCACAATGATATAGTTTTGAATGGACTGATGGCGATTCGAACTCACAACCTTCCAGTTGGTAGTCCGATGCGTTAACCACTACACCACAGTGACTGGTTTAAGTTTGTGAAAGGTGATGACCAGGCTACACCACCACCACCACCACCACCCTCACTACTGATAAAACTGTCCATGGACTGAAGATAGCAACTGTTCAACAGTTACTTACCTGTCATTCATCATTAACAATGAGGGGTCCAAACCTAAAACCCTCTTAACACATTCCCTACCCGTCATGAGATCCTCGTGACTCAGCTTTCTCTCTCCATGGACCGCGTCACGAGGATTTCGTGCCCTGAACCGTAGTTACAGTTTCGAGAATATAAATAGAAAATGACCGCATTGCTGACGTGAATCCCTTTCCGGCAAAGGGAGTATACTCTTGTCATTTCCTTTCTGCGTTTACACAACGTTTGAAGCGCCAAAAATGGGGGGGGGGGGAAACAAAAACAAAAAACAGGCGTAATTTGAGTGTTTCTGAAGTCTCTCTCCTAACATTACTTGGTCAATAGTTAGTACAGTGACCTATTTTCTCGGTAGGAAAAGGGTTAAAGGCAGCAAAGACAACATCAGCATTGTCCACGTTGAAACCTATATGGAAGGACAAGAACATCTCCATGAAACACAGGATCATGCTCTTAGGTGCACAGATATATTTCGTCGTCTTGCATGCTTGTGAGACATGGATCCTCATAGCAGATTTCGAAAGACTAATCCAAATCATATGCCAGCAGAATCGGCCAAGCCAAAACGGCATTCAAGAAGATGACAAGCATTCTTACAAACAAATGCCTATCAATTAACATCAGAAGAGAGTTCTTCAATGTTATATAGAACCAATCCTGTTGTATGGATGTGAGGCGTGGACAGTCAACAAACACAGCCAGAACAAGATTGAGGCAGCCGAGATGTGGTTTCTAAGAAGAATGTTGAGAGTTCCATGGACAGCAAAGAAAACAAAAGAGACAGTCTTGATGGAGGCAGACACAAGTAGATCACTCATAAGGAAGATCAGGAAAAGACAGGCAACATTTATAGGCCATTTTATGAGGAAGGGGGATTTGGAGCACCTGGTCGATCACAACGGGAAAACTGGAGGGAAAGACAACACCAGGTAGACCCAGAGAGAAAATGCTGGACGGACTTGCAGAGTGGCTGGGGACGAGGAGGGTGGGGGAGATGCTAGGGGCAACGAGAGATAGAGACAGATGGAAGTCCATGATTGCCAACGCCATGCGGCAGGGCACCTGATGATGATTATGAATCCAAATGTTATCACAAAAGTACATATGAACAAATGCGCCAAATCCACCACGCAGCACAGTGGACCATATGAAGATCTGACATCAGTTAAGAAAAGAAAAGTACGTTTGGTATGGCCATGTAATATGATCCAATAAAATCTTACAAAATAAGTCCTCCAGGGAACTGTTGAAGGAGGGAGACAGGAGCAGAAGACGAAAGAAAAGATGGAATTACAACATTGCGGAATGGACATGGAAACCATTTTGTGGAGACCAGGTTTTGGCACCCAACCGACAGAGCTGGAAGAATCTGCTGAACGGTCATCTGGTTCGTCGCCCCAATGAATTAAGGAAGAAGAAGGCGAAGACGAAGAAGACGGAGAAGAAGAAAAAGAAGGAGGAGAAGAAGAAGAAGATGAAGAAGTAGAAGAAGAAGAAGAAGAAAACGAAGAAGAGGAAGAAGAAGAAGAAGAAGTAGAAAAAGAGAAGAAGAAGAAGAAGAAGAAGAAAAAGAAGAAGAAGAAGAAGAAAAAAGAAGAAGAAGAAGAAGAAGAAGAAAAGAAAAAGAAGAAGAAGAAGAAGAAGAAGAAGAAAGAAGAAGAAGAAGAAGAAGAAGAAGAAGAAGAAGAAGAAGAAGAAGAAGAAGAAGAAGAAGAAGAAGAAGAAGAAGAAGAAGAAGAAGAAGAAGAAGAAGAAGAAGAAGAAGAAGAGAAGAAGAAGAAGAAAGAAGAAGAAGAAGAAGAAGAAAGAAGAAGAAGAAAGAAGAAGAAGAAGAAGAAGAAGAAAGAAGAAGAAAAAGAAGAAGAGAAGAAGAAGAAGAAGAAGAAAGAAGAAGAAGAAGAAGAAGAAGAAGAAGAAGAAGAAGAAAAAGAAGAAAAAGAAGAAG
>JAPXFY010000031.1:33513538-33516038 GCA_030674185.1 Monoplex corrugatus
GTGTGTGTGTGTGTGTGTGTGTGTGTGTGTGTGTGTGTGTGTGTGTGTGTGTGTGTGTGTGTGTTATGTCTTTGTATGTGTGTGTATTCATCTGCGTCGGTGTGTTTGGGGGTAAAGGGCAAATAGGCTTCGCACAAATAAACGTTCACCTTTCAAAAGGGGAGTAGGGGAAGGTAGTACGGGCAAAAGGAAAAGGAAGAGGGGGTGGGGGGTGGGGGGAGGGAATGAGAAGGGAAGCGTGACTAAGGAGGAAAAGAATAACACTTGGCAATGGCTTCTGTTGCCTGCTTTCAAAAGAAAAAAAATGAGAAAAAGAAGAAGAAGAAAAAGAAGAAGAAATAGAAGAAAAAGAAGACAACAACAACAACAACAACAACAATAATAATAATAATAATATGATAATAATAAGAAGAAGAAGAAGGAGAAGAAGAACAACAACAAGAAGAAGAAGAAAAAGAAGAAGAAGAACAACAACAACAAGAAGAAGAAGAAAAAGAAGAAGAAGAAGAGGAAGGAGAAGAAGAAGAAAGAAGAAGAAGAATATGAAGAAGAAGAAAGAAAGAAAGAAAGAAGAAGACAAAGAAGAAGACGAAAAAGAAGAAGACGAAGAAGAAGAAGAAGGAGAAGAACAACAACAAGAACAAGAACAAGAACAAGAAGAAAAAGCAGAGGAAGAACAAGAAGAACATGAAGAACAAGAAGAACAAGAAGAACATGAAGAACAAGAAGAACAAGAAGAACAAGAAGAACAAGAAGAACATGAAGAACAAGAAGAACAAGAAGAAGAATGTTGATAATTCTTGTTTCCGTAAATCACCAAAGACTGACATGACTTACAAGGTCTCTTACAATATTCTATCTGCGTATGTATGTACACAGAGGCTTCAGTTTCAGTTTCAGTTTCAGTTTCTCAAGACGACGTCTTCGTGCTCGGAACGAATTCCATACGCACTAACGTCACAGGTGCCATGTGTATGGTGATCATGGCACAAGCCTTTAGCCTGCATATAAACCCATGAGCTGGCCAGGTCTTGAGGCCCTACCTAGACTATGTTTTACCTAGTCTATATTTTATACTGGTATTGTATCAGCCTGCCACTCGAATAACCTTGGTTACATGTAAATGACATGATGATGATGATGATGATGATGATGATGATGATGATGATGATGATGATGATGATGATGATGATGATGATGATGATGATGATGATGATGATGATGATGATGATGATGATGATGATGATGGTGATGGTGATGGTGATAGTGGTGATGGTGATGATGATGATGATGATGATGATGATGATGATGATGATGATGATGATGATGATGATGATGATGATGATGATACAAAGGAATCTCAGGCGCCATGCAGGTCAGTCTTCACTTATGTTGACCTGAAGAATCGGAAATACCTCAACTCTTTACGCGCCAGGAGGTTCCACACAGTCTCGAACCTAGACCTGCCTTTTCAAAGTACAGCATCCTAACCATACGATTATTCTGTGACACGCGATCTATAACAAAACAACAAGAAACAATAATACAGAACAGGAACAATTACAACAACAAAATAGTGATAACGATGAAAATAATAACACTGATGATAATGAAAATGATGATACTGACAACGATAGTGATGACGATGATAATAACAATCATGATGACGATAACAATAATAACAATAACAACAACAACAACAACAACAATAACAACAATACTACTACTCATCATCATCAAGTGCCTTCCCGCATGGCATTGGCGATCATGGCCTTCCATATGTATCTATCCCTTGTTGCCGCAAGCACGTCTTCCACCCTCTCTGTCCTCAGCCACTCTGCAAGTCCGTCCAATATTTTTTTCCCTGGGTCTGCCTGGTGCTCTCTTTCCTTCCAGCTTTCCTGTTGTGACCAGGTGCTCCAATTCCCCTTTCCTCATAAAATGGCCTATAAACGTTGCCTGTCTTTTCCTAATCTTCCTTATGAATGAACTTCTTGTGTCTGTCTCCATTAAGACTGTCTCGTTTGTTTTCTTTGCTATCCATGGAACTCTCAACATTCTTCTTAGAAACCACATCTCGGCTGCTTCAATCTTGTTCTGGCAGAGAGACAGAGACAGAGAGAGACAGAGATAAAGAAAGAGAGAGAGAAAGAGAGACAGACAGACAGACAGACAGAGAGAAAGAAAGAAAGAGAGAAAGAAAGAGAGAGAGAGGCAGACAGACAGACAGACAGACAGACAGACAGAGACAGAGAAACAGAGAGACAGAGAGAGATCGAGTCGTCAATATTTCAATTTGATTGTGTTTAGTCAGAATGGCCAGAATAGTTCACCATACCAACGGAAGCCATTTTCCCCTCATGAAACAGACCCAATCAATTCGCGTGTATCAAAATCTATGCATTAAGGGGCCCCCATAGAAAAACACAAAATGTGCTTAACATAGAATTGATCCCCATAAGCCTTTGCGCGTCAAAGCCCCAATAGAATCATGTTCAGT
>JAPXFY010000031.1:33521038-33528538 GCA_030674185.1 Monoplex corrugatus
ACAATACAGAGAAGAAGAGAGAGAGATGAAACGAAATCAATTTTGTTCCAACGGTATGGATGTCAACATACAGGTCAACATGTAGGTCAACATATAGGTAAACTTTCATATTTACCGTTGTTAATCTCCTTAAAACAACAGAGAAAAATTAACACACAGAGAGACAGAGACAGAGAGACACATAGAGAGACAGACAAGCAGACAGAGAGTGATAGACAGAAGGACAGAAAGAGACACAGAGAGAGAGAGACAGAGAGAGAGAGAGAGACAGAGACAGAGCGAGAGACAGAGACAGAGACACACAGAGAGAGACAGAAAGAGGGACAGAAAGAGGCAGACAGACAGACAGACAGAGACAGACGGAGTGAGAAGAGGGAAGAGACAGAGAGAGATAGAGACAGACAAACAGACACACACACACACACACACACACACACACACACACATACACACATACACACACATATACATGCACACACACACACACACACACACACACACACACACACACACACACACACACACAGAAGAGAGAGAGAGACACAGAGAGAGAAGAGAGAGAGGAGAGAGAGAGAGAGAGAGAGAAGAAGAAGAAGAAATGTAATTGCACGTATAAACACAAAGAAAGAGAGAAACAGCGAGAGACAGAGACAGACAATCAGTCAGACAAAAACAAAAGGTTTACAGGTTGAAAACCTATTGTTAATCTGCTTTTTTATCATCATATTATTATTAATTGTTGTACTTGTTTCGTTACAGCAGGTGAAGAACAATTGGCTACGGATCGGTGCTCAATACACAGTCAAGCTTGGGTCAATCTCCTGTGTCAGTACATTACCATAGACTGGCTAGCTAGGGAGACAGGCAACAAGTTCTGTCCCACTCTTGACATCATATCATCAACTCGCTATGACCATAGACAGCCCACGGATACAACTGATAGGAGACGCAATAGCTTGTACACTCTGTGAATGTATGGTTGCTATTACCATAGACATGAAGGAACAGGCAACTAGCTCTGTACACTCTGTGAATGACCTTTGTAATTACCATAGACATGAATAGGGAGACAGGCAATAGCTTGTCACACTCTGTGACATTGGACCATCCGTTATTACCATAGACATGATAGGGAGACAGGCAACTAGTCTGTAACACTCTGTGATATGACCATTGGCTAATTACCATAGACATGAATAGGGAGACAGGCAACTAGCTCTGTAACACTCTGTGATATGACCATTTGGCTAATTACCATAGACATGAATAGGGAGACAGGCGATTAGCTCCCTCGCACTCTGTGACATGACCATCCGGGTAATTACCAAGGACATGAATGGGGAGACAGGCAATTAGCTCTGTCACACTCTGTGATTCGATTGCCTCGCTATGACCATAAACATGGATAGGGAGAAAGGCAACTAGCTCTGTGACATGACCATCCGGCTATGACCATTGGTATGAACAGGGAGACAGGCAGCTAGCTCTGTGACACTCTGTGATTTGACCATCCAGTTAATTATCATAGACATGGATAGGGAGACAGGCAATCAGCTCTGTCACACTCCATGGTTTGATTGCCTCGTTATGACCATAGATATGGATAGGGAGACAGGCAACTAGTTCTGTTGCACACTGTATATCCTCACCTCGCTCTGACTCTAGCCAAGGACAGGGAGACAGGCAACTAACTCTGTCCCGCTTTGTGCTATCATCTTCTCGCTATGCCACAGAGTTTGGCCTACATGATGTTGCCAACAAATGCCAATCAGTCAACATCAGGAAAAGAGTTCTTGAATGTTATATAGAACCAGTGTTATACGGTTGTGAGGCATGGACAGTCAACAAGCAAAGCCAGAACAAGATTGAGGCAGACGAGATGTGGTTTCTAAGAAGAATGTTGACATTTCCATGGACAGCAAAGAAACAAACGAGACAGTCTTGATGGAGGCAGACACAAGAAGATCATTCATAAGGAAGATTAGGAAAAGACAGACAACATTTATAGGCCATTTTACGAGGAAAGGGGAATTAGAGCACCTGGTCACAATGGGAAAGCTGGAGGGAAAAAGAGGTAGACCCAGGGAAAAAAATATCGGACGGACTTGCAGGGTGGCTGAGGACAAAGAGGGTGGAAGACGTGCTTGTGTCAACAGGTGATAGATGCATATGAAGGACCATGATCGCCAACGCCATGTGGCAGGGCACTTGATGATGATGATGATGTTGCAGTATCAGTCAACTTGCTTGTTGCTTGTATTCAAATGAGTTGTCATCTCTGATGACTGGGTCCGAATGGGTCATGCAACGCATGGACACCCCCCCCCCTTTTTTTTGTTGTTGTTGTTGTTGTTGAAGAAATGACTGTCAAATGGCTTCGGGAGCTCGGGAGGTGTGTGTGTGTGTCCCGAGAGTGGCGAGGCATTGGTGCTCCGGATCCCATCCGCATCCTCGTGGTGTTTTTTGTTACCTTGTTATCACGAAAACAGGCAATGTTATAATGGGTCATGCAACGCATGGACAGCCCCCCCCCCCCCCCGCCCCTTCTGTCCCCTTTTGCTTGATGAAATGGCAAACGGCTATCGAGTGACGTCGGGAGCTTGAGAGGTGATTATCCAGGGAGTGGTGAGGCATCGCTGCTGTTGAGTCTCATCAGAACCCTCGGGTGTTTCTTGTTAACATTACCTGAGACGTTGAGGAAGTTTTAACGACTGAGGGGTAGACATAATGGCTACCTGGCTGAACCTGTCTCTCAGTGAAAAAAGCTACTTACTGCGTAGCTTTCATCGGCGATCCGGCCGACTTGCACAAAAGATTAAAAGAACACAAACGTGAGTCCTCTCCAGTGGGGGAACATCTGACCCACACCCAACACCACTTTGAAAAGGACAGTGTGCAAGTTCTCGACAAAGAAGCAGGCAGTTTGCATCGCCGCAAGGAACCCCACCCTCAACCGTGACCGGAGCCTACACAACCTGCCATCGATGTACTCCTCACTTATTCAGTCGCACTGTCGTGAGTTCGCTCACGGCGGTGCGCACTGAAGCCAGTTCTCAACCCAGCAGTTGCGCTGAAGAAGTCGGCCGGATCGCCGATGAAAGCTACGCAGTAAGCAACTGTTTTCACTGAGAGACAGGTTCAGCCAGGTAGCCATTATGTCTACCCCTCAGTCGTTAAAACTTCCTCAACGTCTCAGGTAATGTTAACAAGAAACACCCGAGGGTTCTGATGAGACTCAACAGCAGCGATGCCTCACCACTCCCTGGATAATCACCTCTCAAGCTCCACGACGTCACTCGATAGCCGTTTGCCATTTCATCAAGCAAAGGGGACAGAAGGGGGGTGGGGGGGCTGTCCATGCGTTGCATGACCCATTCGGACCCAATCATCAGTTGCCTTGTTTACAAACCGAATGACAAAGTGGGGGAGATGATACGAAAACAAGCAATGTAAACAGTCGACTAAAACATTCATAAAATTCACGAAATACAAAATGTTGAATCAAAATGGCCACAGAGATGTTTCATACACAAAATTCCTGGAAGTGTTGTGATACTGAAAACAGTTTTTGCTGTAAGGAAGGGGGGGAACAAACATTGATAACATATTTTGGAATTGTTTACCTATGAAACGATTCTGGGAAAGGGATTGAAGAACTGTTGAAAAAGAGTGTGTTACTTGCGCAAATCTCAGGTTAACTGAAAACATGGCTCTGTTTGGCGTTGATAGATACATGCAAACAGGTTCGATATTCAATTTAAATATCCTTCTTGGGAAGATGTATCTATAAATGCAAATTTGATAATATTCTTTCAAACACAACTTCCTTTAAAAATTCTTAAGAACTCTCCTACCCCAAAGTATTTCTAGAAGAAAACAATGCAGAAATGGCGTGGGCATTACAAGCGGCTGCCATATTTGTCATTACTTGTAGATGAAACTTGACCCTAATTCCTGTTCATTAGTAATATGCACGTTTTCAAAATACATCGGGGAAAAATCAACGTCCGAATTTGTAAATGAATGACCTGTGTGTGTATTCTTTCCATGCTTTGTGGCTGTTAATTGTGCTTTATTTAAATATATCTATCTTGTACCAAATACGTAATTGCTTTTTGCAAGTATGTGAACTTTCATACTGAACGTTGTAACTGTAGGTTCTCTTTGCAGTTACTGTCATGTATATATGTCTCTATGTTCGTGATTGTTCTAAGTCAAAAATGAAATTATAAAACAGGTAAGAAAAAAGTATGAAAGAAAAGAAGGCATGGAATCTTTTATGTAATGTCTGTTCACAATAATGATTTTAGACACAGAGAGAGAGAGAGAGAGAGAGAGAGAGAGAGAGACAGAGACAGAGACAGAGAAGAGACAGAGAGAGAGAGAGGAAAAAAAAAACAAAAAGAAAACGAAATGGAGAAAATTAAAGAAAAAAGAAGAGGGGATGGGGAGGGTAGTGGGAGTTTGACTGTAAGAAGGGAACAATTACAATTTATAATCCAGAACAATGAATTAACAGTGTCAAATAACAACATACAACAATCAATTAACTCTTCACAACAATCTAGCCTACAGGGAATCTGAGAATCAGCTGGACTACCGAAATAATATCATTATTTTTGTTGTAAAGGATATCTCTATAGAGTCAGTACATGAAAAATCGAGATTGTTATTTCTATATGTCGTAAGTAAGATAGGACAAAAGAAAAGAAACTTTTTTATTAATTCAGAAAATAAAACCGATGCTGAGTTCAAAACAAGTGTGACTGCCCCGTTCAAGCAAACAGGAACCAGAAAAGAAAAAAAAACGAAAGAAGAATAAAGACGTGTATTTAATACAACAAGACAAGATAGGCGCAGATTTTCGGCCAACTGGACTTTGTCAAGTGTAAGATCACAAACAAACAAACAGCAGATACAAAAATAAGGAGAAAAAGACTGGACAGAGCAGCAAGGAAATTTCAGTCTTTTTCTCCTAATTTTTGTTTTTGCTGTTTGTTTGTGATCTTACGCTTGACAAAGTCCAGTTGGTCGAACATTTGCGCCTGTCTTGTCTTGTATTAAATTCTTCTTTCGTAACCAGTCGCCGTGGTTAGTGGTTAACGCAACGGACTACCGACTGGAATGTAGTGGGTTCGAATCCCCCCATCAGTATCTACAAAAATATATCATTGTGGGTCTTTTCGGCTCTAACCGGCTCCTACCCAGAGTTGGGCGTGCTACGGGCTCATTGGGAACACTGGAACCACACAGTCGAGTCTCATTCACTTCGTGGATGCGTCATTGAGGGTGTTGCTCAAATCTTCTGACCAACACCGCAGGTGTCTGTATCTCTCGGGCTTGGGTGACGCCAGGATATATTATGATAGTAAGCATAGAGTACAACTCTGTCACGCAGTCTCAATCCTAGATGGAACGCCATAGCATCATGATTATCATCCACATCGACATCATCATTATCGCATAATGAAAACTGTTTCAGCTTGTGTGGCCATTAAAGTGGCATAGAAAATGGGACGAAAAAACAACTTCTTTCGTGTTTTTGCTGGTTCCTCGATGCTGAGTTGTCGATCTCTCCATACTCACAGCTATGGTTCAATCTACCGTGTCGATAGGCATGACTGAACAGAGGACGGTCGGTCGATAAGCTGTGTTTCACTTCAGTGAAGGTCAGGGCAGAGGTGACGGAGAGGTGGAGTGGGTGTGACGGGTGTGTTGAGTCAGGGCTGGATGGGACGGGACGGGGGTGATGGGAATGGGGGGGAGAGGGAAGGGGGAAGGTGGCTGATACTGCTGCCTGATTGCCTGACTGTCTGCCTGCTTTGCCTGCCTGGCCTGCCTGCCTGCCTGCCTGGCCTGCCCTGTCCTGCCTGCCTGCTTTGCATGCCTGCCTGCCCTGCCCTGCCCTGCCCTGCCCTGCCCTGCCCTGCCCTGCCTGCCTGACTGCCTGACTGCCTGCGCCTGACTTTGCCTGCCTGCCCTGCCCTGCCTGACTGTCTGCCTGCTTTGCCTGCCTGGCCTGCATGGCCTGCCTGCCTGCCTGCCCTGTCCTGTCCTGCCTGCCTGCCCTGCCTGCCTGCCTACCTGCCTACCTGCCTACCTGCCTGCCTGCCTGCCTACCTGCCTGCCTGCCCTGCCCTGCCCTGCCTGACTGTCTGCTTTGCCTGCCTGCCTGCCTGCTTGGCTAAACTCAGTCCTTGTCCTGCCTATGTTTCATCTTGTACTATACTGTTGTTGTTATTGTGCCGAGTCAACATCCATCTCCTGTGCATATGTATGTATATGCATGTGTGTGTGGATAGGGGGGGAGGGGTATGAGATGAGGTGGGACTGGGTAGGTGAGGGGGGTGCAAATGGGGAAGGGGAAGTCCTCTGTGTGTGAGTACGTAGGTTTTGTTTGTGTGTGTAAGAGAGATCCGAGAGAGAGAGACTGTGGGTGGGTGGGTGGGTGGGTGGATTGGTGCATGCGTGAGAGAGAGAGTGTGTGTGTGTGTATGTGTGTGTGTGTGTGTGTGTGTGTATGTGTGTGTGTGTGCGTGTGTGTGTGTGTATGTGTGTGTGTGTGCGTGCGTGTGTGAGACAGGGAATGAGAGAGACAGAGAAATAAAGAGAGAGAGGGAGAGAGAAGACAGAGAGAGAGACAGAGAGACAGAGAGAGAGAAATAGAAAGAGGGACAGACAGACAGAGAGAGAGAGCGCGCGAGCTCTTGCGTCGTGCGTGCATGCTTGAGTGTGTGCACTGGTCACGCTTGCATGCTTGGCTATGTGCTTGGATATGCCTTATAAGAACAATAACGATAATGGACATTTCACACTGGCTTAAATAACTTAAACAGCTCTGTGAGTTCACAAAGGCGGGATAAGTACAAACACACACAGAGCAAAACACAAGCAATGCCAAAATGTATACGTAATGGACCCCAGAACAAGATTGGGGCAGCCGAGATGTGGTTTCTAAGAAGAATGTTGAGAGTTCCATGGACAGCAAAGAAAACAGACGAGACAGTCTTGATGGAGGCAGACACAAGTAGATCACACTCATAAGGAAGATTAGGAAAAGACAGGCAACATTTATAGGCCATTTTATGAGGAAGGGGGATTTGGAGCACCTGGTCACAACGGGAAAGCTGGAGGGAAAGAGAGCACCAGGTAGACCCAGGGAGAAAATGCTGGACGAACTTGCAGAGTGGCTGGGGATGGGAGGGTGGAGGAGATGCTAGGGGCAACGAGAGATAGAGACAGATGGAAGTCCATGATCGCCAATGCCATGCGGCAGAGCACCTGATGATGATAATGATGATGATGATGATGATGATGATGATGAATGGACCCCTTACTGGATTATGTATACATACACGCAAACGTACATCTACATACACACACACGTGCGCACACACACACACACCACACACGCACGCACACGCACACGCACGCACGCACGCACGCACACACATACATACATACAAAGACACCATCATATACCATCTAATTTCAGGTTAA
>JAPXFY010000031.1:33533538-33536038 GCA_030674185.1 Monoplex corrugatus
AGTGTAATGTCAGCGGGAGGCATTCCATGCCATAGCACAGAATGCTCTCAACTACACTTCGGAAGAGGCGAATCTTTACCCGATCATCGGCTAAGTGGTTTGGTCACCCGACACTGTTACTGGTATTGTTGTTTAAAGCCCAGCCGACTGCATTGAGCCATAAAAGGGCTATAACCGCTTCAAAACATACAAAACTTCAACAGGAAAAAGAAAAGAAAAGCTAAAGAGAATTAAGTACACACATCAATGCATTAGCGCACATAATCTGAGGACATGCCTTTGGCGTTGACCACTTCGTCCAATTTATCACACAGGGGATTTAAAAAACACACCTGAATACACAAAAACGGGCCTCAGTTACCTAAAATTAATTCCGCATATCTCACCTCACTACAGCCAAAAATGCATTTGTACATTTACCCAACTATCAATCCTAAGAGAAAGTACATAAGTCTTTATCGAACACATGAATGGACCAGCAAGGCAGAAAACGACGGGAAGAAACGACAGAAAGCAAAGAAAGTTTCAGAAAAGAAGGAAATTTCTAGCACAGAATTTCCAGAAGGTGAGGAGAATACTATTTAAACTAAAAGAGCCCCCACCCCCACCGCCCGGTATCCCCACGGGATTGGAGGGAGGTCATCCGACAAGAATAACAATCAACCAACCAGCACTGCAAGCCTACATCACGAAGTACTCAGGCTTCGGAGACAGAGGAAGATCACTGGCAATGGTGAACTGACGGAGTCTCAGATAGGCTCTGCACGTACTGTACGAAGGTCCTCCAGCCTTCTCTCAGCCCTATCGCACGGGAAAACGAAAAGTAAACACACCAAACTGAACTAGAAAAGATTAGATTAGAAACTCTCACAAGCTGATGGAGCTCATACGAAACGAGAATACCTGACATCACCATTTGCAACAGAACGAAGAGAAAATATGATAAACGAGGTTACTGACTAACTGCAACTTGTCTCAACGTATCAGAAATCAAAAAGAACGAAAAGGGGAAAAAATGAAAGAAAAGGGAAAGGAGAGAAAAAAAGAAAGAAGAAGAAAAAAAGAGACAGACAGACAGACAGAGATAGAGAAAGACAGACAGACAGACAGAGACACAGAGAGAGAGAGACAGAGACAGAGAGACACAAAGAGGGAGAGACATAGGGAGAAAGAGAGACACAGACAGACAGAGACACAGAAAGAGAGACACAGACAGACAGACAGATAGACAGAGACAGAGACACAGAGACATACAGAGATAAAGAAAGAGAGGCAGACAGACAGACAGAGACAGAGAGACGCAAAGAGAGAGACAGAGAGAAACAGAAAGAGAGACAGATAGAGACAGACAGATAGACAGAAACAAAGAGAAAGAGACAGAAACAGAGAGACAGAGAGACACAGGGAGAGAGTGAGACACAGAAAGACGCAGAGAGAGAGAAAAGACAGAGACAGAGAGAGACAGACAGACAGAGAGACAGAGAGAAAGAGAGACAGATAGACAGAGAGACACACAGAGAGAAAGAGACAGACAAGACAGAGAGACACAGAGACAGACAGACACAGACAGACAGAGACACAGAGACAGAGGGAGAGAGACGAGACAGACACAGACAGATAGACAGACAGAAACAGACAGACAGACAGAGACAGACAGACAGAGACAGACAGACAAGACAGAGACAGATACAGATACAGACAGACACACACACACACACACAGACAGAGACAGAGACAGAGAGATGGAGAGAGAGGAAAATAGAAACCGAAAAATAGTTATTCAGATTCAAGTAATAATTTCTTGACATACTTGATGGGTGTAGTGGTCACATGGGTAGACACCCAACCACTAGCCAGAAGGGTCCAGGGTTCAATCTTGCCTGGGTACCATACCACCTCACCACCTGCTGAGTAATGGGTTGGAGAGATTTTTGTGTGAATCTCCCAGATCAGCATGACTTGTGTGGGGACCTTGCCAATGTCGGCCACGACCACACTACTCTTCCCTGCCTTTCGTGTGTATCTATCTATGATCTTCATCATCATCAAGTGCCTTGCCACAGGCGTTGGTGATCATGGCCCTCCACATGTATCTATCCCTTGTTGCCGCAAGCACATCTTCCACCCTCTCTGTCCTCAGCCACTCTGCAAGTCCGTCCAATACTTTTTCTCTGGATCTACCTGGTGCTCTCTTTCCCTCCAGCTTTCCTGTTATGACCAGGTGCTCTAATTCCCCTTTCCTCATAAAATGGCCTATGAGTGTTGCCTGTCTTTTCCTAATCTTCTTTATGACTGATCTCCTTGTGTCTGCCTCCACCAACACTGTCTCGTTTTTTTCTTTGCTGTCCATTGAACTTTCAGCATTCTTCTTAGAAACCACATCTCAGTTGCCTCAATCTTTTTCTGGATTTGTTCTGGTTATGAGCATGCAGAATATCAAATCAAAGATCTCGCTCAGTGTTAATTTAATTAATTAAAACTCTCTCGCCACGAGCATCGG
>JAPXFY010000031.1:33538538-33541038 GCA_030674185.1 Monoplex corrugatus
GGGGGGGGAGGGGAAAGAAGGGAAGTGAGTAAGAGACGGAAAAAAAATTAAAAGGAATCGGCAAGGTCTTTAGAAAAATGATATGGATGATCAGAGAAATGAAACTAGAACAACGCTAACATCAAATGTAAAAGAAAAATCGTCATAAAAAGCAAAACAAAACAAAATAAGATAATGATAATAAAAATAATAACCTTAAAGTAACGCATTAACAGGACTGTGAACCAATGATTCTGAAATTTTAACTAACAGAACTTGATCTGATATCACTTCTTTAAAATGCTTTTCAAGATAGTTTCCTTGTGTAAACATCTTTGGTAAAAAATAACGAAGCTTTCTGCAATAAAAACAAACAGTGATACAATGTGAATTGTTCACCGCAAATACATAAAACGTTTTTACAATATTTTGTTTTCAAAGCGTTCAGTTGAATACGAAAATATGTTGGTAACAATTAATCTCAAATAATATATCGAAGAATACTGCATTTTTTTACAGATATTTTGAACTGAAAGTTTGATTCTTTTTTGAGACACAAATTTTTCATTTAAATGTTCATGAAATCGAACCCATGATGCTAATTCTAGCGAGTTGTAAGCTTCTTTTACCGAGGTGTTAACATGTAATTCTATGGAATTTTCAAACCGGAGTGCACCGGATTTAGCTGCTCTGTCAACTACGTTGTTGCCGTGAAGACCAACGTGAGAAGGCACCCAGCATAAACTGATTTCCGAGCCATTTATCTTTAAACAGTGTATTAGATGATTTGCCTCAATTATTAAATCAGGTCTTGTGTCTGTATCAAAAGACTGTAAGGCATATAATACAGATTTTGAATCAACAAACAGAACTACTTTGAAAGGCACAGGCCGAAGGCTTATTAAATAATGCAACGCTTGAACAACAGCGACCAATTCTGCTGTATATATAGATACATTTGCCCCAATGAAAAAAGACTTTTTAATGTTAAATTTTGGAACATAAAACGCTGCTCCAGCGCTCTGATTTGCTAAGACTGACCCATCAGTAAAAATGTGGAGGTGGGTACGGTACTTTTCATCGATGTGTTCACAAGCTGTGGATAGCGTAATGTTGACATTATCATCTTTTTTAACGTCTGCATAATCGAGATCAAACGTGGCCTTTAGCATTTCCCATGTAGGGATAGGCGTTAACGTTGGTGTTCGTTCTTTGATTTAACGTCTTTTCACTATAAGTGATATTAGACGGTGTGTCTCTGTGTGTGTGTCGTGTGTGTGTGTGTGTGTGTGTGTGTGTGTGTGTGTGTGTGTGTGTGTGTGTGTGTGTGTGTGTGCGTGTGTGTGGTTGAAGATAGCGCGCGCGCGTGTTTGTGTGTGTGTATGTATATATGTGCGTGTGTGTGTGGATAGTGTGTGTGTGTGTATGCTCGGGAGGAGGGGTGTGTGTGTGTTTGTGTGTGTGCGTGCGCGCATGTGTTTGTGTGGGTGTGTATGTGCGTGCATGCGTGTGTGTATGTGTGTGACAGTGTGTGGATAGTGAGTGTGTGGGTAGTGTGTGTGTGTGCGCGCAAACGCGCGCGTGCGTGTGTGTGTATGTATGTATGCGAGCACGCGCGTGCGTGTTTGTGTGTGTGTGCGCGCGTGTGTGCGTGCGTGTTTTGTGTGTGTGTGCGCGTGTTTGTGTGTATGTGTTTGTGTGTGTGTGCGCGCGCGCGCGCGTGTGTGTGTGTGTGTGCGTGCGTGTATGTGTATGTGTGTGTGTGGTGTGTGTGTGTGTTAGTGCGGTGGCCAAGCAACTAAAGCAACCAACCATGGTCGCAGAGAAACACGGGTTCAGATCAGGGATTAGGCAAGAGTTGTCTTCCCTTCAGTCCACTACTTCTTTATGTTGTGGACTTGGTGCTAGTCTTTCGAACGAAACGATAAAACTGAAAGTCCTTTGTGAAATACGCGATCAGCGCATGTTAAACATCCCATGGCCACAATGGAGTTTTTTTCGTCCCCAACAAAATTCTATAGAAAAAAATCCACTTTTATAGGTGAACAGAATTACAAGGCATACAGAGAAAAAACATGGGTGGCGCTGCAATGCGGCGACGCACTCTCACCGGTGAAAGAAACGTGAATTTCACATCGTAAATTTGTTGTGGAAAAAAAGGAGGGGGGGGGGGAGAAACGATAGATAGATAGATGAATAAATAAATGAATAAATACATTAACACTTTGTTCAGGATACCAGTCTTCGTTGATGATAGACTATTCACTGTTGTTGTTGTTGTTGTTGTTGTTGTTGTTGTTGTTGCTCTTCTTCTTCTTCTTCTTTTTCTCTTCCTCCTCCTCCTCCTCCTCCTTCTCCTCCTCCTCCTTCTCCTTCTCCTTCTTCTTTTTCTTCTTCTTTTTCTTCTTCTTCTTCTTCTTCTTTTTCTTCTTCTTCTTCGCATTCTTCTTCTTCTTCTTCTTCGCATTCTTCTTCTTCTTTTTTTTCTTCTTCTTCTTCTTCTTCTTCTTCTTCTTCTTTT
>JAPXFY010000031.1:33551038-33556038 GCA_030674185.1 Monoplex corrugatus
AAAACAAGTGTGACTGCCCGCGTTCAAGCAAACAGGAACCAGAAAGAAAAAAACACGAAAAAAGAAAAAGAACGCGTATTTAATACAACAAGACAAGACAGGCGCAAATTTTCGGCCAACTGGCCTTTATCAAGCGTAAGATCACAAACAAACAAACAGCAGATAAAAAAAAAATTAGGAGAAAAAGACTGAAACTTCCCTGCTGCTCCGTCCAGTGTGAGAACAGGAATAATCCTCATGATTCTTCAAGATCCTTTTCCATCAAGTAACAATGATGATAATAATGAAATATTTATACATCGCAAAATCCTGGGGAAGCGAGCTGCTTTCACAAAATGTGTTATGTCAGATTAAATTATGTGTTCCGACTCACCAATCGTCACTGACGTACCGTTTTGACGTATTTGCTCATTGCTTTTGTTAGTTTTGTTTATAGCCCAGCCGACTGCGTAGACCCGTATCAGGGCTATAATCGTTTCAAAATATACGCTAATACTTCAACAGGAAAAAGACTAAAACAGGAAAAGAAAATGAAGTACACATATCAATGCATTCGCGCACATAATCTAAGGAAGTGGCCCTGGCGTTGACCACTCCGTCCAATTTATCACACAAGAGATTTTAACCCTTTGACTCCTGCACCCTGTCTACCAGTAAAACCTGCATTGCCATCCACGCTAGCAAAGCAAACACAACCCTTTTATGCCCTCACCCTATCCAAGAGCTTCCTATATGAAACCTGGTGGATAAAGTGAGGGCGTCAAAGAGTTAAGTTTTTAAGTTGGATATATGGGTGCGGGAGTCAAAGGGTTAAATTTAAAAAAAACCGTATCTGAATACAAATTTAAACACAACTAAGGACACTAAAACATATCAAAACGGTTGTCTAAATTATCTAAAATTGCTTCCGCGTATCACATTAATTTCCTTAGAGCCAAAACTGCACTTAATTCACCGTGACGTTGCTTTGGTTATTGTGCGGCTGGTGGTGGTAGTGGTGTGGTGGTGGTGGTGGTTTGTGTGTGCGTGCGTTTGGGTGTGTGTGTGTTTGTTTGTGTGTGCTGTGTATGTGTGTGGTGGTGTGTGTGTGAACCTTCTCTCATCTCTTCTTCTCTCTCATTCTCTCCTTCTCTCCTCTCTCTCTCCTCTCTCTCATCTTCTCTATCTTTCTCTTTGCTGTATGTGCTTAGAACGGATTGGCTGCCGTCCCAAATTCCTAAAGATCATCCAGCTCTCCACAACAGGATGATGGGCAAGTTCTTGCAAGTGGCAAATGACTGACGAATTCGAAATTACAAATGGCGTCAAACAAGGCTGTGTCCTGGCACCAGTCCTCTTCAATATCTTCTTCACCGCCATGCTTTCCACGCCTGCAAGGATCTTGACAAGGGAATATACCTAAAGTACCGCCTGGATCTCCCTTTTTGATCTACGTCGCCTGCAAGCCAAGACAAAAACCAGCACAGAACTCCTTTAGGAGGCGCTCTTCGCGATGACTGCTCCTTGAATGCTCACTCCGAAGCAGACCTGCAAACAATTGCTCAATCACTTCGCAGAAGTCTCAAAGCTCTTTGGACTTACAATAAGCATCGGAAAACTGAAGTTCTTCACCACCATGCCCCACAAACTAACCACTGTCTCCAAACATCACCATCGATGGCAACAGTCTGAAGAACACCAAGAACTTTAAATACCTTGGAAGTATCATCTCTGCAGACGGCTCCATCGATCAGGAAATTGATTCACGAATCAGCAAAGCCAGCCAGGCTCTCGGTAGGCTGAAAAACAAGGTACTAAACCAGCACAATGTCGGCTGTCAACAAAATCAAAGTGTACAATGCCGTTGTGCTCTCCCTCCCTCCTTACGGTTCGGAGACTTGGACACCTACAGGAAGCACATCAACAAATTAGAGCAGTTCACCAAAGGGCTCTCCGCAGCATACTTGGCATCCGGTGGCAAAACCGCATCACCAACATTGAGGTCCTCAACCGATCAAGCTCACAAAGCATAGAAAGCCGCTTGTCAAAGCCCAACTGAGATGGGTCGGCCATGTCATCCGCATGGAAGACCACCGAATGCCCAAACAACTGCTGTACGGCGAACTCACAGGTGGCAAAAGAAATCTCGGGAGGACAAAAAAGCGTTTCAAGGACACGATAAAGGCAAACCTCCAGTTTGCACAGGTTACCCCAAAGAACTCGACAGAACTGCCACCGAAAGGAACGCCTGGCGCAGGGCCGTCCATCTTGCCAGCAGAAACAGCGATATCAACTACAGGGAGAAGCTGACTATCAGAAGAGAGAGGAGACATAATCCAACCACCCCAACCACGACATTCCAGTGTCCCCACTGCAACAGACATTGTACATCCAAGATCGGATTGCACAGCCACATGCGCGTCCACAGATGAGCTGCAGGATTTCATCGTTATCTTCGGCAACGAAGGACTACCATCATCGTCTGTGTCTGTGTCTGTGCGTGTATGTGCATGTACGTGTGTGTGTACGCGTGCTTGTGTGTCGTGTGCGTGTGTATGTGTACATGCGTGTGTTTGTGTGTGTGTGTGTATGTGTGTGTGTGTGTGTGTGTGTGTGTGTGTGTGTGTGTGTGTGTGTGTGTGTGGTGTGTGTGTGTGTGTGTGTGTGTGTGTGTGAGACACAATAGCTATGTGGTTATTTCTACATATGTTGTTCACATTAATAATGGAGATGGAAGAGGGAGGAAAAAAAAAAGCATATTCATGGGAGGCTATTGTGGATGGCTTACTGTTATATATGCAGTTGCTTCCCTTAGACCAGACTTTTTTTCTTTTCTTTTTTCGGTGTACACGCATTTGCATGAGATGTTATATGGACAGGTGAAGAAAGGGATTTGCTATAGTATGCAGTTTGAATATCATTGTGACTCGGAAAGTGGTTTGATGTCTTTACAGTGTACGGCGGTTTAAATCCATTGGCAATACAAACATTATGACGAGCATTATAGGTGGGGGGGGGGGGGGAGCGTGTTGATCAATAGCAGAGAAATCTTTAGCCACAAGTCCTTTTTTTTTCTTTTTTTCTTTTTTTTTTTTTTTTAATCGCTGCTCGTATCTTTTTGTACAATCTCTAGTATGTGGTGACATTATCACCATAAAACTCATTTCGGCTCTCTGACACCGCAAACTCAGCGAAACTGAGGTCAACATGACATCGTCATCATCATCATCATCATCATCATCATCATCAAGTGCCCTGCCGCATGGCGTTGGCGATCATGGCCCTCCACACATGTGTATCTATCCCTTGTTGCCGCAAGCACAACTTCCACCCTCTCTGTCCTCAGCCACTTTGCAAGTCCAGTCCAATATTTTCTCCCTGGGTCTACCTGGTGCTCTCTTTCCCTCCAGCTTTCCTGTTCAGACCAGGTGCTCTAATGCTCACCATGACAGCAGGGCTTGAAAGGCCACGGAATCTGGGACAGTTGGGTTTTTTTTTTTCACAATTTGCACTGAGTCAGCAGCTGGAGTTTGCAATTCATTCAAGAGGGATTCATCGCACTCGGACAATTCCATATGTGCTCGCCCAAATCTGCCAACGGTTATCTAGCGGACTCCCTGAGCCTGCACAAAACTGTATACGCAAGCAAGGTCTTGAGATGGGGATGTAAGGGAGAAGGGACCTATGAAACAATAAACTGACCACCACCAGGAACATGGGTCTCCAGGATCAGTCATATGCATCCCACATGAGGATTTACACCAGACGATGAAAACCAATATATAATTGCCTGTCTCTCATCTGTAGACTTCACTGAAGAATCAGACTATCGTTATCAGGCAACAGACACACACCACACACACACACACACACACACACACACACACACACACACACACACACACCACGCACACACACACACACACACACACACACATACACACACGCACACACAAAGAAAAACGCCCTAGTTCAATCCAAATCATCCCTGTCATCCTCCCATCCACATTTTATCATTCATCCCCCTCCCACCACCACTACCACCACCACCACCACTGCCATAACCACCACCACCACCGCTGCCGCTACCACAACCACCACCACCACCACTGCCATCATCACCACCACCACTGCCACCACCACACCACCACCATCCACCCCCACTGCCACCACCACCACTACCACCATCACCCCACTGCCACCACCACCACCACCACCACCACCATCACCCCCACTGCCCCACCATCACCACCACTCACCACCACTGCCACCACCACTCCACCACTGCCACCCACTGCCACCACCACCACACCCCACTGCCACCACCACCACACTGCCACCACCCCACCACCACCACCACTGCCACCACCACCCCACCACCACTGCCACCACCCCACTACCACCACCACCACTGCCACCACCACTCCACACCACCACCACTGCCACCACTCCCACCACCACCATCACCACCACACCCCACCACTGCCACACCACCACCACCACTGCCACCACCCACCCCCACCACACCACCACCACTGCCACCACCACCCCACCACCACCACCACTGCCACCACCACCACCACCACCCCACTGCCACCACTCCACCACCACCATTACCACCATCACCCCCACTGCCATGACCACCACCACTACCACTGCACCACCCCACACCATCACCACCACTCACCACTCCTCCACCACCACACCACCATCCCCACACCACCATCACCACATCACCCCCACTGCACCACCACCATCCACCACCATCACCACCACGCAGCCACCCCCATGCCACCAGGATAAAGCATTGCAATAAAAACGCCGATAATTCCAAGTCATGAAAGCCTGCCACCGGCGTGACACATCATTGCTAATGCTCCATCCCATAATATCCCATCCCATAATCCTCCCGTGTTATGCTGGACCCTAATGCCCCCATATTGCTGGTGCGCTTCACTTCACTGAATTCTTTCTCCCTTCCCTTGCAATACATTTCCGTGTGATGCAGAGTGAGGACTGAG
>JAPXFY010000031.1:33561038-33566038 GCA_030674185.1 Monoplex corrugatus
CACCAGCTTCCTGCTGGAAACTGGTGGATAGGGTGAAGGGTTAAGTTTTTGCAGTTGGTTGGTAAGGTGCAGGAGTCAAAGGGTTAATTGTATATCTAGCTGTAAGGAAATGTGAACTGCTTGGTGGCAACTTTACACACATACGCCAGTTTGTATTATATGTTTTGTGTACTTGGTTGTGTTCACGCATTTGTGTTCAGGTTGATAAGTTTAAACACCTGGAACGATCATTTCACCAGACGGCAGATGCACATCAGAAATAGCCAGCAGAATCGGCCAAGCAAAAACAACATTCAAGAAGATGGAGAGCATTCTTACCAACAAATGCCTATCAATTAACATCAGGAAGAGCGTTCTTAAATGTTATATAGAACCAATACTGTTGTACGGTTGCGAGGCGTGGACAGTCAACAAGCAAAGCCAGAACAAGATTGAGGCAGCCGAGATGTGGTTCTAAGAAGATGTTGAGAGTTCCATGGACAGCAAAGAAAACAAACGAGACAGTCCTGATGGAGGCAGACACAAGTAGATCATTCATAAGGAAGATTAGGAAAAGGCAGGCAACATTCATAGGCCATTTTATGAGGAAAGGGGAATAGAAACACCTGGTCACAACGGGAAAGCTGGAGGGAAGGAGAGCACGGGTAGACCCAGTGAGAAGATATTGGACAGACTTGCAGAGTGGCTGAAGACAGGGAAGGTGGAGGAGATGCTTGAGGCAACAAGAGATAGAGACAGATGGAAGTCCATAATCGCCAACGCCATGCGGCAATGCACCTGATGATGATGATTTATGTTCAGGTTTATTTGTTTGTTTGTTTTAATCCCCCGGTGATAAATTGAGCGAAAAGGACAATACCGGCGGTGTGTCCTTTATCATTTGTGTGAATAACAATGATATGTGGACTTTTTTCCCAGCTGTTTCCCAAGGTCATCGATATGTTCAGATGCGTGTGTGTTTATTTGATAATGGTTATGTCCCTGATATGGCTCTGAGCTCTTGACTGAGCTTTAAACAACATCAACAATAACAACAACGACGACAGTAACAATAACAGCTGCAACAACAACAACAGTAACAATAATAATAATGATAATAATGTAATAATAACAATATAATAATAATAATGATAATAATAATAACAATATCATTACTATTACTATTATTGTTATTCATGATGATGATGTGATGATGATGATGATGATGATGATGATGATGAGAGATGATGATGATGATGATGATGATGATGATGATGATAACGACGACGACGACGACGACGACGACGACGACAATGATGATGAGATGAGACGACGGCGGCGACGGCGGCGACGACGATGATGATGAGGAGGAGGAGGAGGAGGAGGAAGAAAAAGAATGACAGTGATGATGATGATGATGATGATGATGATGATGATGATGATGATGATGATGATGATGATGATGATGATGATGACGGACTACGGACGACTACGACGACGACGACGATGATAACATTTATAATAACTACACGCTTACTACCAGTCTTTCGTGACGAAACCAGCTACTTCATGAATTTGTCATAATTATGACATGTTTATAAATGACGCATGTTTTTTCCATATGATAAAAACAACTTTAAGTACGCCCTCCAGTGGATTAATCTGTGTTGGGGCATTGTTATATTCACATTTATATACAGAATTTTGCCTGAGACGTAATCAAATCTAAAGTGTTCTCATATCTGGAATTAATGTCATGGCTAAACTGTACGACTGATTCTGCAAATGGCTAACCTATATTTGGATCACACGCAGAGACAGAGACAGAGACAGAGACAGGGGGCATGTTTCAAAACACATCTGTATTTCCAAGGGTTGCGGCATTAGCATGTTATTCTGTTTGTTTGTTTGGTTGGTTGGTTGTTGTTGTTTGTTGGTTGGTTGGTTGGTGTTGGTTGGTTGGTTGGTTGGTTGGTGTTGGTTGGTTGGTTGGTTGGTTGGTTGGGTGGGTCGGTCGGTTTTAATCCAGGATCTACACGAATACAAATATTTTATGATGTTGATAAGAATCTGTATTAAATCAAATAAACTAGAATCCAAAATAAGACATCAAAATAATACAATACTTGAATATTAGTAGTATCGAGAAAGCCAAATATGTGGAGAGAGAAGAGAAGAAAGAGAAGAAAAGAGACAGACAGACAGACAGATACACAGATAGACAGAAAGACTGTCGAGACAGAGACAGACAGAGACAGACGGAGGGGAGAGAGGGGGGGAGAGAGAGAGAGAGAAAGAGACAGACAGAGAGAGAGAGAGGAAACAGACAGACAAGACAGAGAAAGACAGAGACAGAGAGGCTGTAGAGACAGAGAGACGGAGCGATTTAGACAGAGAGAGGGAGAGAGAGAGAAAGAAAGACAGACAGACAGAGAGACAGACAGAGAGAGGAAACAGACAGACACAGACAGAGAAAGACAGAGACAGAGAGGCTGTAGAGACAGAGAGATGGAGCGAGAGAGAGAGAGAGAGAGAGACAGAGAGAGAGATAGGGACAGAGAGAGAGAGAGAGGCACACACAGAGAGGGAGAAACAGATGGAGAGACAGAGACAGAGAGGAAAAGAGACATTAAGAGAGTGGGGGAGAGAGAGAGGGGAGAAAGAGAGAGGAGAGAGAGTGACATAGACAGAGAAAGAGACAGACAACAACAGACACGACACGACAGACAGACACAGACTGAGAGAGAACGAAAGATGAATTTGGGTGTGCTATTGCTTGAGTGCACGAGAGAGAGAGAGAGAGAAAGAGAGAGAGAAGCAGACAGACAGAAACAGAGACAGAGAAAGAGAGACAGACAGACAAGATAGGCAGCAAGATACAGTATGTACGTGCATGTATGTGTGTGCGTGAATGTGTGGGGGTGGGGGTGGAGGTTGTGGTGGGGGTGATGGATGCAAGTTTGCATAGGTTGCTCGCGTGCTTAACAGTTTGAGGGTGGGCGTGTGCGCATGCTTGCGCGTGGTTACGTGCTTGTGTGAGTTCAAGTGTACGCGCACCTCTATACAAATGATATAAGGTTTGGGTTTTCTCTTTTTGTTTTGTTTTGTTTTGTTTTAGATGAGATTACAATAAAAAAAAATTGCAATGAAAATAATCAGAAATGACTGACCCACAAACAACACACAAACTAGAGTTGACAGAAATCACGAAAGAGATATACGCAACAAAACAAAGTCCACCACTTACCTTCAGTTACTGAAAAGTCTTTTCAGTTGTCGACCTGTACGTGTTCAGCTTAAGTAGTGCCTTTGTATATATATATATATATTACAGCTGATTAAGATGAAGGAGAAATTTCCGCTCCTTTTCCTTTTCTAAGTCACTGCAAAATTTTCCACTGTCTTGCAGATTTTTTTTTTTATTTGATTTTTTTTTATTTTTTAGCAGAGTTCAAATATCAGTCGCCGCTGTGAACATATTACAGAAAACTAAAATCGGTTTTCATATTGCTTGAACTCCCTCACTGTTGATCGTCCGATTTCTACGGGGACTGAAAAATACTGTATTTGCTGTGGAGAATCGTGGAGTTTTTCGACGATTTAAAACCACCTGATAGTCAATTCAAAACTGATCCCTTTATTAAAGTGACTTGAATTCCCTCACCGTTGATCGTCCGATTTCTACGGGGACTAAAAAATACTGTATTTGCTGTGGAAAATCGTGGAGTTTTTCGACGATTTAAAACCACCTGATAGTCATTTCAAAACTGATCCCTTTATTAAAAGTCCTGAGTTCAAACGATACTGAGCAGTGAGGAAGACCCTTGAAATGTTGAAGACGAGCACAGTTAAAGTCTTGGTCGCTTTTTAGCGTATTCCGTTGTCTTTTACTGGATTGCACGTCCCATTACACACTGTGAAAATCCCTGAACTACTAAAGACGTCAGTCAATTCTTCGTCGTTCCAGTGTTTTTCGTTGAATTCGCACAGGGTTCAAAACCCACAACAGTACTTAAAAAATCCTAAAAACTGTTGAAGACTGCAACCACTTCTTAGTAATTTCAGTTGTTACTGTTGTTGTTGTTTTGTTGTTGTTGCTGTTGCTGTTGTTGTTGTTGTTGTTGTTGTTGTTGTTGTTGTTGTTGTTGTTGTTGTTGTTGTTGTTGTTGTTGTTGTTGTTGTTGTTGTCGTTGTTGTTGTCGTTGTTGTTGTTGTTGTCGTTGTTTCGTTGGATTCACGATTCGGTATTTAGGAAATCCTAAAATTGTTGAAGACTGCAACCACTTCTGAAGTGTTTTCCGTTGATTTCGTTCAAGACTACAACCACTTCTCAGTCATTTCAACGATGTTTTCCTTTAACATCTGGGTTGGGGGGGGGGGGGGGGGGGGTTCAAACACACTCAGTTCAACACAGTACTTAAAGGCTCCTAACATTGCAGAAGATTGAAACTGCTTGTAAATCACTTCAACATTTTTCGTTGACTTTCAGATTTCCACTGAGTTTTGATTCCACTGGACAATGTAAAAACCTGAAGTGTGCTGAAGGGGTAAAAAAACAACACTTCTTAGTCTCTAGAATCGTTTTTCGCCGTCGTCCAAGTTCGTATTGAGTTCAAGCCTCACTCAAAAGTGAGAAACGTTTAGAAGTGTTGAAGTTGAACAATATGCCTATTTTCCAGATTTGTAAAATTACTGAGTTATAATTCCTCTCAGTGCTGAGATAATCCAAAAAAAATATCGAAAATAAAGCCGCTTTGTTTTCAACAAAAACGATTTCCGTTGTCACTCAAATTTGTATTAAGTTTAAAAAAAAAAAAGATAAAAAACTACTAAACATTGTTAAAATCGTGGAATTTTTGAAGACTAAAACCTCTTCTCATCACTTCAAGAATTTTCCGTTTTGGTTCAGATTTGTACAGGGTTTAACTCTCACTAAAAAAAAAAAAATCCAACAACTGTAATAGAATATTTCTCGGTCACTTCAGCATTTCAGAATCGTCCTGCGTTCAGATCCACTGTTT
>JAPXFY010000031.1:33571038-33576038 GCA_030674185.1 Monoplex corrugatus
GATACTGAAATACTTTAAGAAATTTTTTTTAATCTTTGTTTGTATGTAAATTGTGATGCATGATGTGCGAATAGTCTATAATTTGTGAGGTAATTTTGATTGTCAAGGTGTTAATGCTGTAATACTGAAGTTATAATGTTTTTCCTGTATATGATTTAGAATTTTTCTGTTTTTATCTTCATTCAAAATATTGATTATAATTTTATGTACAACTATTGCATGCACAAACACACACACACACGCATGCAAACATAGCACACGCACACACACTCACACACACACACTCACACACACACACACACACTCACACACCCACACACATTCTTACATACACACACGCGCACAGCAACGCACACGCACGCACACACACACATACACACACACACACACGTACGCAAGCACACACACGCAGCAATATATAAACACAGTATGCCTCTTTATTCATATGAAAAATCTGTTAATCTTTCTTCATTACATAAGTCAGTGTTTAAATTTTAATATTATGTGGTTTCTTTATGTGTCTTCTTACTTGTATAGCTTAATGTTTGTTGTTATCTTATTGTGTATGTAATTGTGAACATTTTTTATCGACCGTTTGCCTTTCTTGCGAAATGTAAAGCGCTGGTGAGCATGTTTTTATATGGAATATGCGCTATACAAATAAACATTATTATTATTATTATTATTATTATGGTTATGATAGTGGTGGTGATGTGGTGATGATGGTGTGGTGGTGGTGATGTGATGATGATGATGATGATGATGATGATGATGATGATGATGATGATGATGATGATGATGATGATGATGATTGATGACGAGACACAGACGACGTAGATGACTGATGACATGATGACGATGACGATGACGACGACGACGACGACGACGACGATGATGAATATGATGATGATGACAACGACGACGACGATAGTGGTGATGGTTATGATAGTGGTGATGGTGGTGATGATGGTGATGATGGTGATGGTGTGGTGGTGATGATGATGATGGCGGTGGTGGAGGGGAATCTTCTGAATCTCTAGGTGTAAAAAATGAAATGTATTTTCAAACATTCTTTGCGTGTTATTCGTTTACCTCTTTTTTTTCCCTACACTCAGTAAATAGATACCGTGTACGTGATCACACACACACACACACACACACACACACACACACACACACACACACACACACACACACACACACACACACATACATACATACATATATACCTACAACACGCGCGCGCGCGCGCACGCACACACATACATACGTACATATATAATACATACATACAGACATACGTACGTTCGTACGTACGTACCTACGTACAGACACACACACACGCACATACACATACTGACACACAAATTACACACATACATACATACACATATACATACATACATACACACAGACAGACATTCAGTCAGATATCCACACACACGCACACGCGCACAGACAGACAGACAGTCAGACATGCATGCACACACACACACACACACACACACACAGACGTACATGTACACACACACACACACACAACGCGCGCGCGCGCGCGCGCGTACGTATACACACACACACACACACACACACAGACGTACATGTACACACACACACACACACGTACATGCACACACACCACACACACACACATACACACACACACACACGCGTATCACGTACACGTACACGTACACACACACATCATTCACATACAAACGCGCACCGCGAGCGCACGTCAGGGGATTTATTTGGTTCAAACATTTGATTAGAACGACGCCCATTCTCCACAAACGAAAACCGGTCGGTGTCCGTTGGTGAGAGATCTTCTTTCACTTCCCTGATAGGCCGACATGGAGGTAGACTGTACAGCTGTTTGTATTCAGGCTTGGCCTTTGACCTGTCTTTTGAGTTTAACCCTTTGACTCCCGCACCCTATCCACCAACTGCAAAAACTTAACCCTTTGACTCCCTCACCTTTCCACCAGCTTTCTGCAGGAAGCTGGTGGAAAGGGTGAGGGAGTCAAAGGGTTAAGTTTTTGCAGTTGGTGACATGGTTGGCAATGCAGAATGCCGTTGAACAAGTGTGGGAGTCAAAGGGTTAACCTTATGGGGGGGGGAAAATTGCAACTTAGCAAATTATTTCATGATTGATTAACGCTGATGGCTATTATTACAAGTGGGTAGACTTTGACAGTAGGCGTACTTTTCATTGATCGATTGTTCGGCCGATTGATCGATTTGTTGATTAGTTCATTTGTTTATTGTAGAGAAATCGGGTATCTGACTCCACGGGATTATCAATTAATGATTGTGACCTACATTTGTTGTAGTTAACCATTTTTCTAATTCATTCTATCCATCGATTTTCTGCAGAAAGCTGGTGGATGGGGTGAGGAAGTGAAAGGGTTAATATTTGTGTTTGTTTCTTTAGCTGTCATAGTTGATAATGCAGGAAGCAGATGGATAGGATGAGGGAGTCAAAGGGTTAAGTTTTGTTGTGCTGTCATGGCTGACGATATAGGAATCTAGTGGATAGGGTGAGGGAGCCAAATGGATTAAGTTTTTGTTTTGCCACATACTCTAGATCTAGCTGATGATGCAGAAACCTGGTCAACAGGGTGAGGAAATGAAAGGGTTAAGTTTTTTGTTTAGCTATCATACTTGATAATGCAGGACGCTGGTAAACAGGGTGAGGAGTCAAAGGGTTAAGTTTTTGGTTTGCTACTTATGGTCGATGATGCGGAAAGCTGGTGGATAGGGTGAGGGAATCAAAAAGTTTTTTTGTTTTGTTTTTTGTTTTTTGTTTTGGGGTTGTTGTTTTTTTCGCTTTGCTTTCATGGCTGGTAATGTTGAAACGTGGGGGATAGCGACTGAAATCACTTAGATTAAGGGACATTTTTTTACAAAAACTCAGATCTCAAAACACAGTTTATTTCATTAGCAGGGTTAAGATAAGAACAAACAACAATCAACCTTCACTGAAATATACAACGTTAAAAAAAAAAATATATATATATATATATATATATATATATATATATATATATATGCATGTATACATATATATTATATATATATATATATATATATATTATATATATATATATATATATATATATATATATATAAAACAAACATCATCATCGTCGTCGTCATCATCATCATCATCATCATCATCATCATCATCATCATCACCATCATCATCACCAATGGGAGCATAGACCTATGAGTGATTTGGAGTCTTTTGATCTTCCCAAATGCATGTATTCATCGGCATATTCCACAACATGTATTTGCACATTATTTTACATAAAGAAAGGAACTTAGATCTAGAATCATGGGTTAAAACAACTGAGTCTTGATGGTGCACTTTTTTTTCTTTTTCTTTCTTTTTAAAAAAAAAATTTTTTTTTTTTTCTTGAATCTTTTTTTCATCAGTTTGAAAAACGTCTTATTGTTTTGCATCTAATACAAATATCGAGCCAATGAAGTTGAACGACAATCACACTACAAACGACACTTTCCATCATCTCTTGGAATATTTGAATATTTGCCTTTACTTCTGTCAATATCTTCTTCATAGAGAACGCACTACAGACTACGTGATCTCGTATGAAACTCTTTGCCCTTTAAGCCGATAAGAATGAACTACTGCTGTAACTGCCAAATGGATCCCGCATCCATCAACAGCACAGTACTGTACAGTCAGGCCACAGAACCGTCCTGTCTTCTCAAATCATTCAGCTTTCTGACTTTGAAATCCAGAATCACAGTACACCAAGAACGTTTTCAACACAGCTCAGTTTTCACAAGAATGGTAATTTCGTAATACACAAAGTGGGTAATTTCCCTTTTGTCATGGTTCCTGACACAGACATATTTGATTTTTTTGTTTTTTAAGCGTTGTGTATTTCAGTGTATATATAGTGAAAGTTAGCTCATCAAGAACGTTTTAAGCACAACACGCTGTTCACAAGAATGGTAATTTCGCAATACGCAAAGTGGGTAATCTCCCTTCATGTGATGGTTCCTAACACGGACATATATATTATTTGCTTTTTTTTTTTTTTTTTTTTTTTCTTTTAAAGCGTTGTATATTTCAGTGTTTTTATAATGAAGATTGATTGTTGTTTGTTCCATACATGATTTATTCCAGTATGACGGAAAATCAATTCTTCTTTGAATCATGCCAGGTTTTCTTTGTGTGTTTATTTCGTAACAAGAGTGTGACTCGCGTTAGCGTAGACACCGTTTGCTTGCGTATTCTGTTCTTGTCAGAATTTTCTTTTCACTCTGTATTCAATGCGGAAAATACTTAGTTTTACGGTATTTATAGGGGTGATGTCTGGTGTATTTGTGATTCGTGATTTGGGTGGTTGAGTGATGTCTGGTGTATTTGTGATTCGTGATTTGAGTGGTTGAGTGATGTCTGGTGTATTTGTGATTCGTGATTTGGGTGGTTGAGTGATATCTGGTGTATTTGGGATTCGTGATTTGAATGGTTGAGTGATATCTGGTGTATTTGGGATTCGTGATTTGAGTGGTTGAGTGATATCTGGTGTATTTGGGAATCGTGTTTTGAGTGGTTGAGTGATATCTGGTGTATTTGGGATACGTGATTTGAGTGGTTGAGTGATATCTGGTGTATTTGGGAATCGTGTTTTGAGTGGTTGAGTGATATCTGGTGTATTTGGGATTCGTGATTTGAGTGGTTGAGTGATATCTGGTGTATTTGGGATTCGTGATTTGAATGGTTGAGTGATATCTGGTGTATTTGGGATACGTGATTTGAGTGGTTGAGTGATATCTGGTGTATTTGGGAATCGTGTTTTGAGTGGTTGAGTGATATCTGGTGTATTTGGGATTCGTGCTTTGAGTGGTTGAGTATCAATATCTGGTGTATTTGGGATTCGTGATTTGAGTGGTTGAGTATCAATATCTGGTGTATTTGGGATTCGTGATTTGAGTTGTTGAGTATCAATATCTGGTGTACTTGG
>JAPXFY010000031.1:33583538-33586038 GCA_030674185.1 Monoplex corrugatus
TGTGTGTGTGTGTGTGTGTGTGTAGTGTGTTGTGTGTGTGTGTGTGTGTTTGAGTTGTGTGTTGTTGTTGTATGTGTGTGCTGTGTGTGTGACGAGTGTGTGTGTGGTTTAAGTCATTGATAAGCAGTATGTATTGAATTTCGCACTCGGTGCATGTGACAGAAGATGGGTCAGTAGGGTAAAAATGATCATTCATAAAAAAAAAATTTCATTGAAGGAGTTGAGGTAGGAGTTGATTCAAAGGGGAAAGAAGTTGATTCAAGAGGGGAAGGAGTTGATTCAAAAGGGAAAAGAGTTGATTCAAAAGAGGGAAAAGGGAGTTGGGGGGATTCAAAAGGGAAAGGAGTTGATTCAAGAGGGAAGGGAGTTGATTCAAAAGGGAAAGAAGTTGATTCAAGAGGGAAGGGAGTTGATTCAAAAGGGAAAGGAGTTGACCCCCTCACCCTGTCCATCAGCATCCTGCATTGCCAACCATGTTAGCAATGCACAAACTTAACTTTTTTGATCCCCTAACCCTATCCACCAGTTTCCTCTTGCAGGAGGAAGCTGATGCATAGGGTGAGGGAATCAAAGGGTTAAGTTTTTGCAGTTTGTGGAAAGGCTGCAGGAGTCAAAGGATTAAACTGGATATATTGTCCTAATCTTGAATACACAAACCCCTATGCGCTAGCAAGGTCTTGAAATGGGAGGGAGGGTGGGGAGTGGAGATGATAGAATCTACGTGTTTTTGTTTGTTTTGTTTTTTGTTTTTTTTTGGTTTTTTGTAAGATCATCGCACTTTGGGAGGTTACCTTTGTGCTCACTTTTTTTTTTCCGTCCCATTTTTCTACGCCACCTTAATGGCCACAAAAGCTGGCGCAGTTTTTGTTTTGTTTTGTTTGTTTGTTTTGTTTTTGTTTTGTTTTGTTTTGTTTTGTTCGTTTTGTTTACAATGCCATCACGATGGTGTCGATGAGGATGATAATCATGATGCTATGGAGTTCCGTCTAGGATTGAGACTGCGTGACAGGACTGTACTCTTCGCTTACTATCATATGTCCTGGCGTCAACAAGGCCCGAGAAATACAGACACCTGCGGTGCTGGTCAGAAGATTTGAGCAACACCCTCAATGACGCATCCGTGAAGTGGATGAGACTCGACTTTGTGGTCCCAGTCTTCCCAATGAGCCCATAGCACGCCCAACTCTGGGTAAGAGCCGGTTAGAGCCGATATATATATTTTAAGAGACTGATTGGGATTCGAACCCACAACCTTCCAGTCGGTAGTCCGTTGCGCTAACTACTACACCACCTGAATGATTGAAGAATCAATGTGGGTAACAATCAGATCAGTTATGTTGTAGACCGGGATTGAACTCCAGACATTACGATTGAAGGTTGTGGGTTCAATTCCCCATCTAGTCCTTTCAAAAATCATCGTGGGATTTTTCGGCCCTAACTGACTTCTACCCAGAGTTGGGCGTGCTATGGGCTCATTGGGAAGACTGGGACCACACTGTCGAGTCTCATCTTCTTCACGGATGCGTCATGTAAAAGGTGTCGCGCAAGTATTCTGACCCAACGCTGCAGGTGTCTGTATCTCTCGGACTTGGTTGATGCCAGGATATATTATGATAGTAAGCGTAGAGTAGGAACCCTCTCACGTAAATTCTCAGTCCTAGATGAAACATCGTAGCATCATGATAATCATCCTCATCGCATTGTAAAATATGTGCCAGCTTCTGTGGCCCTTAACCCTATAACTACCGCACCACATCCACCATCTGTGAGAACTCAACCCTTTGACTCCCTCACCCTATCCACCAGCTTCCCGCAGAAACTGTTGTGTAGGGTGAGGAAGTAAAAGGGTTAAGTTTTTCCTTTGTTAGCATGAAATCCAAAACAATGTGACTGCCTGCGTTCAAGCAAATAGGAACGAGGAAAAAAAAACACGAAAAAAGAATAAGAAACCGTGTATTTGTCTTGTTTTTGCATGAGGGGATTTCATGTTTTTTACTGATCACCATGACTTCAGTCTTCCTGCTGTTTAGTTCCAACACCTTACCTTTGCTTTCTATTTCTAGTAAATTCACAAGGTTTTGTAGGTCCCTTTCGTTTTCTCATGCAAAATAACAGCAAATGGCACAACCTTGACACAGGTTGGTAAGTTTAAATACCTGGGAATGATCATTTCATCAGACGGCAGATGCACATCAGAAATAGCCGGCAGAATCGGCCATGCCAAAACAGCATTCAAGAAGATGACAAGTTTTTTTACCAACAAATGCCTATCAATTAACATCAGGAAGAGAGTTCTTGAATGTTATATAGAACCAATACTGTTGTACGGATGTGAGGCGTGGACAGTCAACAAGCAAAGCCAGAACAAGATTGAGGCAGCCGAGATGTGGTTTCTAAGAAGAATGTTGAGGAACTCTCATGGACAGCAAAAAAACAAACGAGACAGTCTTGATGAAGGCAGACACAAGTAGATCATTCATAAGTAAGATTAGGAAAAGAC
>JAPXFY010000031.1:33593538-33666038 GCA_030674185.1 Monoplex corrugatus
GTGTTAACCATAAACATTATGGTGTATACACATCAAACAAGCCATGATCACACATCTCTCTCTCTCTCAAAAAAAAAAAAAAAAATCCAATACACCAATTTTAAACACTCTGGTCTTGAGGCCAAAACTAAAACACTACACACTGCTACTTCTCCCTTACATTCATTTTGTATTCTTAGTTAAGATTATGAAAACATCTGTTGTACGTTAGTTAAGATTATGAAAACATCTGTTGTGTATTAGTTAAGATTTTGAAAACATCTGTAGTGTGTTAGTTAAGATTATGAAAACATCTGTTGTGTGTTAGTTAAGATTTGAAAACATCTGTTGTGTGTTAGTTAAGATTATGAAAACATCTGTTGTAGTAGTTAAGATTATGAAACATCTGTTGTGTAAATTAAGATTATGAAAACATCTGTTGTAGTAGTTAAGATTATGAAACATCTGTTGGTGTTATTAAGATTATGAAAGCATCTGTTGAATGTTCAACTGAACGTTTAGTAAAGATTATGAAACACACAATTGTACGCTGAATTGTGTGAAGAAGAAAAAAGTAACTAAATGGACACTGCGAAAACATCAATTACACTGAACTAAGTGACCAAACATTTTCCAGGGGCTGGCATTACGAAGGTGGCCCCTGTTAGAAGTAGCAGGTATCTCCTTTTTTCAAGACCTTAACCAGTGCATAGGGTTTTGTGCAGCTTCAGGGAGTCTGCCAGACAAAAATTGCTGGCAGATTTGGGTGAAGCATGTACGGCGCTGTGCGTGTGCGATGAATCCCTCTTGAACAAACTCCAAACTCTTGTCCCCACCTGGCCCCACCTTCCCCAACCCTGAACAGGTCAGGGTAGGCCTACCTGTTCACAAACTGGGTGGACTGGAGCAGAGGAGATTGCCACACGCACCAACTTGTTCTCGTCAAACCTGCAGTCATACGGCAAGGAGAAAGCTCAATCTCTATGCCAACCGGGATTAAAAAGTTTACTTGGGGTTTGTCAGGGAATGAGTCATTATTGTGCTCAGACAATTCCATACATGCTCCACCCAAACCTGCCAGACTTTCAGAGCCGACGCAAAATCCCCATGAGAGGCAGGAAGGCAGAGAAAGATTTGCCAAACCTAAGCTGACGCCGCCCAGAATGATGGAAACATGAAGACAAGTTAACCCTTTGACCTCGGCAACCCGTCTATCAACTGCAAAAACTTAACCCTTTGACTCCCTCACCCTATCCACCAGCTTCCTGTAGGAAGCTGGTGGATAGGGTGAGGGAGTCAAAGGGTTAAGTTTTTGCTTTGCTAGCATGGTTGACAATGCAGGATGCTGACAGAGAGGGCACAGGAGTGAAAGGGTTAACAAACAAGCCAGTATTCAATGTTGCGGGCCATGACTGAACTCGAAATATCAGATCATGAGTCTACTGCTCTATCAAAAGAACTAACCAGCCCAGCTCTAGAAAAAAAACAAAAAAACTGATAAGAGTCCAGTTGTAACAAAGTTTTAAAAAAAATAACAGACAAAAACAAACCTACTACTATTTACACCACTAACATAGGAATGAAACAAGTCTCAACTCTCATAAATGCTAAGAGAAGGGGGAAAAAAAACAACCAACCAAAAAAACAAAAAAGGAAAGAATTCTCAACTCTTCACACAAACTGCTAAGAGAAAAAGAAAAAGAAAAAGAAAAAGAAATACTTAAATCACACTCCTCCAAGGGAGACAAGGAGAATGAGAGATGTTCATGACTAGTATGTGACTAAGAGGAACTGTCGGAAACAGCATCCAGGGTCACAGGACTCCTTCTCATATAGCCCCAGCAAAAGAACATGTTCCTCCAGTGTTTTTTTCTTCTTTTTTTTTTTTTACATATGAAGACCCATACCAGGTACCGATGAAGACCAGTATGCCTCTTCGTCTGTCCTATCAGACTGTGAGTCCGTAAGTATGCAACTGACAGACACCATAATATTCACAATCCCCACCGGAATTACACATGCAAAAACTGTTATCACATTCTTCATAAACACATAAATACATGCTCACATACGCAGATTCAGATCTACACAAAAACAACAAAAACTCACATTAATTAAATGGACAACGTAATATATACAGCAAGTACTAACAGGAACCAGAAAAAACACGAAAAAAGAATAATAACATGTATTTAATACAACCAGACAAGGTTTAAAAAATAATAAGACAAAAACACACATACTACTATTTATACCACTCTTGTCTTGTAATAAATATGTATTCTTATTCCTTTTTTGCATTTTTTTCTGGTTCCTGTTTGCTTGAACATGGGCAGTCACACTTGTTTCGGAGCACATACTAACAGTTTACAAATGACATATAAGTGGCAACAAAAAAAAAACCACAACAAATAACACACACAAAGGGCAATAAAAGAAAAAAAAACACACAACATGACTAAAATCTCGATTTCAACATATGTAAGAAACAATACAGTATAATATCCTGTACGTGATCGACATTTGTAACAAAATCAATTTCTGAGAAAAACGTGTAGTAAAACGTCCTCAGACATTAAGATACGCTGTTCAATCATAGGTAAGTTTTTTTTAATTAAGTTACTTGAATAAATCTAGAACTAAAACAAAACAAATCAAATCAAATCAAATCAGTCGTGCAATGAAGACTTAAATTTACATGGTTAACTCAAGTCAGTTGTACAATAAAGAATTAAATTCGCACAGCCCGGTTGACCATCACTGCATAACTGTATCATGTCAGGGAAAAATGTATTGCATGTACTTGATGCTTTTAGAGATCTGAAGTCCAGAGTCTGTTCATCACACCCGTACAGCTCCATAAGTGCTCTACTCAAATCTGCCAGTAATTATCTGTAAATCTCCCTGAGCTGCACAAACCCTATACACTGACAAGGTCTTGAAATAAGGGGGAGGGGGGAGGGGAAGGGGGAGAAAAGGCTAATGAAACACAAAGCTGACTTTGCGTTTTTAGTTTTTTAAGCTTACTTTTACTACACCCAATATAATGTACAAGATGCACTGTAAAAAGAATAGTTCTATCATACATACAGGCAAAATCCTTAGGCCTGATACGGCTCTATGCAGTTGGCTGGGCTTTAAACAACAATAACAAGGCAAAATCTTTTTATTTTTAGTATACTTTTACTACACCCAATATAATGTACAAGATGCACCGTAAAACAGTAGTTTTATCATACATACAGGCAATGCTCTTTCCATTTTCCGTTTTTGGTTAGCGTTTATTTTTTTTTTTTTTTTAATGGTTTTCCATACTTTTCCTTATGATTATCAAACTTCATGCATGAGAGGGGGGTGTGTGTTTACAAACCTCATTAATTAAACAATAATAAATATAAATGCTCTGGTGAGATTCTGAAGGCAAAGTACATTACATTTTACATGAGGGACGTTGGGTATGGACAGGGATGAGTATGAACACTAGTGACAATGGACCGCATGCCACCTTTGGTGTGTGAACAGCTGAACAAGTGTTGTTACCAGTAACATGATGACAGGCATATTAGTCCAGTGGGTAAGATATCAGACTTAGAATCAGAAGGTCTGGCCTGGCGTTCAAATCCTGACAAGGTATCTTCCATGCAGAGTGTATAAAGGGTGGGGGATTTTTCTGATCTCCCTGTTAATGTGTTCGCAGACCTGTTTGTGTCTCAAACCTTCATGTGTATATATATATATATATGCACACAACACCCATCAAGCATGCCCACAGAAAACGGAGCATGCAGATCATGCAACAAAGTATTACCAACACAATGTAGGCAAAATAATGTGCATGCACACATAAAAAAAATGTAAATAAATGAATAAACAAAATAAAAAATGACAATGAAAAAAAAAAAACAACTTCCCAGCAATCTTCAGACAGATAATAAGATCAAGACAAAAAAAGACACAAACACTACCACTACAAGACTGGGTGTGTGTGTACATACATGCATGATGTGCGCCTGCATGCTTGGTTATGTGTTGTGTGAGTATGCATGCTGGGTGGAGGGGGAAAGGACAAAAGACAGGACATTACGTCAGAACAAATGCTTGGATGGAGTGGGAAAGGTACATAGGACACAGACAAAGACAGGATATTAATTTCCAATCTTTATAAAAAGTACAATCATTATGTCACACACACACACACACACACACACACACACACATTGCTGGTTGTTTCCAGAGAAAAGGCACACATGATGACCCTTGGAGGACACAGTTGGACGGATATCATCATTCTATTATCGCTCTGCCTACTCTCACTGAAGGCAGCATGTGACAGATAAACAATAAAACAACAACAACAACAACAAAAACCAATAACAACACACACACAAAGTATAAAACAGAATTTGCATTTCACAAAAATACACACATTTCACCAAGCATCTTAAGTGACCACCAAAGACAAAGACAAAAGCACAAAAATCTCTCCATGATCCCAAACTTTCACACAGGCCTCTCTATATTCACGGCTCATCAAGCATTATGTTTCATCTTGGCAATGAAGCAAGCTATTTCAGCTTGTCAAAACATTCAAATTCACACCACCAATTAATCCACTGATTCTCTCACCCTAACCACCAGCATCCCGTCTCATAAGCTATGACAAAAAAGCGAGAACTTAACCCTTTCCCACCTTCAGCCTACCTGTAGGAAGATGGTGGTTAGGGTGAAGGAGTGAAAAGGTTAACTTTTTGTAGTCAGTAGATACTGAGCAGGTGTGAGAGGGTTAACTCTTTGACAACGGGCTACTTCGATAGAAGTAACAGCTGAGCTCTCACTGAGGACGGGCTACTTCAATCATAGTAACACACGGTCTAGGGTATATAACTCCCTCTACTTTTGTTATGCTAATGATTTAGTAGTTGGCAGTTGCTTCCCTTGTGGAGGGAACTTCCGTTAAATGTTTCAGCTATGTTTTGCCGGTTTCTTTGTCTAAAATCAATGGAAAATGGCTCAAAGGCGACAGCTTCCAGTGATTTCACTGTGGCAGCCCCTAGGCCAGCAGGAGAGCTCAGCAGTGGCAAGTGCAGTCACATTAAGAGTTAAGACTATCATCACAGACAACATACACATTTTCCCCCAATCAACCTGCCAACGTGAGCAAACTCTTCTTCCATTCTACCAGTTGTCTAGATGGATACATCATACACTCTTGGCAAACATCCACAAAAAATCATTCCGGTACTTTTTTCCTTTAGCCAACCATCCAGGCATGGGACCGCCTCTAGACAAAAACCTCTGAACTTTTGAGGTCTAGTACATGACCCCTGGAAAATATACATCCCTACAATGACATGTGTGTAATGTGAGCGTCCTCCAACCATCAAATTCATGTACATTTCACATTTAAAACTTTCAACATTTTGTGTGATTGAAAGGCCACAACAACAGAGAACGGCTTTAGAAATACTGATGTATTACAATTCTCGGTTACAACTTATGAATACCATTTTTCTCTCTTCAGAAAATCTGAGAAGAAACTTGTTTTTTCCATGAAGAAACTCGACCAGTTTCCGTCGAAAATAGTGAATAAGAGAATTTTCATGTCTGATCATGAAAACCAACGCAAAAGTTTTTACCAAACCAATCTGATAATAACAGTGAATGTCTCATGTGATTCCTCCTGTCACAAAGCTCTTCCCTCAACCGATATCTCACTTGCTGCTAGTTATATCCTAGCACGCCATCCTTACACCTCTACCAGGCATGCTGTCCAAGCACTCTCCCCATCCTGGCAGGTTTTTGGCTGTTCTGCATGAACAGAAGGCTCCACTTACTTAAACTCTATCTTCAAAAACTAACCAAACAAGATGTTTGAAATTTTGCAAAGTGATTCAAATGAAATTGCTAAACAATGTAGTATATATTCAATACAATATCTTTTTCTGATTTTTGTGTTTGTGTGCATTTTTACAAATATAAGACTTACTCTCTTTTAAGAAATTTTTTGTTACTTACTCTCACTGTATAGCTTTGCCAATGTCATCTTTTCATCAGCTTCCAAACCTGACAAATTTTGTGATAATTCTCAAACAAGAGCTTATTTTCTGGGTAGAAATCATTTTCAGTGTACATCAGGATTTCATCAAAATTTTGCTGAGCAGTCAGCCTCATGTTTGGCTATACCGATTCCCAAAAAATGCAGAAGTTAAATTTCATCATTAGAATCACAGAGCTAATCTGTGTCTGTCAATGTAGAAAGAAGTTCAGTAAGAAAAGCGTAGCTATAGATGTAGTCTATCCACATACATGAAGTCGGAACTGAATCTGATAAACACAGAAACTAGGCTGGATGTGCTAATCCTCCTAGCTGTAGTTCACCTGCACCAAGTTCGTGCTGGGATCAAAGACAATCCCCGCAGGGAATGTAGACACTTTCCCCCCCCAATCTGAAGACAAAAGCAAAATTTACAGCACTTTCATACCACTGCTTAGCTCTGCTTACAACTTTCTTCAGACTTGCAGTTCACCCTCGACTAGTTTTCTCCAATACTGAAGCATGTGCATATTATACATATAAAAGCTTGTGACAAGTGTCTAAACCAACAGGCAATGACAAAAACAGGAGAGATGTTGCCAAAATACATTTGATGGTGATGACTGATTTTGTATGACAATGACTATTTTTGTATGCCACACTTCCAGTCTTCCACTCACACCTCTTTTTCTGCTTAAAGCTTGCCCACTCTGTACTTTTATCCCAGCAAACAAGCAAGCCATTCCAGTGCTGACAGCTAATATAAATCTTCTTGCATTCAACTCCCTGCAGCTTTTTCTCAATATTCAATGTTTTGTGACCTCCATATTCATACATAAAATAATAACACCATCAACACAAATGAAATAAATGCTCTTAATTTGGTTTGTATGTTGATGAAATAAAAAGATAACCCATTTAACTTTCTATCTGATACCTGCATAATGGTGGAGAATGGGTTAGGGAGAAAAAACCCAAACCAAACCAAACCAAAATCACAAACACGAAACTGGTAGTGGGAGGAAGAAGAAACATTACACAAAAAAAAGTAACTCTTTATCTGAACATGATCATCATCATATCTGAATTTTCAAAACATTCACAAATCCTTCCCACATCATAAAGATGGCTCAATCTTAAAACTGAAACTTTAACCCCATTAAAAAGAATTACTTCAAGTTACATTATAGTCCTGTCATGTCCTGACAATAAAACAAAACAACACGAAACGAAAAAATGACTTCAAGTTACTTATAGTTCTCTTGTGTCCTCACCAAAAAAGACCACACACTATGAACAGAAGATATTCAAAATCTGTTGCACTGACTCCATGGAAAAGCAGATCAATGGGTCTGAATCAGAGCCACGATGGGGTCGTCAATGCTAACCAGGAACCAAATTCTGAACACCTTCAACTCACCACTTTTCACAGAATCATTTCACCAGTCTTCACTCTCAGACAATACTCTCTATCCAGCGCTACAGTACAGCCCACCCTGCAGTGAGTGATCAGAGGAGCGAAAAAAAAAAACAACCAACAAATGTATCTGACAGGTAAATGCAAGTTTTCAATCAAAACCCACACGGAAGGTATGGGGCAAGTTCTCAAACCAAACCAACAAAGGTTGTCTCATGAAAACGTCAGAATCCGATGGAATTGCTGCTGAAGTCGTAGATGTCATCATCAGTGGCTGGGTGGAGACGGGGCGACGCCCTCAGTCGGACCAGCTCCTTGTCCAGAGGGTTGTCGTCATCGTCGTCTGGCTCAAAGTCGTCTTCATAGTGACTGCAACATCATAAAAGTCAATGCATGATGAGTGCCCAGTATCTTGAAGTTGCTCCTACAAAGATTGCAACTCAATCAACGCAATATGTAATGAGTGTCTCAGCATGAACATAATGTCCACACCAACTACCTCAGCTACAGTCACAATCCAATCAATCCAGTCTAATCCAATCCAACGAGGGTTGTTTCCTGAATCTGCCCTTCAAAACAATGAAATCGTCTAAAATGCTCGACTGTATACTTGACTTCTTTTCTTTCCTTTCATTTCATTTCATTTTTTATTTATTCTTTTGTATTCCATTTTCTTCCATTTTATTCTATTTCCCTTTTTCGTGAAAGGTCCCATCTGCAAAGTCAAAAGTACTCAAGTGTGTGAAGGTTTTTTTTTTCTGCCCCATTTTCTATACAGCTGCATTGTCAATACATCCACACAACTCATTTCAGCTTACAAACACACCTCCACACCCACCAACACTAAGGTCATCATGAAAGCAAGGCACGAAGGACAACCTACGATAATTTTTTACACTACAATGATTATGAGAATGGGGATAATAATGACGATCCTATGTTCATTTCAGATTTCATAACTTGATTGATCTTTTGTTTGCGGAAAAGACTATGACACAATACACGACGGATTGAGACTGTGTGACTGGATTCAGATTTCATAAGCTGATTGATCTTTTGTTTATGGAAAAGACTATGACACAATGCACCAATGGATTGAGACTGTGTGACTGGATTGTACCGTACACTTACTTTCATAACATATCCTGGCGTCAACCAGGCCAGCGAGACACAAACACATGCAGTGTTGGTCAGTCAGAAAACTGGAGCAACACCCTCAATGATGCAGCCATAAAACAAATGAGACTCGGCTGTATATGCATAGTCCCAATCTTCCCAACAAGCTCATGGCAGGCTCAATTCTAGGTAGGAGTTGGCAGGAGCAAAAAATCCCTCAATAATTCGTTTTGGTGAGGGTTTGAAACCCCCTCCCAACCTGCCAGTCAGTTGCCATTGCACTAACCATTTATATGCAGACGATTTCAGTCTTGTGATAAGACAGGAAGCTTTTGGAGACAATCTCATGATCAAATCAAAAGCTCACGGAGCCAATGGAGCATTTTAGACCATGAGCAAGACATTTTTCCATTATACTGTCTGTCTGTCTACTGGAGAGGGGGGGGGGGGGGGGGGGAGAGGAGAGAGAGAGAGAGACAGACAGACAGACAGAGAGAGAGAGAGGGAGAGGGAAAGGGGCAGAGAGAGGGAGAGAGAGAGAGAGTGCATGTGTGGTGTGTGTGTGTGTGTGTGTGTGTGTGTGTGTGTGTGTGTGTGTGTGTGTGTGTGTGTGTGTGTGTGTGTGGTGTGTGTGTGTGTGTGTGTGTGCATGTCTGTGTCTGTGTCTCTGTGTGTGTGCGCACGTGTGCACATACGTGTGTGCGTGCGTGCATAAATGTATAGATATAAATGATACATATCAATATGCTGTGGGTGGAGGAATGGGTGGAAAGATTGACACAGGAAGACACAAGATCTGACCCTAACATGTTTATGTCACAACAACTATCATATCTACATCGCTGTTGACCCTTTGACTCCCGCATTCTACCCACCAACATCCTGCATTGTCAACCATGCTTTAGAAAGCAAAAACTTAACCCTTTGACTCCCTTACCCTATCCACCAACTTCCTGCAGGAAGCTGGTGGATACGGTAAGGGAGTCGAAGGGTTAAGTTTTTGCAATTGGTGGGCAAGGCGTGGGAGTCAAAGGGTTAAAGAAGTTAAAGGCTTTTCCACAGCTCTCAGGCTTGCAAGGGAGTGTGGAAATACAGACTTCAACATCTCTAGAATCCAGCATTACAAAGGCAGTGACCATCTCTTTCCCTTTACCTTCCCCAACCTTGAAAAAAGGTCAGGTACCCATTCACAGTTAGGTGAATTCAAGTTCAAGTTCATATTGCTTACAGCCCCGCCGACTACTAGAGCTATATGGGGGCTAACACCATGTCAAAAACGACAACCAGTTAGTGAATGGGAAGATGCAAGCACAGAGTTTTCCTCCAGCTAAACTCAAACACATGCAGTCAGACTGGAAGAAGGGAGCTCCATCTCTTCAGCAACCAGACCCTGATCCAGTAGGGCCTACACTATTATATTACATTTACAAACATGATACTACAACGATACTACTATTATGGTACTATTCACTTCTTCAGCATCCAGGTCTTTACCCGTTATGATTTACAACTATATCATACTATAGTCACAATTATGGTGCTACACTGACACTACTGTTGTTGTACTATCTACCTCTTCAACACCTCAGCCTCTATCCAGCAGATTTATTATAACTGTACTATACTTGCAATGACTGGCATACACTGACAATATTATTATTGTATTATATGTGACCCGTTCTGACAAAAGGTACAATAAGTCGGGCAAGGCCTTTTGCTGCTGTAGGCTGAAAACTCTTAGCAGGGACAATAAGTTGATTTTGAGTTTTCTGCATTTTCAAGCCCTATAACCCTTTTACACCATTTCCTAACACAATAAAGTCAAATTCAATCGATAAGTATCATTTTTTTGTGCTTTAATGTGTGGTAAGTGCTACTGTCTCCTTTCAAAATATCCACAAGTTCCGTAACATTTTGGTGATTAAAGTACGCTTTTCTTGAATTTATTTTTCTTTTCGTTGTTTTGGATGGATGGACAATTAAGTAAACAAGGGAAGTATGGAATTTCAGCTGATTTGGTTGATATTTAATGCTTGTTGCTAAGGAGTTTCTGCTATACCCTTTCAATTCAGACCTATTCTCTTCAACACTTTTTCTCAAAATGGCTGACTTGACCACTCTCATCTTTGAAAGTTCACAATTTTTTGTTTTTGTAGCCTGAAACTCAACTTTAGTACCATTTGAAAGCTGAGATTCTAAACTTTATAGTGATACCAAAACCTAAAAATGCCTAAACTGAGACTTATTGTGCCTTTTGTGAGAATGGGTCACATATTTACAACTATTTACTTAACTACAATCACCATCATGACACTTACAATCACTGCACTAACACCGGGCATATACTATTAAACATGGAACTTTGACCAAGATATGAATAAGTTACATATTGATTATCACAGTTAGGTCAGTACAGAGTTTGTTAATCTGACAACAACATGGCTGTTGAACTGATCAGTCACAGATACTGTAAATGTCATTCTAACCCAGCTAAGAATAATCATCCTACCCCATCTAATAATAATCATATAAAATACAATCAAACACACTGCTCATAAACTTGATTCATAACTGACCATGACCCAGAATTAAGGTCTACATCATTAAGTTACATACATGAAAAAAACACCAACTAACATACAGTACTGCTGGTTACAAAATTACGCATTCACATTGTCTTCACGTCTCACAAATCACACAATGAAGGCTCTTTCTCCTTTGACCCAAAGTTCTTGTCAAAACTCTATGATAATCGAAAACAAAAGTTATACACACATTCAGTACATCTCACTCTAAAGTCAAGTCTATGGTTAAACTGTGTCACTCCCCCACCCTATCCACCAGCTTTCTGCCGGCAAGTGGTGAACAGAGTGAGGGAATGAATAGATCATTTGATTACATGAACTGTTCGGCCATCAAAGACACCGATACAGACTTATTTGTCATTGCACAGCTCACATGCTGAGAAATAGAACTTGCTCTCACAGAGTTAGTTAACAGAAAACACCAATGCTCGAAGCGACAGGTAATCATGCGGAAATTTAAAAATCTTTAGCAAAGCCTGTCAAAATATTTACATAAACCAGAGCAACAAACATGACAAAAATAAAGACTAACAGCTTATCTAGAACAACTTTCGCAAGTCAAACTTTCTGCTGGGCAGCATCCATCACACATACCACAACAACAGCAGCAAGCAGCCACAAAAGTCAACAAATAAAGTCACCACCTACTGACAACAATCTCTCGTACGCAACATGAACAAGAATGCGTATTTCATATACAGAAAACGCAAGCAATGGCTTTGCTTGGCGTCTTGTCTTGTTATATCAATATCAAATACATGTTCTGATTCATTTTTGTATATTTTTGTTTCCTATTAGTTTGAATGCTGACAGTCACTTTGACTATCAACAATCTCTAAGTCCCCCCAATTTTGGAGATGTACCTTGTTTATGTAACAATGTTTATATGGTCAATAAATTCAGGACCAACTAACAAAAATCTGTAAATCCTTAAGTTCCTGTTTATACTTTATGTACAAATGTTTGTTTGTTGTTTTTCTTTGTTTGTTTTGTTTTGTTTGGTTTGGTTAATTGGTTGGCTGTTTATGTTCACTTAAACACTTTTAACTATCGACAAAACAGGTGTGTGGCCTCCTGGATAGAGCGACTGCATTAGGAAGCAAGAGGTTTAGTCCTGTTTATCACCAAAAGTAGCTGTTTGTTTGATTTGGTCTTGAAATGTGTACAATCTGATGCGCAACCAGTACAACATCGCCAACGTGCCCGATCAACAAATGGCAGCCAAATGCAGTGTTCAGCTGCCATAACTAGACATTATTCTAGCTCATCATCATCATCATCATCATCATGTGCCATGCCACATGCACATGGTGTTGGCAATCATGGCCCTCCAAAAAATTATGCATCTATCCCTTCTTGTCGCAAGCACATCTTCCACCCTCTCTGTCCTCAGCCACTCTGCAAGTCCGTCCAATGTTTTTTTCCCTGGGTCTACCTGGTGCTCTCTTTCCCTCCAGCTTTCCTGTTGTGACCAGGTACTTTAATTCCCCTTTCCTTATAAAATGGCCTATAAATGTTGCCTGTCTTTTCCTAATCTTCCTTATCAATGATCTTCTTGTGTCTGCCTCCATCAAGACTGTCTCGTTTGTTTTCTTTGCTGTCCATGGAACTCTCAACATTCTTCTTAGAAACCACATCTCGGCATTATTCAAGGTGTGCGGGTAAAATGCGTAACTTTCTCTTTTCTTTGAGCCCACCGAACATGGGAAGTCCATGTGGTATAGGCCATAGAGTTTTGACAGAAATTTTAGTTTTCTTTTCCGGAAGTGGGCGTAACATTCTTTCCATACACGCGTCTTCCTCATCACTGGATTTCATGAACTGGTTTCGAACCTTCTTCACTCCCACCGTTTTCTTTTCCTTTCTCCCCCCCCCCCCCCCCCACCCTGCCCTCGTCCCCAATCCAGGGACCATGAAGAGCAAAACGCATCGGCAGTTGGTTACAACCTGTTTGATGCGGCAGAGTGCCGGTGGTGTGCACACTGCAAGAGTCTGGACAGCCTTAACCCTTTGACTCCCGCACTCTATCCACCAACTGCAAAAACTTAATCATTTGACTCAATCACCCTGTCCACCAGCTTCCAGCAGGACGCTGGTGAATGGAGTGAGAGAGTCAAATGGTAAAGTTTTTGCTTTGCTAGCATGGTCAGCAAAGCAGGATGCTGGTGGACAGGGTGCGGGAGTCAAAGGATTAATCAAGATCAGCATGCACTAAGCGCATGTGAAAGATCCCACGGCACAAAATTTTCCCTTGTCTTGTTTTCAGTTTTCTCTTATGAAACAAAGAAAGCTGGGGACAGATAAAAATACAGCAGCTGACAGACATATAGAAACAGACAGAAACACAGACAAAGCAAAAAAGGTAAAACAAAAAAGGTTAAGGTTATGTTTACATGACCAGTATTATGAGGAATGATATGATCACAAATGCTAAGAGCCCTGATGAAAATTGAGCAGACACAGAAACCAAAACCACAACCCACCCCTCCCCAAACCACGTCCTACACACCACACCTCTGCAAGCCACACCCCCAACTCCGTTGTAAACTTGTGCACCAAAACCAGGTAAAAACAAAACACCATGTGCAAAAGTGCGGAATTAAAGTCACAACAGTTAGAGGAAAAGTCGTGAACACAACACAAACACAGCATACGCTTTTCAGCAGCATCAATGTTTCTGAATCTGCGTGCAACACACCACACACACACACACACACACACACACACACACACACACACACACACACACACACACACACACACACACACACACGTGCACACATGTGCGCACGCCACACACACCACACACACACACACACATGCACACGCGCGCACACACACACAGACACACACAACCAAGAGGAAAACAACATAAAAAAACCAACATTTACATATCTACTGTCTCGGTAAAGCATTTAACACTAAAATATACGTGTATATGTTAAAGTGTCTGTCCGATTACAAGTAGCAAACTGAAGTCATTTTACAAAGATGAAATTCAAGAAACTTGACTTATTGCTTTCTCTGAACATGTACAAGCAAAACACAGAGCAAGTTTCAGTTTCTCAAAATAAAATTCATATGCATCAACACCACTGATGTCATATTAAGAGAAGATTCAAAATGATCATGGCATAAACCTTAAACCTGCAAATAAGTCCTATGCGCTGGAAAGGTCTTGAAAGTCCTACCTAGTGCATACTTTTATTTCTCATATTTGTATCAGTCAATCTGTGGAACAATCTCAGCTACACTGTAATGGCATGTATATCTACATCTGTAACGTAGAGAAAAACATCAGACACAAATGAAAACACAGCCAACCACTTCATACAGACTTCTGTCAACAACATCTCATATAATCACATCGCAGAAACTACCCCTCATCAAGACATAGCCACGTCTGCCCTACTGAGTAAATTAATATCTCCATTATGGTAGCTGCTCAAATTCATTTTCTTCCACTGATTAAAATAAACCAACTATCCAAATAACCACACACCACTACACAAAACACACTTTTCAGCACTATGCCAACACACACATCCCGATAGGATTAATGGTATATTGCACCATACTGAATGTACACTAACATACAACATTTACAGTACTCGGTAGAAATTTAATTCTCAACTGTAAACAGCAAAGCCTTTTCAAATGACTAAAGTAAAACTGAAATAATGCCCTCTATAACACACACTTTTCATTCACATACACAGCCACATCCTCATCCACCCACACAATGAAATGAACTGTCAACACAACACACACACACACACACACACCACACACACACACACACACACACACACCACACAACACACACACACACACAAAATTAACCGTGCACTCCAAACCTCTATAGCCAAGCGCAAAAATTAAGAAAAGACACCAGAGAGGCAAATGAAGAAAAGAAAGAAAAGCTGCATACTTATCTTAGAAAGAAGAGAAGAGAGAGAGAGAGAAAGAAAAAAAAAAGGCACTGCAAAAACCAGCAAAACAGGCCAGCAAATTCACATGTGGTGTTCTCACCTAGCTTAGCATCAGTGCTATATTCTCCTGCACTAGCTAACATCACTGCTGAGAAAAACAGTAAAACAAGCTGTGTTGGTAAATTATGTTGGATTTAAAACAACAATACAACAACAGTAAAACAACACAACACACACACAAACACCACAACACTTTATGTAAAAATAAAAAAATTCAACTATTGTAAAACTGATAGCATAAAGATGCTAAAGACATTCACAATCTTCTTTTCCTGCCATCTTTGTATCAATTGTGAAACTTGTCTCAACAAAACCTATGGTCCTATTTCCCTTGTTCATTCATATGCTTGACCCTAACCAAGTTAACATGACATTCATTCTTTTGGTATTTTCTCTCTCAAACATTGTTTTACTTTCGTTTTAAAGAAAGGACATAGACATGTATTGTTAGCAAAGATCTGTTAATGTTCCTTCATAAATAGTCAAGGAATTCCTGCTAAAATGACTTATATAGTCCAGGAATTCCTGCTAAAATGGCTTTAACGTATTTAGCTGCTCTGCCAGATTGAATGGCTTATGTGTAAGTCTGATGTACAAGTCCAACTGAATTCATTAGAACACAGTCTATATGATGTGATAATAGGTGAGAAATCCTTGTTGGCACACCTTTTTTATTTTTTTCAAACTGTCATTATTACAATATGCTAATTTCTATCATGTGCTGACTTTTCATTCTATTTCTAATTATTCAAATGTGGAGATTATAAAAGCGAGGAAAACTATTTCTTGAAAATCATTTTCACTCGGACTGCATGCAAAGTCCTCACCATACATTGTTACGTTTCTACAACAGTCTATGCTGCAACATTTAAAATCAGTGACAAAAAAAAAAAAAAAAAAAAAAAAAGGACCCGCACCAGCATGGTCACACCCATTCTTTCAAAACAATCCATCCAACACTTTTCATTTCACAATTCCATTAACAAAAAATTTAAGAACATAAAACAAAAGAAACAGACAAGCCTACAAGTACTATACTCTCTCGTATTTCAAACACACGGAAACAAAAATAAAAGCAGAAACTGACCAAGTCTCAGTGACATTAATCTTTTGAGGAACCAAAAATGTTTAAAAAATGGAGGGGAAAAAACAAGAATGCAGACTTCAGGCCACATGGACATGTAAAGTTTCTCTGGGTGTGTTTCGCTTACTATGCGAACTTGAGCGAAGAAATTGGAAGGCGAGTGTTCTATATGTGTGCCAACCAGATAACTACCAGTTTCCCAGTAGAAAGAGGATATTCTGATCATGTTCTGACAACATCGTCGATAACTCCCACAGGCTGAGTTGTGCTGGAGGTCCAGGGATCAGGGATCAGATAATGAAAACTGGGATTTTTGCAATTTCATGGGGTTAGCAATCCATTCTATCAATTCCTTTTCGTACTTTTTTGGACATAATAATTTAATGTTAAAAAAGAACACAATTTTAGCACTTACTCTGCTGTTTTTGATGCCAACAATCATATGGCTTTTATAGCTAAAAATGAACCAGCAAATGGCATCAAATTTTTAAATTTTTTTTTAACCTAATTGCAAAAGTTTCGATATGTTTAGTTGAGATTTAGAAGTGTCACTAACAACTTTAATTGACTGTGCGGTCAAGAATCCTTGAAGCTTTGTTTTCTCAAAATAACTGATTCACATTTACAGACTTTAAACACTGCATCTCCATCAATTTTCATAGAACAGAAATAAATCTGATTATCAATATAAACTGTGGAGCCTATACTTGTTCTGTTACGTAAAACGAAAAATGTGCTAATGACAACTTAAGGTGGTTTTTATGAAAACAAGCTGCGTATCACCATTCTGCTCAGCTGTTCTGTGTCTTTATTGTTGGTTACGTTTATTAACACTGTTCTGCTCAGCTGTTCTGTGTCTTTATTGTTGGCTACGTTTATTAACACTGTTCTGCTCAGCTGTTCTGTGTCTTTATTGTTGGTTACGTTTATTAACACCGTTCTGTTCAGCTGTTCTGTGTCTTTATTGTTGGTTACGTTTATTAACACCGTTCTGCTCAGCTGTTCTGTGTCTTTATTGTTGGTTACGTTTATTAATACTGTTCTGCTCAGCTGTTCTGTGTCTTTATTGTTGGTTACGTTTATTAATACTGTTCTGCTCAGCTGTTCTGTGTCTTTATTGTTGGTTACGTTTATTAATACTGTTCTGCTCAGCTGTTCTGTCTTTATTGTTGGTTACGTTTATTAATACTGTTCTGCTCAGCTGTTCTGTCTTTATTGTTGGTTACGTTTATTAATACTGTTCTGCTCAGCTTTTCTGTCTTTATTGTTGGTTACGTTTATTAATACTGTTCTGCTCAGCTGTTCTGTATCTTTATTGTTGGTTACGTTTATTAATACTGTTCTGCTCAGCTGTTCTGTATCTTTATTGTTGGTTACGTTTATTAATACTGTTCCGCTCAGCTGTTCTGTGTCTTTATTGTTGGTTACGTTTATTAATACTGTTCTGCTCAGCTGTTCTGTATCTTTATTGTTGGTTACGTTTATTAATACTGTTCTGCTCAACTGTTCTGTCTTTATTGTTGGTTACGTTTATTAATACTGTTCTGCTCAGCTGTTCTGTGTCTTTATTGTTGGTTACGTTTATTAATACTGTTCTGCTCAGCTGTTCTGTCTTTATTGTTGGTTACGTTTATTAATACTGTTCTGCTCAGCTGTTCTGTATCTTTATTGTTGGTTACGTTTATTAATACTGTTCTGCTCAGCTGTTCTGTATCTTTATTGTTGGTTACGTTTATTAATACTGTTCCGCTCAGCTGTTCTGTGTCTTTATTGTTGGTTACGTTTATTAATACTGTTCTGCTCAGCTGTTCTGTATCTTTATTGTTGGTTACGTTTATTAATACTGTTCTGCTCAACTGTTCTGTCTTTATTGTTGGTTACGTTTATTAACCCTTTCACATTTCCTAGCCCTATCCACCTGTTTCTGAAAGCAACTGGTGGATAGGGTGTGACAGTGAAAGGGTTAAAACAATACTGGAGTGAATAAATAAGGCAGTGAGAGAGTGAGTGAGTGTAAGTGAATGAATGAGCATGTGGATTAAGTGGAAGGGAGTGTGAGTGAAATCAGTCATTGTATGGGTTGGTGAGCGAGTGAGAGTACAAGTTGGTGAATGAGTGAGTGAATGAGTGAGTGGATATGTTAGCGATCAGTCCTTATATTCTTTGATACTGGACAACAAGGTCTGAGTGACTGAATAAATGAGCATGGTGGAATGAGAGCTTTGGCTGAAAAGTATCTCCACGCAAATATGTATGTGTATGTGTGTGAGTGAGCGAGAGAGAGAGAGAGAGGTGTGTGTGTGTGTGTGTGTGTGTGTGTGTGTGTGTGTGTGTGTGTGTGTGTGTGTGTGTGTGTGTGTGTGTGTGTGTACACATGCATTTGTGCATGAGATGGACATAATTTCATTGATGTATGTGTGTAAGTATACATGTATTAGCACATGCAATGCCAAAGGCATGTATCTATCTTGTGTGTGTGTGTGTGTGTGTGTGTGTGTGTGTGTGTGTGTGTGTGTGTGTGTGTGTGTGTGTGTGTGTGTGTGTGTGTGCGCACGCGCGTGCACGCGTGTGCATGCATGTGTGCGTGTGTGTACACATGCATGTGTGCATGAGATGGACATAATTTCATTAATGTACATATATATGTATACATGTATTAGTATATGCAATGCCAAAGGCATGTATCTGTCTTTCTATCAATACATTTACTTTTTCAAATGGCATATAAACCACAACACTGGTAACAAGCAGTACCTCATTTCAACCCCAAACACCACCATTTCTTAACCCTTTGACTCCTTCAGCCCACCCACTAGCTTCCAGCAAAAAGCTGATGAACAGGCTGAGGATGTCAAAGGGTTAATCATATAGACAAATCAATGCATGGCACTATACATTCCACACTTGTACGTATACACAACATACCTTGCATTAGCAACATACGATATGAAGACATTAAGGAATTATTGTCTGAATTTCTAAACAACATACGATATGAAGACATTAAGGAATTAACTGTCTGAATTTCTAACTAGTATTATCACTATCTTCATACTCTTGCCACATGACACACTGGCAGAAAAAACCTGCAGTATATTCTACACCATCCCAGGTAGTGTTCAAAATTGTGGTCTGATACAATGGCATGCCGTCTGAACACAGCTCCTCAATGGGACTACACATGATTATTTTCTCAACATGCACAGAGACAGAATCTTAATTTCTGTTAAAAGATCTATATGTCACTGTCAGTACAAAAAATTTGCATGAGGGAATTCTAAAATTTCTTCAAAGGAATAATAATAATAATAATAACAACAACCACAACAATAATAATAATAAAAACAACAACAACAATAATAATAACAACAATAATAAAAATAACAGTAACAATAATAACAACAATAACAATAATAATATAAACTAAACAGTATTAATGGTAAAAAAACAAAATCAACAACAACAACAATAATAATAGTAATTCTTCTTCTTTTTCTTCTTCTTCTGCTTCTTTTCTTTTCTTCTACTTCTGCTTCTTCTTCTTATCATCATTATTATTGAGTAATTTCAAAAACTATATTCACAATCAAATCAATACCAAAAGAATACAGTAAAATGTGGTTCAGTATTTGTAGTCTTGTTCTGGAGGAAATTCAAATCATGTCACATTACAATTGTATATTTTTTCACTCAATTTCACCACATATATTAAAAACAACGATTCATTCGATTTTTTTTCTTATTGATCATTTACACAATTTTCCTACTGGATTTCTTTTCACTTATGTTACGCATTTTATATCAATCATGATGACTTACAAGACTTTCATGGTCAAATACCGTGCTTAAAATTTATTCAATTTTCCTGATTTATTCAGTTTTCCTTCCATTAACTCTGGCAGTCTATGCTTTGTATGTTAATTTGTTGTCGTTTCTGTTTTTGATAAACTACTGTCACATCAAAATTTACACAAGAAGACTATCAAAGAATCTGAAGTGATTTTTCTAAGAAAGGTTGTTATCCTTTAAATCCACAACCGTAAAGTCATGACAATGATCTAAAAATTTCAGAACTGGAAAAAAATCACTGATCACAATTATTTCTAAGTTCCATACCAAAGACTACAGCAAGGTCATTCATACAGTGAATTTCTCAATTCAAAGAGAACAGTCACAACAGATGGTAAAGTAAAAAACAAACAAACAAACAAACAAAAATGAGGAATCCAAAAATAACAGGGGAGAAGTGACAGAAGCTGGAAAACAGAGAAAGAGAGACAGAGACAAAGAGAGACAGAGACAGAGATAGACACAAGAGATAGGGACAGACTGAGACACACACAGAGAGAAGAGGGAACTGGCAGACATACAGAAAAAAGAGAGAGGAGAGGGGGGTGGGTGGAGTGGGAAGGAGACACATGCAAAGGAACAGGCACTCTATGGTTAGCTACAAGAGACTGTGGGATGGGGGATGGGGGTGAGAATGGGGAAGTGGGAAGGAAGTGGAGGACATTGTTTTAGTAAACTGCTCTTTTTATTTTGCTGCGCAGTACGAGAAACAAAGAGAGCTGCGGGTGACTGGAGATGAAACAGAGACTCTGTGTCAGTACACTAAACGTTTCGCTGCGGAAGACAAAGAAATGAGTGCGAGGCTGAGGCTGAGGGTGGGGGTGGGGGCCAAGAAGCTGACTTTCTGTTTTAGTACAACCTGACAACAACAAACAATCAAAAAAGAAAAAAAAACACCCTGAGGGTAGGTAGGCAGTAAAAAAAAACAAAAAAACAAAAAAAAAAACATTCCCTTGTATCAAACCATCATAGCCATTATAAAAAAAATGTCAAGTGTTTCAAGGTAACTCAATCAAAGGAATCATGCGATGCAAATACCTTCTGGTGAAAGTCCGAGAATAGCTGTGTCACAGACAGCCAAGCATTAGACAGATTTTTAAAAAAAACAAAAAAACCACACATAACAAGAAAGTGAAAAGCATGAAATGATTCAAAGAGTACACACAAAGTATGACAGAAAAAAGCATCGAAATGATGGAAACAGAACACACAAAAGATGGTGAAAGCAGCTAAAAGGACTCAACACCAAAACACACAACTCCTCGTTCTACTTGGGGATAGCTACATAGCTGCCAAACCTGTACGATAAAGTTCCAGATGGGGAGTGTTAGAACAGACCCTGTCTCTGTCGAATATCTCAGTGAAAAAAAACAAAAACAAACACACAGTAACATAGAAAAAGTGGCTTTCAGAAACATGAATTTTGAATTACAAAAACAAAAAACAAAAAAAGTGCAGAAGAGTTTTAGCTCATGGTCCTGTCTGTTTTTAATGTCCGCAAAAACTTGTGAGTAGTCATCTTCAACTGCAGCCTAAATTCTGTTCCAACTCAAAACATTCACCCTTTCCCCACTCTATGTGGCCAGAGTCAACCACAGGTTCTATGTGCTGTGTGTGAGGCCCAAGTTATGTTCCAACCCCAAATATTCATCCTTTTGCCTGCCACTTTTGGTGAACACAACCATAGGAGTTTACTATGCTCTGTGTATGTGGCCTAAGCTCTCTTCCAACCCAAAACATTAACACATTCCATACCGCATCATGAGATCCTCATGATTCAGCTTTCTCTCTCTCCGTGGACTGCGTCACGAGGATTTCGCGCCCTGAACCGTAGTTTCAGTTTTGAGTATGTAAAAGAAAGTGACCGCGTTGCTGACGTGAATCCTTTTCTGGCAAAGGGAGTATACTCTTGTCATTTCCCTTTCTGCGATTACACAACGTTTGAAGCGGCAAAATGGCAAGATATACCTTGTTTTCTGACAATACCCCCTCCCGCCTTTCTCTCTCCTAACATTACTTGGTCAATAGTTAGTACAGTGACCTATTTTCTTGGTAGGAAAAGGGTTAATGCTTTTGCCACTTTTGGTGAATACAGTCAATTATAGGGATTCACTGTGCTATTCCACTGCAACCAACCGAGAGGAGTGGCAGAATCGTTCCAGGGTTTGCTTGCCGTAGATGCCTCAACTGTTCTCCTTAGTGTGACTGGACAATCAAACTGAACATCTAGTCCTTCGGAAGGGGACAAAAAAACGAGTCGGATTCGTGTGCCTTCTGGCCTGTGCATGCTAAAGATCCCACAGCAGATGAAAATCATGAAGACCAGGGCACTTGCCAGGCTGTCTTGCTATAAAAATATTGGAGAGAGAGTTTTATTTCCCAGGTCCCTCCCCCTAAAGGCCAATCAGTTGTTTTGCCTTTCTGAAATCTTAGTCAAAAACAAAAACAAAAAAGTGGGTGGAGATGCACTGTGGCAACATGTTCTCAACGGGTACACAGCAGTCTGAATTTTTATGTTTAATCCATTGTGACAAAATGAAATAAATATCAACATAAATGTAGTCAATCATAGGGGCTCACTGTGCTGTGTATGTGGCCTAAGCTCTGTTCCAACCAATAACATGAATCCTTTTACCACTTTTGGTGACTAGACTTAGGGATTCACAGTTGTACTCGAATTCAGCTGACATGCCGTCAGACAACTGCAGGGAACTGTACACAATTTCATTTGTGTAACTTTTCTGGGGTTTTTTTTTTTCCTTTTTTTTTTTCCACGTTTGGTGGAGAAATGCCAAAAACATGGCAGTATCTACGTCAGGTATGTCACTCCAAATGCCATCTGCACGGAGTTAAAAATAACAGAAAGGGTTGGCAGCAATATAGCCTGAGAGTCGAGGGATGATAGGTGAAACAGACGGTGAATGAAAGAGGTGAGTGAGAGTGAGGGAAAATGAAAACGACAAAACATCACGGTGAAAGCGAAAGATGCAATGACAGGGACCTGGACCGGAACAGAGGGAAAGATGAAAAGAAAACTGGTGAAGGTGAAAGATGATCTTTTATTCCTTTAATTCCCTCGCCCTTTCTACCCAGCTTCCGGCATTTGACTCCCTCACCCTATCTACCAGCTTCCAGCATCTGAATCCCTCACCCTATTTACCAGCTTCCAGCATCTGAATCCCTCACCCTATCTACCCAGCTTCCAGCATCTGACTCCCTCATCCTATCTACCAGCTTCCAGCATCAGACTCCCTCACCCTATCTACCAGCTTCCAGCATCAGACTCCCTCACCCTATCTACCAGCTTCCAGCATCTGACTCCCTCACCCTATCTACCAGCTTCCAGCATTATACTTCCCTCACCCTATCTACCAGCTTCCAGCATCTGACTCCCTCACCTTATCTACCAGCTTCCATTAACTTCTGCAGTAGGAAGCCTGTGGATGCCGGCAAGAAAGGACGAGGGTTAAAAATTGTAAGAAGGACTGAGAAACAAATCAATACTGAAGACACATGAACAGAAGCAGCTTCGAACTCTCCCTCCTACCATCTACATCCATCTTTTTCTCTTGTTATGTAAGAGTAGCACAACTGTTAAAAGTCACTGGGTAGTGAGGTGGTAGAGACTTCAACACTCTCGGGTCAGTATGAGGGTTACTCAATACCTCAATACCTTCAGGCCAGCTTCACAAGAGGGTAGTGCCTGCCTCTGTCTCGTGCAGCTTTACTTTCTCCAACCTTGAACAGGTACCCATTCATTACTGCGAACGCTTTTTTGACAGGTCTTTCCACCCATTTTACAATCTGTGGAGTCTTAAAAACAAACAAATAACAAAACAAAACAAAAACAAAAAAAGAAAACAAAACCCAACAAAGGACTATCATACTGAAGGGTTTTTGACTTGGTCTGTTGTTAATTAGATTTACAACAAACTTTCACGTAGATCTATCACATGATGTCATCCCACCTCTGTTCACTACATCCACAACAAACTTACCTGAGGATTTTGTTAAGTGACACTCAGACAAGGGGTCAGCTTACCTGGCCAGTTTTCAGCTAGGTGAAATGTAGACTGAATGAATGAATTGAATGAATGAATGAATGAAATGAAATACAAAGAGTACATAAATAACCCCCCATGATAAGTAAATGAATAAAAGAACACAAAATAAATCATAAAATAAATAAATACACACATGAAATATACAGAAATAAGGAAATGAATGAATAAATAAACAAACCAATCAATAAACGAAACAGAAACGTGCCACTAGCAGACTTACATCTCTTCTTGGTCGTTCATTCCCTCCTCAGCCAGCAAGATGTCGTACTCTTCAGCTGCGTAGCGATCCCAGTCAGATATCTCATTGCCTGCTGCATCCACATCCTGATAAAATGCAACAATGACAGTTCACAATGTCCTCAGCATCTGTACTTTTTCCAAGTGGGCATCAGATTATTACTGGTTAATTAAAAACCCTCTGACTCCTGCACCCTGTCCACCAGCATCCTGTATTGTCAACCACATTAGCAAAACAAAAACTTAACCCTTTACTAACTGTACACACAGTCAGTTGTAATATCATATTTACTGTGTTTTGTTATGTTTCATTGTTAAGACATTCTTCTTTGATTTGTTTTGTATCCAAATAGAGTGATCTAGAGCATTAAAAAAAACACAAAAAAAACAACTTAACCCTTTGACTCCTCACCTTTCCTGCAGGAAGCTGGTGGATAGGGTGAGGGAGTCAAAGGGTTAAGTTTTTGCAGTTGGCAGATAGGGTGTTGGAGTCAATGGATAAACCCCTTTGTGTAGACATGCATGCAGGATATCAAATATTATGCACGTTACCAGAATCTGTAAGTCAGGTCAGTGGCTGGTTCATGGAAACAACTGGCATGCATGCCCACCAAAGAAGCTGATGTGTAACAACGCATGGAATGTGGTCAGCTCACCTAATAGTCAAGTTCTCCTTGCTTCACCAAGAAGTCCAGTTATGAGTAATGCACAGTGAGTCCAAGTTCGACAGCAGAGCAACACAAGAACGATTTTACAACATCGATATACTGTTTGTCTGTCTGTCACTGTCTCTCTCTCCTCTCTCTCTCTCTCTCTGACACACTCTCTTTTTCCCTCTCTCTCCCACTGACCATTAAAAACCTTGTCAATTGGACCAGTATATTTGTTATTGTTATTGTTGTTTAAGTCCAGCCGACTGCGTACAGTCCATATCAGGGCTATAACCACTTCAAAACATACAAAACGTCAACAGGAAAAAAACAAGAATATCAAGTACCCATATCAATGCATTCGCACACATAATCTAAGGACATGCCTCCGGCGTTGACCACGTCAAATCGTGCAGGGGATTTAAAAAACACACTTGAATACAAATTTAAGTATACCTTAGGACATCAAAACATATATAAAAACAGGCATAAATTACCTAAAATTTGTTTCAGTATATCTCACTTCCCTAGAGCCAAAAATGCACTTATTACCTGTACCCAATTATCAATCCCAAGCCAAAAATGTATTTAATACCTGTACCCAATTATCAATCCTTAGCCAAAAATGCACTTAATACCTGTACCCAATTTTCAATCCTAAGAAAAAGTATGTAAGACTTTATCAAACACATACAGGTGAATGGACCAGCAAGGCAGAAAATGATAGGAATAAATGACAGAAAGCAAAAGAACAAGGCAGAAACAAAGAGAGTGACAGAAAACAGGAAATTTCTGCACAGAATTTCCAGAAGGTGGGGATACTACTTATACTGAAAGAGTCCCCCGCATCCCCACAGGGGAAGTATGTAGGTATTTTTTCCCCCAATGAACTTTTTTTATCAAAACCTGACCATGCTATCTTACTCTTTGTTTCCTCACTTTTACTTACATCTTAGGAAGAAATGAAGTAAGGTAGGGAAGTAAGGTGTTTATTTGGTATTTTAATTTCAAGCCAAGTCGAAAAGCGCAAATGGTAGGTCTGAGTTCAACTCTGCGTGGTAAGTACAGAGCGGAGAGTTTTCCATTCTCTCAAATCAACATATGATGTGCAGACATACTAGCACCTGAACCCATTCTGTTTGTATACACATACAAGACATCATAAACATATATGTGACCCGCTCTGACAAAAGGTACAATAAGTCGGACAAGGCCTTCTGCTGCTGTGGGCTGAAAACTCAGAACAGGGACAATAAGTCGATTTTGAGTTTTCTGCATTTTCATGCCCTATAACCATTTTTACACCATGTCCTAACACAATAAAGTCAAATTCAATCGATAAGTATCATTTTTGTGTGTTTTAATGTGTGGTAAGTGCTACTATCGGAAATATTCACAAGTTCGTAACATTTTGGTGATTAAAGTACGCTTTTCTTAAATTTATTTTTCTTTTTGTTGTTTTGGATGGATGGACAATTAAGTAAACAAGGAAAGTATGGAATTTCAGCTGATTTGGTTGATATTTAATGCTTGTTGCTAAGGAGTTTCTAACCATACCCTTTCAATTCAGGCCTATTCTCTTCAACAGTTTTTTTTTCTCAAAATTGCTGACTTGACCACTCTCATCTTTGAAAGCCCATAACTTTTTTTGTTTTTGTAGCCTGAAACTCAACTTTAGTACCATTTGAAAGCTGAGATTCTAAATTCTATAGTGATACCAAAACCTAAAAATGCCTAAACTGAGATCTTATTGTAACCTTTTGTCAGAGCGGGTCACATATGTGTGAAGACCTGCCAGTGCTTCAACCTTTTTGTGTGTATAAGCATACAGAATATCACATACGCATGATAAAGGCCCTGTAACTCATTTCGGTACTTGGTGGCTATGGGAAACACAAAAACGCCTAGCATGCACACTCACTGAAGACAAATATGCAGACTGTGCAGAAACACAATGCCTACATGCTGTGGACAATACAATGTACACAAGCATATCTGACAAAACACTGCTCAGAATAGGGAGGGGGGGGGGGGGGAGGAGGCAGATCTCCTCCTGCAAGACAAAGACAAAAGACGCACCCTGTGTTGGCGAAGGGATCCCTCTGTTCGTGTTCCAGAAACTTGTCCAGGTTGAAGAAAGTGTCAAAGAAAATGTTGGCCATACGACAGTTCTTCAGGTCACTCAGAGTTATCCGCTCTTCCACTCGTGGTCTTACCAGATCGAACATCTGTCCAGTGGAGAAACAAAAATACAGCATATTAGTATGTTAGTATATAATAAAGCAAAACCAATGAGAGAGAGAGACAGAAGAGACAGAGACAGACAGACAGACAGACACAGGAAGCATAGGGAGACAAAGGAGAGAGGGGAGAGAGAGAGAGAGAGAGAGGGAGGTAGAGCAGAAGAGGAGGGAGGGTAGAAAAACAGGACAGAGAGAGATAGACAGACAGAGGAAGCACGGAGGAGACAGAGGGGAGAGGAGAGAGAAAGAGAGAGAGAAAGAGACAGACAGACAGACAGAGACTGAAAGAGAGAGACAGACAGACAGAGAGCGACAGACAGACAGAGGAGGCATGGGGGAGACAAAGAAGGGGTGAGAGAGACAGAAAGAGTGAGACAGAGTGAGCGATAGAGAGAAACAGAGAGAGAGAGAGAGAGATAGAGACAAAGACAGACAGACAGAGACAGAGACAAATTGAGACACAAGAGAGAGAAGAGAGAGAGACAGAGACAGACAGATGAGGCATGGGGGAGACAGAGAGGAGAGGAGAAAGACAGAGAGAAAGAGAGAGACAGAGACTGAGAGAGAGACAGACAGAGAGCGACAGACAGACAGAGGAGATATGGGGGAGACAAAGGGGGGGTGAGAGAGAAAGAGAAAGAGTGAGAGTGAGCGAAAGAAAGAGAAAGACAGACAGACAGACAGAGAGAGAAAGAAAGAGAGAGACAGAGACAGAGAGACAGAGAAAGAGACACAGAGAGACAGACAGACAGACAGAGAGTCAAATGATTCCAGGGGTACCTGCCAGAACTGAGCATCTAGAAAGGACTAAAGCACACGATTCACCGTTCTCGCAGGTAATCCTTGATTTTTATTCCAATTACACCCTGGCCCATCAGGAAGGTGGTTTGTGCACAATACACATCCAACATTTATTTAATCATGTGCACAAACATTCACTAATACAAAACCCATTGCTAACAACTGGATAGTCTCACGAATTTGCTGGATATCACCTGATTTCAGTGCTTCACACAAAAACAAAAATAATTTTCAAACATCAGTGAAAGTCAATGACATCAATAAGGCGAATTTAAGTATGGAGGGTACCCCTCACATTCTGCCGTGATGAATTTCATTTAATACAATGAAGGGCTGGACAACATATTACAAAACTTACTCTGCCTTACTTTGAGACTTTGTACAATGGACATGCTAGGTCAGGGTAGGAGACAGAACAGGAATGACACAATCAAAGGATCCTCCAAGATTAAAAATTTTGTATTTTCAAGCTGTGCAGTTTCTTCGACACTTTGAAGTAGCAACACATACAATGGACGAGCCTTACCTGACACAAGCAGTCTTCAAAAGGAAGTTTCTCAATGCCCAGGGCCTCCATTTTCTGCATCTGTTCTTCATAGAAGTATTCCATCTCGTACATGGAGATTATTCCATCTCCATCTAGGTCCATACAGCGAAACCAGTACTCTATACTGTAAAGGGTAAAAAAAAATAAACGATTTTTTTTTTCAAAATTTATAAAAACTGTCTGGAGATTCCAAACACTTCTCTCTCTTTTTTTTTTTTTTGGAGAAAATAAGAGCAAGCAACACCTCTGCATAACAAAAGAAGAGTTGTAAATATTATCAACCCTTTCACCACCGACATTTTCTACACCACTGTCATCACCTTACCATTACTGCTGCCATCACCATACCACTACCACTATTACTATACTCATATTCATTTCTTTCATCACAGTCAATTTACCATGTGAAACTCAGACTGCTCTCCCGTTTGACAGCGCATCACCCAGTGCAGCATCACCCAATTTTTTTTTACCAAGAAAGGCAAGATTATTTGGCCTTCAAGAGGAAGGACCTGGGAAATCAACCTATTTCTCCAATGTTAATGCATCACATATCATTAAAAAAAAAAAACACGAAAAAAGAATAAGAATGCATATTTAATACAGCAAGACAGGCACAATTTTCGGCTAAATACAAAAATTAGGAGAAAAGACTGAAACTTCCCTGCTTGCTCCGTCACATATCATCAGCACTACCACCCTGTCATTATGACAACCACCACCACCCACCATAATCACCTTTACCACTACTGCCATCCCAATACTGCCTAACCATTGTGACCATCAATCATGACCACCACCACCACCACCATCACCACAAAATCACACCACCATGACAACCACATCACCATGTCACAGCTGCCATCATCAAACTGCACCACCAAGGCCATCACATCACAACCACCATACCACTTCCACCGTTGCTACAATCATACCACCACCTTCACCATCATCACATCACCATCATCACCATATTACAACCATTACAATTACACCATCACTACACCAACACTTGTACCACCGTGAGCACACACACACACACACACACACACACACCACACACAACACCCACAACACACCACACACACACACACACACACACAACACACACACAACACCACACAAAAAAGAAAAAAGAAAAAAATCAACATTACCTTGTTGCATGTTTCTTGTCTTCCTCAGCTATCAAAAACCAGACAAACTCTTTGTAGGACATGCGGCCCTCCTGCAAGTCTTTCCCTCTGCAACACAACATCACATCAGTGTCACTTCTTAAAGATGAACAAAGAAAGAAGGAAACAAAGGAGAGGAGGAGGAGAATAATAATAAATAGAAAGGACATCTGCACTGTAATTGCAATTTATTCCACATAGTTTCATTTACTCAGCAACTCTATATGTGCTCCAACAACATCTCTCAGGTCTAGAGGGCATTGCCTCTCTTCTCTCCCTTCTGCTTTACCATTCTTAACTTTGAAGAAATCACATACCCATCACCAGATGGGTAGACTGCAGATCACATATGCGTGCGAGCATGCGTGCATGTGTGTGTGCGTGTGTGTGTGTGTGTGTGTGTGTGTGTGTGTGTGTGAGTGTGAGTGTGAGTGTGGTGTGAGTGTGGTGTGTGTAGTGTGTGTGTGTGAGTTCCCTAATATGATTTGCATGCACCAAGCAAACTCGTGCAGGCAGACTGGAAGTGAGTGCACTATATCTCTGTGCCTTTCGTGTAGCTGACTTACCTAAAAAAAAAAACAGCAATAAATTAAACATCTTACTCAAGTCTACTTTGGGAGAAGAAAAAACACACAGAAAAGATCATAACAGAGTAGAGACCACAAAAAGTGAGGTCACCTTGTCACAGCACCAGAATATATCCTGTCGATGATTCTCGAGTTCAGGGCTGTAACATACATCAACAATTATAGATTAAATGGAATAGATAAAAAATCATGGAGTTTAAGGCTGAAAGAGAAGTAAACAGTTGATAAACAACAATGATGAGGAAACCTCAAACACAAATATATATCCATCACAGAAACCAGAAACCAGAAAAGAATCAGAACAGTATTTAATACAACCAGACAAGACAGACACAAATTGGCCTCTGTCAAGCGTAAGATCACAAACACACACACACACCAGATACAAAAATTAGGAGAAAAAGACTGAAACTTCCCTGCTGCTTCGAAAAGGACTTTTCTCACACTGGACGAAACAGCAGGGAAGTTTCAGTCTTTTTCTCCTAATTTTTGTATTTGGCGTTTGTTTTGATCTTACGCTTGACAAAGGCCAGTCGGCCGAAAATTGTGATTACTTTAAAGCAATAATTCACATGCTAGAATTTTTCTGTCAATTACTACCCTACCTGTGCAAAAAAATCACTGGCACATAGCACACACCAGCAAAACAATGAATTTGGCATTGAAGGGGGTAATATTAGCCTGCTTTACCTTCCCCAACCCTAAACTAGATTAGGTGCCCATTCACCACTATGAGAACAGAAAGCTGCATGGCCGAACACTTTCCCCAACATAAACTCAAACCTGTGCCAATCAGACTGGAAGGCAAGAGCTGTTACTCTACACCGACCAGATTTCTTCATTTATGATCATCATCCAACTATACATCTCATGTTAATTGATCAGCATTTGTTGGTAACAATGCTTTTCATCTTCTTGAATGCTGTTTTGGCTTGGCCGATTCTGCTGGCTATTTCTGATGTGCATCTGCCGTCTGGTGAGATGATCGTTCCCAAATATTCAAACTTATCAACCTGTCTCAAGGTTGTGCCATTTGCTGTTATTCTGCATGAGGAGATTTCATGTTTTTTACTGATTACCATGACTTCAGTCTTCTTGTTATTTAGCTCCAACTCTTTATTTTTGCTTTCTATTTCTATTATATTCACAAGGTTTTGTAGGTCCCTTTCTTTTTCCGCAATTAGCACGTGTCATTTGCGTATTGAATGTTGTTTATCATTTTTCCTCTGACATTTAATCCAGGGTCTTCTTCTAGGTTTCTCATGATGTTTTCGCTGTAAAGTATAATCATGGCCAGACAGAACTATACATATAGAACATCCAAAAGAAGGAATAAAGACAAATCTGTCTTCCTTTCTTTCTGTCAGTTCTCTTATCTATTGGCTTTCTATTAGAATCACCACATTTATACATTCTAGAAACAACAACAACAATTAAACATAAAAAATTATCCAGGACCCACCCCCTCCCCCCCCCAAAAAAAAAAAAATGAAGGGAGGATAGAGTAAGCCAGAAGCCATTTTTACCATGATCATTGTGTCGTGCAAGATCGCTTCTGTCAATGTAAAGGTCATGGTCTTTGTCCAGCTCCCAGAACTTGCAGTAGATAACGTAGAAATGCTCGTAGGAAAAGAAATCTGTCACCTGATTGATGTCCTCTTCGTTTTCTAAAGTTGACAGTATCTGACACCAGAACCAACATAAGAACAAACGAATCAGAACCAGAATTACGAATGACTCACAACCAGAATTAACCTCAAACGTCACAGAAACTACTGTATTTATCGACGGAACAATGATGGGTAAACTGAACATTAATAGTACAGCAGTCAGGTCGATTCAAGTCAATTTTATTACCTCTCAATGAGAAATTACATAGTGGTCATCATTCACACACACTGAGAGAAAAATCAGTCATTCAATCAATCAACAAATCAATCAATCAAATCAATCAACTAAACAATCAATAATTAATCAAAGTCAATGACAAAAAATGTATGACATTAAAACATTAAACACTAAAACCACTTGTGCGTAAGTTATAATTTTAAATTACCTAATCATACACACACACACACACACACACACACACACACACACACACACACACACACACACACACACACACACACACACACACCCATACACACAGATCACCAGCTTATCATCTGATCAAGCATGAAATGTCAGCCCCTTTCCATCAGCCATATCATCTGATAGGTGCTGACATGAAACTTGAATTAAAAAATCAAACACCACACACACACACACACAAACACACACAAACATACACACAACACATACAAAGATCACCAGCTTATCATCTGATCAAGCATCATCAACTGTAGAGATCACCAGCTTATCATCTGATCAAGCATCATCAACAAGCATCAACTGTCAGCCCCTTTCCATTAGCCATATCATGACCTGTGACAGGCGTTGACATGAAACTTGAATTAAAACATTAAACATACACACACACAGACACAAACACACACACAGACAAGTACACACACACACAGATCACAGTGAACTGTCAGGAAGATGAGGGTCACTCACATATAAAAAGTTGCTTTTCCTGACCTCTGCAACAGTGACACGACCTGACCATGAACGGTTGACACTGAAGAGAATTCTAGAAATCACCTGCACACAAATCCACAAGCTATGGTTTGGAAATACCATCACATCGTCAATGACAGTAAAAATGCGCATTTAATGACAACACTATTGGGGGAGGGGGGGAGGAGAAATATATCAATACATAAATGGACAAGTCACCATCATCACTATCTGACAGGGCTTAAAACAGGAGGAGGAAAAAAAACACTGAAACTAGGGGCCATGCTCCCCCGGGATTTTTTTTAAAAACCAAGTGTAAATCTATGCCATTTCGCGCTTTCTGGACATAATTTCAAGAGATATTTAGTGCATAAAAATTGCTGTAAACACATAATTATTACAGGAAGATATATTTGGGAAAAGGGGAGAAGGGGTTAAAAACATAATAATAAAATGAACACTCCTCCTTTAACTTGAGTGTTTTACAGGTGTTCACCAACTGTAGTCTTTGGATGAAATCTCACTTCTTGGGATGCTCAATAAGTTTCACTTTTCAGGTTTAAATGATCACACAATATCAAGTTTGAAGTTGGAGCACACAAAGTCAGTAATTGCATCAAACACTTTACAGTTCAGTCTCATATAACAGAGATCAACTTGTGGAATCAGCATCGGAAACTTCTTCGAAGAAAAATCAGGGGCCATAACTTGCGCGTTGTTGCTATGAACGCTTGCAAGCCGATCACGGATGCCTTGCTCCTTTCATTTGTTTTTGTTTGTTTTGTTTTGTTTTTGTTTTTGTTTTTTACAAACCGAAATCACGGAATTCCGCCCAGATATCAAAAAACGACTGGACAAGTCACCATCATCACTGTGTGAATATGAACGATACAGACATCAAATATTGAGAAAGAAAGAGACGGGAAGAGGGGTGGGGGTGGAGGTGGGGAATACATTTTGTGAAACTAAGATGGAAATTACTGCAAAAAAGCAATGCTGTGTTTCATATTATACATTTGTGTTGTGTGCTACTTTTTAATCTTTCGTGTAAATGGCAGTGTGTGTGTATGTGTGCTGCATCCTGATTTTTTGCCTCTGACATGATATAATATCAGGCATTCTATCAAATGCTCTTCATATTAACCCTCTGACTCCGGCACCCTGTCTACCAATCGCAAAAACTTAACCCTTTGACTTCCTCACCCTATCCACAGCTTCTTGCAGGAAGCTGGTAGATAGGGTGAGGGAATCAAAGGGTTAAGTTTTTGCTTTGCTAGCATGGTTGACAATGCAGGATGCTAGTGGACAGGGTGCAGGAGTCAAAGGGTTAATGAGGAAATAAAAACAGTACTGCGAGAGGATGAAAATCTTTCACTAATTCAGTGTTATATATTTATATCATTTCTGTTTGCCTTGTTTTGAAAAAAAAATCCCCCATACTTATCTCAGCATGTGTACAGGTAATATACTGACATCATGCTGTACTGCAGCATGTAGTCGTACCATGTGACTCACCTTTGTTTGTCTAAATCTGTGCAGAGTTCTTAAAATTGAAAACAATTTTTTTTTTTTTTTTTTAAGCATTCCCATTTTTCTCGGATATGTGTATGCTTGTTTTGTCCATGTTTTGCCCACACTGTGCAGGTGGTATGGTGTTACACTGTCTACATACTTCGCTGGGCATGCATGCTGGGAGTTTACATGTTTGTAAAAGCCACTGGACACTGACAAGATTTACAAGATCTTAACCCTTTGACTCCCGCACCCTACCCACCAACTGCAAAAACTTGAGTCTTTGACTCCCCTACCCTATCCACCAGCTTCCTGCAATGTACTCAATAACAACAATGATAGTAATGACAAGGGTGACACTTTGAAAATCTGAAAAAATGGAAAATCAGGCTAACTGGAAAACTTTTTCGCTTGAAGGCACTAGCAGCACAATGGCACGACGTAAGTGATGTCTGTAGCCTAAAAAAGATCACTGGACCTAAGTTGTCTTCAACGATAGAGAGCGCTTCCTCATTTCCGGTCGTCTGCTACAGTGCTGCTTCGGTCATAATACCACCGATTCAACTGGTTTTTTCCCCAAAACATTTTTTTGTTGGAATAACGAAAATGAAAAAAACGGAATTTCCGTCTGGGGCCTTGCAGAGAAAACGGATTTCCGTCACCCAGACGGAAGAGTGGCACCCATGCAATAATGATGATGATGATGATGATGATGATGATGATGGTGATAATGACGACGATGACATCTGAATAGTGAACAGTCCAAATCAGAAAATGTTCATTACATTTAACAGAGAAAACAAAAGTTGTTGTTGCTGTTGTTGTTGTTGTTGTGTTTTATTTTTTAACTTACAGTGTGTATATATCTGGAATGGAACTCAGGGGCGTCTTGCAGGAAAGTCAACCCTGGGTGACCATCCACCACATCCTGTGCACATGGTCAAAATATCATGATTGATACACCATTAATACATTATCCACATATCATAAGATAACAAACCATCACACACACACACACACACACACACACACACACACACACACACACACACACACACACACACACACACACACACACACACACACACACACACAGGATGCAAAACCTAGTTTCATACCAAAAATAATATATCGATAAAAGAAAGGAAAAAAAACAACAAAAACGAGAAAACACTGTCAAAGCTTAGGGGAAGTTTCAACAGTTGGGGGGTAGACATAATGCTACCAATTTTGAAGAACAAGGTCTCCCAACAGTGTAAAAATCGCTACTCACAGTTCCGTAGCTTTCGATGGCGTTCTCGCCATCTTCGTCAGCGCTCTAATGCTGTCTGCGTGAATCACTGTGAGTAGCGATTTTTACACTGTTGGGAGACCTTGTTCTTCAAAATTGGTAGCATTATGTCTACCCCCCAACTGTTGAAACTTCCCCTACGTCTCATTCGCGATTATGATCGGACGATCATCACTACCTTTCGTGAATCAGAGAAATTACACCGCTCCCTAGCGAAGTTCAGGAACCATCTACACTTCACACTGCACTGCAAACATCACGGCGTCTTTCCCACCAGCCTAAAAATCAAAACTCCGATGAAAGGAACAGCAGCAAATAATATCATCAATCAGGCACAACGAGCACTCATGAACGAACGCATCAAGCAAATCAACACCCGCATCACTTGTCTGGAAGGGAAAATCCAAGACCTCGAGGAAAGACTGAGCTCTAGCACACTACCAGATGCTATGCTCTCCGAAATCAAAGAGTGGCTAAACAACACACGACGAATAGAATGGGACAAAGTACGCCAACGCCATCGAAAGAAATTCGAACTTCTAGCACCAAAAAACAACAGGAGACAACAGAATGACAAAAGCGAGATTACACCTGTACCGGAAGAAACAAAAAGAAAGACCAAAGAGAGGTGGGTGATCAATCTATCAGATCGCCAACTCACTAAACCTGAACAGGAAGTACTAGAGAAAGGACTAAATTTCGCCGTAGCCCCTAACAAGCTTCCAGTGGTAGACCTCATCACAAGCATTGAAACAGCTTGCAGGTATATTGGCCCTAATTCAGAAGAAGCCACACACTTAAGATCAGACTGTGTCAGAATCATGAAACAGGCCAAACTACCAAAATCCAACTTAACACCGGACCAAAGACGGGCTCTGGCGGATTTAAAGAACGAACACGCCACGATGATCCTACCAGCTGACAAAGGTCGTGCCACAGTCATCATGCCTAGACCCATGTACTATGAGAAGGCAAGCAAACTTCTGGAAGATACTACAACATATGAACGCCTCAAGAAAGATCCTACTTCCAAGTTTTCCAACAAACTGAAAGACACACTGAAACGCCTGAAAGAGACGGACCGCCTGTCATTAGAACAGTACAGGAAATTATACCCAACTGTGTCCGACGTCCCCAAGTTCTATGGTCTACCCAAAGTCCACAAGAAAGAAGTCCCCCTCCGTCCCATAGTCGCATCCAGAGGTTCCATCATGTATGAGACGGCTAGATTTGTGGCGGACATCCTATCACCTCTCGTAGGACACACAGATCATCACATCCACAACAGTGCTGACCTAGTGGAAAAACTGAGTAACTACACCCTCGCTCATGATGAACTCCTTGTGTCATATGATGTCTCTGCCCTATTTACCAGCGTACCAGTGAAAGAAAGCATAGAGATCATACGCCGAAGGTTACAAAACGACCAAACCCTCCACCAACGTACATCTCTCACAGTGGACGACGTATGTGAACTCTTGTCCTGCTGCCTCACCACCACCTACTTCACCTTCCAAGGTGAATTCTACCAACAAAAAGAAGGAGCAGCCATGGGCTCCCCAGTAAGCCCAATAGTAGCCAACCTGTTCATGGAGGATTTTGAAGAGAAAGCATTGGCTTCTTTCCACTCCCCACCACGATACTGGGGGCGCTACGTAGACGACACCATGACTATCCTCCCCCAGCAACTGGTCGAACAGTTCACAGAACATCTGAACAACCAACACCCAGCCATCAAATTCACGAGGGAAGTGGAACAGAACAACTCCATAGCCATGCTGGACACCCTCATCACCAGAACTGATGGCATTCTATCCTTCTCGGTCTACCGTAAACCAACTCATACGGACCAATATTTACAGTTCGACAGCCACCAGCCCCTTGAACACAAACTGGGAGTGATCCGAACCCTTACCCACAGAGCTAACACCATATGCAGTACCCAAGAGGCAAAAGACAAGGAGACAAACCACCTGAAAAAAGTGCTCACCATCTCGGGCTACAAAAAGTGGGCCTGGAACAGCCCGGGAGGCAGGAAATCCAACACCGCATCCCAACAGCCAGTGAAACAACACCAGCGCAAGGGACACATCACCATCCCATACGTAGGAGGTGTGAGTGACGCTCTGTCCAGAAAGATCAGAAAACTGGGGGTGGCTGTACATTCCAAACCTTCCAACACCATACGCAGCCAGCTGGTCACCCCCAAGGACAAAACCAGCAAACTCGACAAAGCTGGCATTATATACAGAATAGACTGCCAGGACTGTAACCAACATTATGTCGGTGAAACTGAACGCCCCCTTCAGAAGAGACTAACAGAACACAAGAGGGACTCTTCTCCAGTAGGAGCTCACCTACACGCCGAAAAACATCAATTCAGTGCGGACAATGTCAACATCCTGGACAGAGAAAATAAGTGGTTCCAGCGAGGAGTCAAGGAGGCCATCTACATCGCAGCCACCAACCCCCGCTCAACAGGGACCGGGGCCGTTACACCCTGCCCCCGGTGTACCATTCTCTGATTCGATCTCGTGAACTGGGTTCATCCCATGTTCGCGAGATCTGAGTAGAGATTCACGCAGACAGCATTAGAGCGCTGACGAAGATGGCGAGAACGCCATCGAAAGCTACGGAACTGTGAGTAGCGATTTTTACACTATTGGGAGACCTTGTTCTTCAAAATTGGTAGCATTACTGTCAAAGCTCTTTCCTGTAAATGTAACATTCCCTTGTTGGTTCAAAATTACAGAAAAGCATTGTTTCTACACTGCTTTACAAGTCCTTGATGAAATCTTCACAGACAAACTTAGCAATGCAGACAATGAAGATCTAAACAAAGATTCTAATCATGATTTTAGCTGCCATTCCAATGAAAATATTGTCAAAACTAGTAACAATAATGAACTGAAGACAATGATAGTGATGCTCCTTCGTTGTTTATGAGCACTAAGAGAAACAATAACCAAACAGCTGTGTTGCCAGTAAGGGCCTATACATAGGCATGGTTGAATCAAATATTCTAATATCACTATGTTTTGCATCAGACAATTGCACAATATGTCCATCAACTATTTTTACACAATTTCACAATATTTTAAGCAAGTCTACTCAGAAACAAGCATGCTGGTGGATTTCATGTGACACAACTTTAGCACTAATTGCAAGTCAAAATTACTTCATCAGGGAGCAAACAAAACAAATATTGCGTGGTCAGAAACGCATTATTCAATCAAATCAATCCATCCATCCATCTGTTTAGTCAGATTGGCAGTAAAAAAAAAAAAAGAATTAAAAAAAAAAAAAAAAATCATCAGTCCAACAAACAACTACAACTGACAAACCAACCCACTACCATTAACTAGTACTTAAGATAGCACATTCAACAAATGAGAAGCAGAACAAAAGCAGAACAAAAAACAAACTCTACAAAAAAATACAAACAAACAAAAACAAAAAAAAACCACAAAGCCACATGATTACCTGAACAAGAGGCACGAAATCTTCAAACTCCAAAATCATGCGCCCTGGTTTGGCCAGAAGACGGATAAATCTGGACGCTTCGTCATGACACGTGGAAAACAACCTGCAACCCGATCATAACAGAGGTCACTGGAAATTTGAGATATTTGATTCAGTTTATTTTAAGTTCATCCATATGACAAGTTGAGGCTGGCATAAGGTCAATGCTACTGACATGGCAAGCATGAAGGATGTAACAGCACCAAAAAAAAAAACAACAAAAAATAAAAATAAAAAAATTAAAGAAAGAAAAAAATAAAGTAGATGGGTGGGGACTGCCGCCTAATCACTGGAAATGTTAACATGGTAGGCATTTCATTTATGTACTATGCCAAGCATGTAGGACTTGTTTGTCAACTCTCGAAGGACATATATCTTGATGTACTGAAATGCTGAAATCACTGATGGACCATGCTGTTACACATACATGTTCCTTGTACCTTTGGGTTTTGAAGTGACAAGGACGGTAATTTCGTCCTTGACAGTTTCATCTGTCACAGCCCTGCATTTCTTCCCATGTGTGTGTGTGTGTGGTGTGTGTGGTGTGTGAGTGTGTGTGTGTGTGTTGTGAGTGAGTGAGTGAGTGAGTGAGTGAGTGAGTGAGTGAGTGAGTGAGTGTGTGTGTTGTGTGTTGTGTGTGTGTGTGTGTGTGTGTGTGTGTGTGTGTGTGTGTGTGTGTGTGTGTGTGTGTGTGTGTGTGTGTGTGTGTGTGTGTGTGTGTGTGTGTGTGTGTGTGTGTGTGTGTGTGTGTGTGTGTGTGTGTGAGTGAGCGAGTGAACGAGTGAGCGAGCGAGCGAGTGTGAGTGAGTGTGCATGTCTGTGAGTCTGTCCGTGCGTCTGTCTGTCCGAGTTTCAGAACAACATGAGTTAATCCAACAATAAATGGGACTTACAAAGGGACAGCTAATGTTAACGTACTAGCAGGACCGTCAGTCAGTGTCACATAACTGCCAACTGTATGGGGGTAAAGGTAGTTTCTTGCGTATGTTGAATCAGAACAGGCACTCCTGTCCTCCATCCAAGTGACCTCCCTGCCGCAGTGCATTCTGGTGTGTAGCCTTACAGAGACTTGACAAACTCGCGCTCAAGTCGTTCAGGCCTAGTTGCGCTTCAGGCGTGGAAAAGGTGATCAGACTCAGAAGGCGAAAATTAGAATTTCTGCTATTCGAGGTGTGCACAGATGTCCGTTCTATTATTTCTTATTCACGTGTTTTGAAAAGAATAAATTTCGATGTCACGAAAAAATTATTTTAGTGCTGACTATGCTGTTTTCGATACCTGCAGTCATATTATTCTGATAGTGAAACCAACGAAAGACACCACAGTTAACAGAATCATGCATGAACATTGCAAATCATATTGTATTTTACCTATTTAAAAAAGTTCTAGTAAATTTCAATGAAATTTAGACCTGTTGCTGAGGTCTTCAATCAGTTGTGTGCTCAAAAGTTTTGAGGTTCTTTTCTCAAAATGTCACACACACACACATATGCATGCACACATGCACACACACACACATACACGCACGCACATACACATATGCACACACACACATGCACGCACGCACTCAAGCATACACACATGCACTGAGCAATTGCTCCGAGTATATTTCAACTGAAAACACCAGCAACTGACTTTTTCAACATGGCAGTGAAGGACTGAAGCGTGACGAAGCCCTGCTTGTCTCCCCCTGCTGCACGGAATAGCAAGATTCTCCAGTACAGTGGAAACCCACATCCTGAAACACACCAACCCAATGTCATCATGATGATTATTTTTTTCGCTTTTTTTGTTGTTTTTTGACTGGTTTGTTTGTTTGTTTGTCTCATTTCTGTTTGTTTGTTTTGTTTTCTGTTTGTTCCTATCAATGTATCATCAGACAGATGTATGCATGTTCTTTGGCGAACGCCGTGCAGATGTGTGTTACGTTGCTGCGCAGTCAGTGTATTCCCATCCTCATCAAGCATACATATGTTGAGTGTATTCACATTTCCATATGCACCAAATACTGACATAGCTTACAGGATCATTTACAAATATTATTTCATGTGCTGCACACACACACACACACAGACACACACACACACACACTTACACACCCGCATGCATGCACACACACATAATATATAGATACATACACACACACACACACACACACACACACACACACACACACACACACACACACACACACACACACACACACACACACACACACACACACAAATGGGTGTAACTTAGAAAAAGTCAAAAAACTGAAAGGGGTGCAGGGGCCAGCAGCGCCCCATATGGGGGATCAGACACTGAAGCTTTTTCAAAAAACAGATTTTCCGTTTCTGACTCTTTTGAAAAAACGGATTCCGTCGTCAAACAGAAAAAGTTACACCCATATATATATATATAATTATTCAGGATTTAACTGCATAACACACCCATATATATATAATTATTCAGGATTTAACTGCATAACCATCAATATGCTGGCTACTCAACGTAACACGCTCCATTTTCAAGCACCCGTTACGCTGCTTTGTTTTTAACGCATACGTGCACGCCTGCACGTACACACATGCTTAAACCACACACATCACCATTTACAACCCCATTTACTAAGCTTGTAAGAACTAGGCAAAGCCAGGCTAACCAACAACAACAACAACAAAATTATTTTTAAAACTCACGCCTACCTGCTGACTAAACAAAATATCACATTTCTGTGGATATACCTACTTCTACGGTTATACAGTTCATCAATACAGGGACATTTTCAGCACGCTTCTAAAATTATCTTGAGACTATACAAGGCATTATTATACAGTCTGGAACCAAAAGGTCAGGGACCTGCAGAATAATCATTAGTCTCAAACTGCACACTGACGCTGCACTTTAGTGCCTAATTTAACTTTAAATCATGTCAAGACAGTATTTTCTAACAACTAACTACAAGTATACGATTTTACTTTCCCCTTCACTAGATCTTGAATGGGGGGAACTAAGTTAGTCTTTAAGATGAGATGACGAAATGAGGTCCTGTGTGCGGCACACATTCTGGAAAAAAAAAATGAAATGCTCACAACGAAAGAATTGTCTCTAGCAAAATTCTGTAGGGAAAAAAATCTACTTTGTAGGTTATCCTTCAGGCTGGGTAAGAGAAGAAGATAGTTTCCTCTGAAAATTGGCCAGGGTCCAGGGGCAACGTCCCTGCTGGGGGAAGCTGAAGAATTTCTGTAATTTTGAGGCATTATGGATGCATTTCCTGATGGCAAATACAATAATTGTAGTAATATTTCCGCTGAAAAAATTTTTTTCCCTCTGAAACTAGGAGTTCATCCGCTGAAATTAGCGGATCCGCTGAGAGTTACCCAGCCTGATCATTATTTCTATAATTGTTTAAAGGCCACACAAATGTGCAAAGCCATACTGAGGCGATAATCATCTGAAAACATACACAACATCCTGCTGACCCTGACAGAGAGAAAACACCTGGGGGAAAATTGAGTACACCCTGACAGAAGAAAACATCTGGGGGGAAAATTGAGTACACCCTGACAGAAGAAAACATCTGGGGGGAAAATTAAGTACACCCTGACAGAAGAAAACATCTGGAGGAAAAATTAAGCTCATCCTGACAGAAGAAAACATCTGGGGGAAAAATTAAGTACACCCTGACAGAAGAAAACATCTGGGGGAAAAATTAAGCTCATCCTGACAGAAGAAAACATCTGGGGGAAAATTAAGTACACCCTGACAGAAGAAAACATCTGGGGGAAAAATTAAGCTCATCCTGACAGAAGAAAACATCTGGGGGGAAAATTAAGTACACCCTGACAGAAGAAAACATCTGGGGGAAAAATTAAGCTCAACCTGACAGAAGAAAACATCTGGGGGAAAAATTAAGTACACCCTGACAGAAGAAAACATCTGGGGGAAAAATTAAGCTCATCCTGACAGAAGAAAACATCTGGGGGAAAAATTAAGCTCATCCTGACAGAAGAAAACATCTGGGGGAAAAATTAAGTACAACCTGACAGAAGAAAACATCTGGGGGAAAAATTAAGCTCATCCTGACAGAAGAAAACATCTGGGGGAAAAATTAAGTACACCCTGACAAAAGAAAACATCTGGGGGAATATTAAGTACACCCTGACAAAAGAAAACATCTGGGGGAAAAATTAAGTACACCCTGACAAAAGAAAACATCTGGGGGAATATTAAGTACACCCTGACAGAAGAAAACATCTGGGGAAAAAATGAAGTACACCCTGACAGAAGAAAACATCTGGGGGAAAAATTAAGTACACCCTGACAAAAGAAAACATCTGGGGGAATATTAAGTACACCCTGACAGAAGAAACATCTGGGGGAATATTAAGTACACCCTGACAGAAGAAAACATCTGGGGGAAAATGAAGTACACCCTGACCAAAGAAAACATAAAGGGGAAACATTAAGTACACATATCAATGCATTTGTGCATGTATTCACTATTTTGTCCAACTTATCATCAGAGAGTCTGAATAAACAAATCAAGATACAAATGTAAACTAAACTAAGGACATTAAAACGCATACAAGAACTGGCCTTAATTACCATAAATCACCTTAGTAGACTAGACAAAACAAAACAAAAACAAAGACAAGATCAAAAAGCAACATGATACAGAGCAGCCCAAATTCTACACAGTTAATGTACTAAATCTGTTGTTAAAACAAAACAAACAAAACAAAACAAACCAAACCATAACTAAGGTAGAACTTCTGGACATTGTGTGTTGTGTTTATACCCAGGATTATACATGTAGCATATACCATGGTTAGCTTGGATCCTTCCACTGCAAGGCATCTGTCGTGTTAGTGCATACTGAATCAACCTACGGCTGCAACATCATGTTGACAAAACTCAAATCTAAAGCCCAACAATCAATCTTCAGTGTCAATGCCGATGTTCTCACATAAACTATCAGAATTCATGCACTGTCATCTACTTCACTTATTTCCTTAGTTACTTCACTTCTTGGAAAATGTATGTGCTCACTGCAGTCTACCAATGCAATCATTTTCTGACTACAGTGATGTAATTTACTGGAAGGCATATACAGTAAACAAACACAGACACAGACATACAGACAGACACACACACACATTGCAATCAGCCAAAAAGAGGAAATTAACTGATGTGATTTCTTGAAAAGATCTCTCTCTTTCTCTCTCTCACACACACACACACACACACACACACACACACACACACACACACACACACACACACACACACACACACACACACCACACACTCACACACACACACACAATGAGCATGCACACATAAGCACCCATAAATGCAGACACATGAATGCACACGCATGTTCACTCATAAAAACACACGCATACACACACATTGCACACTCACATGTGTGCATGCAGACACATACGCATACACACACACATAAGAACACAGCAACCTTGTTGTTGACATCAACACTCTTGAACAAGTTTCTTTCAGGAAGCTGGTGTATAGGCTGATAAAATATAGGATTTATTTATAACAACCATGAAGGAAGGAAGGAACATATGAAGATGTTTAGAAGACAAAAATAACAAACACTACCAACTACTCAGTACTGGTCCTACTGCCTGCCTCAAGACTGTTTTAATTTTGTTGTTGTTGGTGGTGGTATTTTGCTTCCCCCCTCCCCTACCCTTTCTCTGGGACACTGAATACAGGACAGATGGTTAGGTAATGCTGTTAGCTCCGGAATGCTTTTTTTCAAAAACACTACAAGGAAAATAATCTGGTGGGTGAGATAACAATGCTAGCTCACGTTCGTTCGTTCATTCTTTAATTTAACGTCTTTTCACTATAAGTGATGTGCGTGTATGTGTTTGTGTGTGCGAGTTTGCGTATGTACTTGCATGCATACATGCATATGTGTGAGCTCATATGCTTGCATATGAGTGTGCATGTGCGTGCGTTCATGCATGTGTGCGTGCGTGTGCAGCAGCGCACAGATACTGGTTACAACAAAAATGAAATGACAGAGACAACACAGTTTACAACAATGTCTGCCCGCCAGTGATGTAACTAAACTAAACTCAACAAACAATGCCGCCCCAAACAATGTTCTTGCTTTCAACAGATGTAAACACTGCACTGCATACTTAATCCTCAAACATAAACACTGTCATCTTCTATGCACTGTGCACCTCTGAGTATAAACACTGTAATACTAGTCTCATCAGCTTCTCGATTCAGAAGAAGCATTCATAATAAGCCAGAGATGACCCACTGTTCTTAAGCTTTATACCACGTACAATGTGCCATGGTTGAGTGGTTAAGACACTGAACTTTCCATTGGACAGTCTGGACTCAAACCTGACAGGGTAAAAGGTAGAGATTTTTTCAATTTCTCAGTTAAATCTATGTGCAGATCTGCTTTAACTTGAGTCAACTCCTTTTGTACACGTGTATGGAACAATACACCATTATAAATTCTAAATGCCATGTCAGCGTTTGGTGGTTTATGGAAACCCTGTATGCACATATGAAACAATACATCATTAAAAATCCTATAAGCCATGTCAGCAGTTGGTGGTTTATGGAAACCCTGTATGCGTATATGGAACAATACATCATTAAAAATCCTATAAGCCATGTCAGCAGTTGGTGGTTTATGGAAACCGTGTATGCGTATATGGAACAATACATCATTAAAATCTTTCAAGCCATGTCAGCAGTTGGTGGATTATGGAAACCCTGTATGCGTATATGGAACAATACATCATTAAAAATCCTATAAGCCGTGTCAGCAGTTGGTGGATTATGGAAACCCTGTATGCGTATATGGAACAATACATCATTAAAAATCCTATAAGCCGTGTCAGCAGTTGGTGGATTATGGAAACCCTGTATGCGTATATGGAACAATACATCATTAAAATCTTATACGCCATGTCAGCGTTTGGGTGGGCTATGGGAACCCAAAAACACCCAGCTTGCACACCCACCGAAGACAGAATATGCAGACCGCAGGGCAACATAAAGCTTGCACAGAGTGGGACAAACGATGCGCATAAACGCATTTTTTAAAAAAATGGTGCTCGGAATGGGGACGGCGGGAAATGTGCAAAAATCTGTAATCCTCTTGAGCCAAATGCTGACCTGTCAAGCTGAAAGTTTTTCCTTAACCATAAAGTTGTAGGCGAGTGAGGTGGCAGAGAACTCAACCTGTCTCTGACCCCGCACTATGGGGGTGGTGCCCTCTCAACCTCACTGATTTACTTTCCCTTACTCTGAACAAGGTCAGGTGCCAATTTACAGCTGGGTGGTCTGAAACTAGCATGCACAAAGTTTCTTAGGTGAAATTCACACACAGGAAGCCAGACAGAGCACACACATACACGCATTTACACACACACACACACATATTCATAAACATAAAAGTACACCCACACCAACCTTAGCAATCTGCCCCATCTGCTGCTTGTAGGCTTTGCCTTGCTCAAGCTTGCCAAACTCAGCAGAAGCCTTCTGAAGCAGACCCTCCACACTGGAGCCAGACGCTGACTGAGGTTTGCCCAGGGGGAAATAGAAGGGGGGAATATCTTCGCTGCACACCGCAGGGGACACTCTGGGCATGGGCAGATCACGGGTCTTGGGCTTGTTCTCCTTGTTCTCCTGCCTGGTGGAGGTGTTCGTCGACGACGATGGCGACGACAGAGTGATGGAGGTGGAGGAGGTGGTGGAGGTGGGGGGCACAGCGCGGGAGGTGGTCTTGATGTCCTTAATGGGCGAGTCCTTGATGGGGGTGGGGTGGTGGTGGGGGCGATGGAGGGGGTGGTTGTCACCCACTGTGGTGATAAGGTCTTTTCTGTCCTGGGGCTGGGCCTCTTTCTCACGCAGCACTCCATGGTGAAGGTCTCCCTTCTGGCCCCCGTTGGGCACCGTCAACTGCAAACACAATGCACATATTCATCAGAATCCATTTATTACGACACAATGTATTTACTGTGAAGAGCTTCAATGCATGAAATCAGAAAGTACTGAACCTCTAAGTGGACTTCATGGCTTCCAGTATTTCTAGAAGCACTTTATCTAAATATGCGATTGGTTTTCCACTAATGATACATTATTTAATGGGGAAATGGAAGACTTGTTGTTGTCTTTACAAATCACTTTCGGGTTGCTTTTCAATCTTTCTTTCAAGAGAGAGAGAGAGAGAAGGAGACAGACAGACAGACAGACAGACTGAGAGAGACAGAGACACAGAGTGCAGAAAAGAGAGACAGACAGACAGACGGACAGACAGACAACAGACGGACAGACAGAGAAGGACAGAGGACAGACACAGAGACAGAAAGAGACACAGAGAGAGAGACACAGACTGCTTCATGTCAACAGGAGGTAGGTGTGTGTGTGTGCGCGCGCGTGTGTGTGTGTGGGACACAGAATTAGAGTGAAACTACAAGTAAAACAAGGAATTTCAGAAGCCAAGAGGGGACATAGAATTAGAGTGAAACTACAAGTAAAACAAGGAATTTCAGAAGCCAAGAGGGGACACAGAATTAGAGTGAAACTACAAGTAAAACAAGGAACTTCAGAAGCCAAGAGGGGACACAGAATTAGAGTGAAACTACAAGTAAAACAAGGAACTTCAGAAGCCAAGAGGGGACACAGAGATAGAGTGAAACTACAAGTAAAACAAGGAATTTCAGAACCCAAGAGGGGACATAGAATTAGAGTGAAACTACAAGTAAAACAAGGAATTTTAGAAGCCAAGAGGGGACACAGAATTAGAGTGAAACTACAAGTAAAACAAGGAACTTCAGAAGCCAAGAGGGGACACAGAATTAGAGTGAAACTACAAGTAAAACAAGGAATTTCAGAAGCCAAGAGGGGACACAGAATTAGAGTGAAACTACAAGTAAAACAAGGAATTTCAGAAGCCAAAAGGGGACACAGAATTAGAGTGAAACTACAAGTAAAACAAGGAATTTTAGAAGCCAAGAGGGGACACAGAATTAGAGTAAAACTACAAGTAAAACAAGGAACTTCAGAAGCCAAGAGGGGACACAGAATTAGAGTGAAACTACAAGTAAAACAAGGAATTTCAGAAGCCAAGAGGGGACACAGAGATAGAGTGAAACTACAAGTAAAACAAGGAATTTCAGAAGCCAAAAGGGGACACAGAATTAGAGTGAAACTACAAATAAAACAAGGAACTTCAGAAGCCAAGAGGGGACACAGAATTAGAGTGAAACTACAAGTAAAACAAGGAATTTCAGAAGCCAAGACGGGACACAGAACTAGAGTGAAACTACAAGTAAAACAAGGAATTTCAGAAGCCAAGAGGGGACACAGAATTAGAGTGAAACTACAAATAAAACAAGGAACTTCAGAAGCCAAGAGGGGACACAAAATTAGGGGTGAAACTACAAGTAAAACAAGGAATTTCAGAAGCCAAGAGGGGACATAGAATTAGAGTGAAACTACAAGTAAAACAAGGAATTTCAGAAGCCAAGAGGGGACATACAATTAGAGTGAAACTACAAGTAAAACAAGGAATTTCAGAAGCCAAGAGGGAAACAGAATTAGAGTGAAACTACAAGTAAAACAAGGAATTTCAGAAGCCAAGAGGGGACACAGAATGAGAGTGAAACTACAACAGTACAAGTAAAACAAGGAATTTCAGAAGCCCAGAGGGGACACTGAATTAGAGTGAAACTACAGGTAAAACAAGGAACTTCAGAAGCCAAGAGGGGACACAGAATTAGAGTGAAACTACAAGTAAAACAAGGAACTTCAGAAGCCAAGAGGGGACACAGAATTAGAGTGAAACTACAAGTAAAACAAAGGAATTTCAGAAGCCAAGAGGGGACACAGAATTAGAGTGAAACTACAAGTAAAACAAGGAATTTTAGAAGCCAAGAGGGGACACAGAATTAGAGTAAAACTACAAGTAAAAACAAGGAACTTCAGAAGCCAAGAGGGGACACAGAATTAGAGTGAAACTACAAGTAAAACAAGGAATTTCAGAAGCCAAGAGGGGACACAGAGATAGAGTGAAACTACAAGTAAAACAAGGAATTTCAGAAGCCAAAAGGGGACACAGAATTAGAGTGAAACTACAAATAAAACAAGGAATTTCAGAAGCCAAGAGGGGACACAGAATTAGAGTGAAACTACAAGTAAAACAAGGAATTTCAGAAGCCAAGACGGGACACAGAATTAGAGTGAAACTACAAGTAAAACAAGGAATTTCAGAAGCCAAGAGGGGACACAGAATTAGAGTGAAACTACAAATAAAACAAGGAACTTCAGAAGCCAAGAGTGGACACAGAATTAGAGTGAAACTACAAGTAAAACAAGGAATTTCAGAAGCCAAGAGGGGACACAAAATTAGAGTGAAACTACAAGTAAAACAAGGAATTTCAGAAGCCAAGAGGGGACATACAATTAGAGTGAAACTACAAGTAAAACAAGGAATTTCAGAAGCCAAGAGGGAAACAGAATTAGAGTGAAACTACAAGTAAAACAAGGAATTTCAGAAGCCAAGAGGGGACACAGAATGAGAGTGAAACTACAAGTAAAACAAGGAATTTCAGAAGCCAAGAGGGGACACAGAATGAGAGTGAAACTACAACAGTACAAGTAAAACAAGGAATTTCAGAAGCCAGAGGGGACACAGAATTAGAGTGAAACTACAAGTAAAACAAGGAATTTCAGAAGCCAAGAGGGGACACAGAATTAGAGTGAAACTACAAGTAAAACAAGGAACTTCAGAATCCAAGAGGGGACACTGAATTAGAGTGAAACTACAAGTAAAACAAGGAACTTCAGAAGCCAAGAGGGGACACAGAATTAGAGTGAAACTACAAGTAAAACAAGGAACTTCAGAAGCCAAGAGGGGACATAGAATTAGAGTGAAACTACAAGTAAATCAAGGAATTTCAGAAGCCAAGAGGGGACACTGAATTAGAGTGAAACTACAAGTAAAACAAGGAACTTCAGAATCCAAGAGGGGACACAGAATTAGAGTGAAACTACAAGTAAAACAAGGAACTTCAGAAGCCAAGAGGGGACATAGAATTAGAGTGAAACTACAAGTAAAACAAGGAATTTCAGAATCCAAGAGGGGACACAGAATTAGAGTGAAACTACAAGTAAAACAAGGAATTTCAGAATCCAAGAGGGGACACAGAATTAGAGTGAAACTACAAGTAAAACAAGGAATTTCAGAAGCCAAGAGGGGACACAGAAGTAGAGTGAAACTACAAGTAAAACAAGGAACTTCAGAATCCAAGAGGGGACACAGAATTAGAGTGAAACTACAAGTAAAACAAGGAATTTCAGAAGCCAAGAGGGGACACAGAGATTAGAGTGAAACTACAAGTAAAACAAGGAACTTCAGAAGCCAAGAGGGGACACAGAATTAGAGTGAAACTACAAGTAAAACAAGGAATTTCAGAAGCCAAGAGGGGACACAGAGATAGAGTGAAACTACAAGTAAAACAAGGACTTTCAGAAGCCAAGAGGGGACACAGAATTAGAGTGAAACTACAAGTAAAACAAGGAATTTCAGAAGCCAAGAGGGGACACAGAATTAGAGTGAAACTACAAGTAAAACAAGGAATTTCAGAAGTCAAGAGGGGGCACAGAATTAGAGTTAAACTATAAGTAAAACGAGGAATTTCAGAAGTCAAGAGGGAAACAGAATTAGAGTGAAACTACAAGTAAAACAAGGAATTTCAGAATCTAAGATGGGACACAGAGTTAGAGTTAAACTATAAGTAAAACGAGGAATTTCAGAAGCCAAAAGGGGACATAGAATTAGAGTGAAACTACAAGTAAAACGAGGAATTTCAGAAGCCAAAAGGGGACACAGAATTAGAGTTAAACTACAAGTAAAACAAGGAATTTCAGAAGCCAAAAGGGGACACAGAATTAGAGTTAAACTGTAAGTAAAACAAGGAATTTCAGAAGCCATGAGGTGACACAGAGTTAGAGTTAAACTACAAGTAAAACAAGGACTTGCAGAAGCCAAGAGGGGGCACAGAGCTAGAGTTAAACTGTAAGTAAAACAAGGAATTTCAGAAGCCAAGAGGGGACATATAATTAGAGTGAAACTACACGCTCTCACTGCTGGCACACTATTCCTACTTCTGGTAACTGACACCAACAGCACTGACGAGGCAACAGTCTGGCGCTTGTTAACCCTCTCAAAGGGTTAAGTGGTTGTTTCTTTTCCTCTTCTTCTGTCTGCCTGTCTCTTTTTCGTTAAACAGTTTTTGTCTATCCTCGTTGCGGTAATTTTACTTCTGGCACATCAGGACACGGGGGAGGTTACATTCTGTGTCTGACCTTGCTGGCTTTATCCCAGCTTCTGTCTGTCTTGTTCTGTCTTTGCACAGCGTAAAACAATATCAGTAATCTTTGAGTTTGTGTCCTATGATATAAAGTTAACTCAATCCTCTGTCTGTCTGTCTGGACAAAGGGGCAACAACATGTGTCTGTGCTTGCTGTTCCTTTGACTGTCTGCTTGGACAAAGGGGCAACAACATGTCTGTGCTTGCTGTTCCTTTGTCTGTCTGCCTGGACAAAGGGGCAACAACATATGTCTGTGCCTGCTGTTCCTTTGACTGTCTGCCTGGACAAAGGGACAACAATATACGTCTGTGCTTGCTGTTCCTTTGTCTGTCTGCCTGGACAAAGGGACAACAATATATATATGTCTGTGCTTGCTGTTCCTTTGTCTGTCTGCCTGGACAAAGGGACAACAATATATATATATGTCTGTGCTTGCTGTTCCTTTGTCTGTCTGCCTGAACAAAGGGACAACAATATATATACGTCTGTGCTTGCTGTTCCTTTGTCTGTCTGCCTGAACAAAGGGACAACAGTATATATATGTCTGTGCTTGCTGGTTTTCCTCCAATGACCGAGTCTGCGCTTTATTATTTTAACTCCGGTTTCTGTCTGTCTCATGAACTATCTGCATTGGCACAGTTTGTACTGACTGCTCCTCCGTTCCTTTACTTCCCCTTTCAAAAGATAATGTTCTTTCCCCACTCACTCTAGTCTCCTCTACCTCCAATCTTTTCTGGGATTTCCTTGCCTTGATTTTCCGTACATCAGTTCCTGTGGGTGACGAGACTGGGACAGTACAATTGAGTTTGTTTCAGTTTGTTTACGAAGGTCACTGTGTGCCGTTTATTCTTCTTCTGCACTCAAGCAATGTCATCTCAGATAATTATGAGCATTCATACTGTTCAGGCTGTTTGGTTTTATGTAGGCTGTCTGGCTCTTCTGACAGATGTGGATTCGAAACCTGATGTTTCCAAACAGGACGGTTCTCTGTCCATCTTATTGCTCCAAATATTCTGATGGTGTCTTGCTAGTGTTTTACAGGTTCCTTCTCGGATCTCTACCCCCACCTTTTTTTTTTCCATTGCAAGCACAAAGGGTTTTGCATAAAGTCAAAGAATACGCCACATATTTACTGGCAGAATTGGGTGGAACACATACGGCATTTTCTGAATATGGTAAATCTCTCGCAAAAAAATCCTATCTTTAAATCTCTTGAGACAGGCAACAACAACAACAACAAAAAAAGGGATGAGTATCTTGAAACACACACACACACACACACACACACACACACACACACACACACACACACACACACACACACACACACACACACGCACGCACGCACGCACGCACGCACGCACGCACGCAAATGGGCTGGCATGGCAGGAAAAAAATCAAAGGAAGAACTGGCAGCTTTTTTGTTTGTTTGTTTGTTTGTTTGTTTGTTTGTTTGTTTTTAAAGTGAAATGACAAAAGCAATGAGTGAGAGCAAAGAAGAAAATTCCAGCACAGGATTTTCAGAAGGCATGGATGCTATTGTGTTTGATACTGATTGATTCCTAGCATCTCCAAGAGGATAATGGATCTTCTACACTATGTCTGCAGCCTTTCAAAGGGTCAATGCTAGATCTAGGGGAATACAAACTAGACGTGACACAGACAGCATAACTCATATAAACCTGTGTCTGATCTTTATGTTGCTAGTCAGATCGTCTGCCATCCATTCCTATTATCTTATCTGCTCGTACACCGTCCATTCCTATATTATCTGCTTGAAGGCAGAACTGTACATGATGTAGGCTATTAGCTGCCTCCAGCCTCATCGTGGCTCTGCTCATATCTTTCGCGTTAATGCAAACCACAGTTAACCCTTCGACTCCCGCACCCAGTCCACCAGCACCATACATTGTCAACCATGCTAGCAAAGCAAAAACTTAACCCTTTGACTCCCTCACCCTATCCACCAGCTTCCTGCAGGAAGCTGATGGATAGGGTGAGGGAGTCAAAGGGTTAAGTTTTTGCTGTTGGTGGATAGGATGCGGGAATCAAAGGGTTAAAGACAGGGAGGAAGGGAGGGAGGAAAGAAGGAACTTTAGGAGTGAGGAAACTACTTGAGAGACGGAAGAAAGGGAGAAAGAGGGGATACAGGGTGTCTGGGGGTTCTTCGCCAGGAGTTCATCACACTGGACAATTCCGTATGTGCTCCACCCACATCAGCCAGCAATTAGGTGGCAAACTCCTCGAGCGGCAAAATCTTATGGACATACATGGTTTTGATTGTGGAATAGGCAGGGAGGAACAGCACTCATAGAACACTGACACCACAAGAATGATTAGAGCATTAAGTTGAGCAGAGGGGGGGGGGGGGGGGAGAGGAGAGGGGGGAGAGAGAAATACAGACAGACTGACAGACAGAAACAGGATAAGAGAGACAGTGAAAAAGAAAGGTGAGAGGAGGGAGGGGGAGACAGACAGACAGACAGAGAGTGGGGAAGAGAGAGTAGAGAGAAAGAGAGAGACACAGAGAGAGACAGACAGACAGACAGAGAGAGGGACAGTGACAGAGAGACAGACAGAAAGACTGACAGACAGACAGAGTGAGAGAGATGAGTCAATGTTTAAGATAGGGACAGAGGTGGATGGGGTTTTCTTCCCTCTGAGAGGCAACCTATGCAACAACAATTAGTCACACTGTAAGCCTGCTGTGAAGAGATTACTACGTCTCTCTCTCTCTCTCTCTCTCTCTCTCTCTCTCTCTCTCTCTCTCTCTGTGTGTGTGTGTGTGTGTGTGTGTGTGTGTGTGTGTGTGTGTGTGTGTGTGTGTGTGTTGTGTGTGTGTGTGTGTGTGTGTGTGTGTGTGTGTGTGTGTGTGTGTGTGTGTGTGTGTGTGTGTGTGTGTGTGTGCCAGAGTTCAGATCCACACACTAGCCGAAGCAGTTTGCAATTAATCTACCGGCACACAATAAATCATTCAACATAATGGGGTCTCCCTGAGCCCGAGAGGACAAAACCAAAACAAAACACAATACTGCAAGCAACCTGGTAAACAATAGACACTTGTTAACGGATTGATCAAGCACTCCACATCTATGCGCACGCGCGCGCGCGCGCGCGGTGTGTGTGTGTGTGTGTGTGTGTGTGTGTGTGTGTGTGTGTCGTTGTGTGTGTCTGTGCATGCACGCACACATACATGCATGCCCACACATGCATGCACACGTAAATATCATATACATGCACATGTGAACAGTTTTTGTGCCGTTCATGAACACAGAGGGGTTTGAACCTACTCTTTGTCAAAGACTGACCCTCAGGAAGATTCATAAATCACACAACCGGACATCAGCGCCAGGACTAACCCATCATGACATGGTTTTCACGAGAAAAATGAGGGGAAAATGCACATAACCAGAAGAAAAGAATATAGTTCCAATGCAAGCACATGTTCCTCTAGCTGCAAATGTATATTGCCGGTTTTTTTAAATTTTTTTTTTATCAAGTTAGGTGGAAACTTTACAAAATTCACAGCATGGCATTGGACAGACAGTGGGATACACGATATGACTGGAAACTAAACTGACTTAAAAAAAAAAAGTATGCACTAAACAGAATGTAAGCTGAAAACTGAACTGAAAGCTTTGAAGCTGAAACACACACACAAGAACATCAAGCCCGTTTTGGTTTAGGTATGGTGTGGTTTATGTACAGATACAGTCCAAGGAGCAGCCTCTCACTGCAAGTTGAACGTTTCACCAAGAGTGAATAGCGCTGGGGTATTCCCAGGACATGGTTTACGCACAGGCTTACAGCATCCACCATGTTTATTTTGGGTGGACCCCATCACATGGTACTTGTGGCGTAGTGTATATACTAGCATCAACTGATCACTGTAGTAATCCTTTCTCAAGCAAGATTGAACTGAAACTTCTTCCACAACCATATGCATGAACAAATACCAAAAACCTTGTTTAAGTAAAGCAGCACAGAAACAAAGAGAGAAAATAACCATCTGAATTTTTTGTAAACCTCCATGTTTTGTAAGCTGTCTCGTTCTTCTTTCTGAGCAGTTAACCAAGACGAAACTTAACTAAACAATACACGTTCTGAATCCGATTTTATGTTTTTCTGTACCATTTTTTTTTTTTTTTTTAAATATGCATTCTGATTGTATTTTTGTCTTTTTCTGATTAGATAAAAGACCATCGGTATGGCTTTATCGTCTTGGACTTTCTTCCATCCAGCCAACTTCCCACCTCAATTATTTTTCTTCAACCATCCCCCCCACCCCTACACACACAACCACTTTGCTTACATCTAACTACCCTCTCTTCACTCCTGCATTATCCTGGCACCCTGCCCAGGTCTCCCATCAGGACTACAACAACATCATGACCTTGGCACATACACCTTCAAAATGGAGACGGCAGGTGGCAGGGAGATAATGGAGGAGGAGGAGGAGGAGGAGAAGGAGGAGGGGGCAGGTGGTAGATGAACAGAAAAAAAGCTAAAGAAAGAAACTCTTGATTTTTCTTCGCATGTCAATTTTAATGGCTGTTCGTAGCTAATGAAGGACATTTTGAAGGGTTAGGGATGGGGGGGGGGGGGGGGGGTCGGAGTGTTGTCCCGTTCCAAAACGTCTGAGGATTGGAGCCACAAAGCCAAGAGCATTTTCACTAATATGCATTGATAAGCACTGGGATAGTCCCTGCATAAAGATGTTCTCTCTTCATTGCAGCTAGCTGCTCGACAATTTCCCTGATTACAAACCCACATAGAACACTAGATACTAGAACAGTAGACACTACGAAGATGGCACACCTTTTTCATGTGCACTGCATCTACCCAGACGTGCACGCTAAAGTCTTGCTGCCGCTGCTATTTCATTTTGACAGGGACAACACTTTTGATGCCATACATGTGCGATTTTCTACATGCGCTTTAGTTCACGCGGCATGCAGGATCTTAGTTTATCGTCCCATTTCTAAGAAAAACACCCAGACAACCACTTAGGATCCACTCATCATCATCATCATCATCAAGTGCCCTGCCACATGGCGTTGGCGATCATGGCCCTCCATTATGCATCTTTCCCTTGTTGCCGCAAGTACATCTTCCACCCTCTCTGTCCTCAGCCACTCTGCAAGTCCGCCCAATGTATATATATATATATATATATATATATATATATATATATATATATATATATATATATATATATATATATTTTAGGCCACACAATCCACAATATTCATGTTAGAAGAGTCTGCAGCACCTGCTGTTCCTTCTTATCTGACCAACTAAAATAAATCAGCACCCACTAACTCACTAATGTTATTAAAAGTCACAGCACAAGTAGACCCAGGGAGAAAATGTTAGACGGACTGGCAGGGTGGCTGAGGACAGAGAGTGTGGGAGATGTACTTGCAGCGACAAGGGATAGACTCGTATGGAGGGCCATGATCGCCAACGCCATACGGCAGGGCACGTGATGATGATGATGATGAAGAAAAGCACAGGTAGAAAGAAACTCTAGGGAGAGCTAGACAACAGAAGGTCTTCAGAGAAGTAACCCCCTTTAGACAAGTGTTTCGGCCCTGAATTCCTTACACTCTCGGGGGGCCGGGCCACATCCAGGTCATGACTCCTGGATGCCCTTCTGCTGTTGTCTATTTTTTTTTTTTTCCCACGCCGGGGAGCGAACCTGGGCGATTCTGCACTTCAGAACTGCGGTACGCGGTTTTACCAATGTGCTAACGGGGCACACATCATCTGTAGGGAATTTAATCCTTATGAAGTTTACTTTTGGTTCCTCCTTGCCCAGATCCAGCTTGAGCTCCTTTCTGCTGCCTCTGCCATCGCTTTAAGGGCTCTAGTCCTCTTCTTCCCAGAAATGGCGAGTTGTTTCATGAGATCATAAGCGGAGGTGCCCACAAACCCTCTTGCCCCGACCTCTATGGCGAAGATTTTGACCCGCAGACCTGCTTTCTTCAGGGTGCTGGCAAGACCGGCGTATTTTTCGGTCTTGTAGATATGTGCTTCTTCCATTCTGCTTTCGTATGGCACAGTGAGTTCTATCAGAATCACTTGTTTCGAGGAGTCAGAGTGGAGAGCGATGTCTGGTCTCATGCCTGTCTTGCTGATGACATCTGGGTAATTTCTCCACTCTGGGAGGTCTGCTGTACACTCCCAGTCGACTGCTCCATCCAGAAGACCCTTTGGCAATGTGCTGGTTGTCATAGCACTTTCGGGCCAGACCTGCTTCCCTCCTGCTTTGTAGAACGTTGTCATAGCAATTGGTGCGTTTGGGGTCATGGTTTTTTCGCTAACCACGTCTGTGATCACTTTCAGAACTTGGTTGTGCCTCCATGTATACCTTCCTTGGGCTAGCGCTACTTTGCAAGAGCTTAGGACATGCTCCACTGTTTGTTTCTTCTGACAGAGCGGACATGCTGGGTCGTCTGATTTCCCCCATTTCACTAAGTTTGCATTCGAGGGGAGCAGGTCATATACAGATCTGAGGAGGAAGCTTATCCTTAGAGGAGCCATGTGCCACATATCGTTCCAGCTGAGACTTCTTTGGAGTGCACTGTCCCATGTTGTCCATTGCCCCTGTTGACCTTGCTGGACTGCCTTCTGCACTCTTTTGACATCTTCTTCTTCCTTCAACTCCTGTATGATCATGTCTCTTTTTTCCTTCCCTTTGGCTTTGGACCACCACTGCATTTTTGTTGCTCCCAGTCCCTGTCTGTTGGTTTGCGTGTGTCCAATTATTTCTTTGATGCTGAGGTTTCTCTTGGCATTGTTTACAGCCTCTTGGCCTTTCCACTTTCTGCCAGTTCTCAGCTTTGGATGAACTGATCTCACGATATTGTCTTCCGATTCCTCCAGCATGCTCAACAGTCTTGCTTTTCCAACTTTGTATTCCTCCACTATGGATTTGAGAGGTAGCTTCAGCATTGCTTGACGACAGTAGAATGCAACATCAGTGAGACCAGGTGGGACACTGAGCCATTTTCTTGTGTATTTGTTGATTTTGGCTTCCATTGCTTCCACTGTGCTGGTGCAAATGTCATAGATTAGCAGTGGCCACAGCAGCTTTGGTATCAGCATGAACTGTAGACACCAGACTTTGTATTTGCCTGGCAGTCCGCAGTTATCTATTTTCTTCAGGCCTTCTTCTGCTGTTTGCTTGGTTTCACATCCCCTTTGTGTGTCTTTCAGGGAGTCATCATACCATCTTCCGAGACTTTTTACTGGCTCTTCTGTGACAGTGGGGATGGCTTGGTTGGCTACCATGAATTTGACTGAATCTGCCACTTTTCCTTTTCGCAGTGAGAGACTTCGGGATTTCTTAGATTTGAACCTCATTCTTGAAGAGGCCACCAGCTTATTCAGCTGCTTTAAGATTTGGTGTGTCTCTTCCTCATCCGTGGACAAGACTGTTGTGTCATCCATGAAAGCTTTCAGAGGAGGCATCTGGTATCCATTTCCCAGATTCACTGGACCTGAATTCTTCATTGCAGCTTTCAAGATGACTTCCATTGCCAACACGAACAGTATGGGAGAGATTGCACAGCCCATTGCAATGCCCACCTCTAGGTCTATCCAGTCCGTGGTGTATTCTTTGGTAGAGAACCGCATTGAGAACCCTTGGAAATACTTCCTCAGCATTGTTCGGATGTTTTCTGGGATGTGATACATTTCAAGAGCCAGCTGGATCATATCGTGTGGAACTGATCCATATGCATTCGCCAGATCAAGCCAAACTACGTCAATGTCTCTCTTCTCTGTTCTTGCTTTTTGGATGGCATCCCAAATCAACGTGGCATGTTCCAAGCATCCAGGCATTCCTGGTATGCCTCCCTTTTGGACTGACATATCCAGATACTTGTTTTCAGTCAGGTATTTTGTCAATCTTGCTGCCATAACAGAGAAGAAGATTTTCCCCTCAACGTTCAGAAGTGATATTGGCCTGAACTGATTGATGCTGCTGGAGTTCTGCTCCTTCGGAATGTACACTCCTTCAGCTCTCATCCATTGGTCGCTGATCTTCTGGTTCCTCCATGCTGATCGAATCATCTTGTGGAGCCACTCGAGCACTTTTGGGCATTTCTTGTAGAGCAGGTATGGTATTCCGTTTGGTCCAGGTGCTGACTTGGCTCTGGCTTTCTTTACTACGTTCTTCACTTCATCCAGTGTTGGTGGTTTGTTATTGAATTTTCCTTCTGGCGCTGCAGGCCAAACCAGATTCTGGATTTCAAGTGGTGCCTCGCGCTGAGAATCGGAATATGTTTCCCTGAGATGCTGCTCTAGGGTTTCCTTGCCCACTGTGAGAGTCCCTGATTTGGGTTGTTCAAACAGCTTTCTTGCAAAGTCAAAGGGATCTGAAGAAACGATCTTGAGTCTTCTTCTTTTTGCTCTTTCTTCGCCTTGCTGATTCCACTTTGCTGAGAGCATTGTGTTTGGCCTTCAGATCTTTCCAGAGTTCCAGGAGCCCTTGCTTCTCGAATTCTGAGGCAGTTTTCATTCGCTTTTTAAGCTTCCTTTTCTCCCTCCGGATGCTCTCCATCTGTTGCCGTCTTCTGGATTTCTGGGGAGGTGTTTTTGTCTTTGGCTGCTTCACTCCATAGGTGTCCCTGCAGATAGAGTATATGATGTCTCCGTATGTGTCAAGTTTGTGTTCCAGCGTACTGTTCCCTATTAGCGCATTCAGCTTAAGGACAAGTTCCTCATCTAATTTCTCCCATTGTTCTTTTGCACCGGCAGGCGGCAAATTGAGTTTTCCACATTTGGCGTTAAGAGCTTGTGCAAAATCCGCATCAGAACCGTCAGCGTGGATGTCCTTGGCACTATGGTTTAAATCCTGGCCTTGGTCATCCAACGTCTCACCTGCTATCGCAGTGCGCTGCTGCTGGTTCGTATGTGTCTTCAAACAGCCCATTTTTGTCCTGTGGATCTTCATGCCGCGTTTGGTGGTGAATCTCCTTCCACACGCACACGGAAATTCCATCTGGTCATTAATCATGATCCGTTGTGCGTTTCCAGTCGTGATGGAGTCAGTGCCGATGGATTCATCATTCTCTCCCCCTTTCGGTGAATCCTAAAGGAGGAGAGTTTAAGGCCAGAGTTTAAGAGAGATTAATTGCACTTAGAAATTCCATACGCGCTCTATCCAAATTTGTCAGCACTTATCAGAAATGCCACATGTACTCTCACATGCACTCTATCCAATTATACCGGTACTCATCAGAAATGCCACATGCACTCTCTCTAATCATACTGGTACTTATCAGAAATTCCACACGCTCTTTATCCAATTCTACCAGTACTCATCAGAAATGCCACATGCACTCTATTCAATTATACCAGTATTCATCAGAAATTCCACATGCACTCTCTCCAAATCTGCCAGTGCTTATCAGAAATTTCACATGCGTTTTATCCAATTTTAGCAGTACTCATAAGAAATTCCACATGCACTCTATCCAACTATACCAGTACTCGTCAGAAATGCCACATGCACTCTATCCAATTATACCAGTACTTATCAAAAATTTCACATGCACTTTATCCAATTCTACCAGTGCTCATCAGAAATTTCACATGCACCCTATCCAATTTTACCAGTACTTATCACAAATTTCACACACACTCTATCGAATTCTACCAGTACTTATCAGAAATTTCACATGTGCTCTATCCAAATCTGACACTCTTTGAGTCTGTACTAAACATTACTGCTGACAACGTCTTGTAATGGGGATGAAGGAAGGGGGGGGGGACAATCTATGAAACACTAAGCTGACATCACCAAAATGAATGATGCATTATGATGAACAGCGAGCAGGCCAGTTTTTACAGGCAGGAATTAAACACATGACTGATATCAATTAACATCAGGAACAGAGTTTTTGAATGTTATATAGAACCGATAATGTTATACGGCTGTGAGGCGTGGACATTCAACACGCAAAGCCAGAACAAGACTGAGGCAGCCGAGATGTGGTTTCTAAGAAGAAGGTTGACAGTTCCATGGACAGCAAAGAAAACAAACGAGACAGTCCTGATGGAGGCAGACACAAGAAGATCATTTATATGGAAGATCAGGAAAAGACAGGAAACATTTATAGGCCACTTTATGAGGAAAGGGGAATTAGAACACCTGGTCACAACAGGAAAGCTGGAGGTAAAGTGAGCACATGGTAGACCCAAGGAAAAATTATTAGACGGACTTGCAGAGTGACTGAGGACAGAGAGGGTGGAAGATGTGCTTGTGGCAACAAGGGATAGATGCACATGGAGGGCCATGATCATCAATGTCATGTGGCAGGGCACTTGATGATGATGATGATGATGATGATGATGATGATGATGATGATGATGATGATGATGATGACGACGACGACGACGATGATGATGATGATGATGACTGACATCAGACCTGAACCATGGCTCTACAAAGACAGCCATCCACCCTCCATAAAACTGTGGCCCACCAGAGGGGAGAATCCACAACTCCTGCATAACTGGTAAAGTGTTTTAACCAAATGAGCTACCGGGACCACAACACACACACACACACACACACACACACACACACACACACACACACACACACACACACACACGCAAACCCAAACACGACAAAAAGAGCCTGTTGCCGCAACTCCGAAAGCTGAACCTATGATCCCTGCATTATGAACATGTCACTGCAGCCAAGTGAGCAAACAAGGTCACTGAAGCCTAATCTGGTCTAAATACATGCACACAAAGTACATGCTCACATTTGATTTATGTCACAATGGCCTCTAATTCCATTACTTCAGTCACAACTGTTAGTTATAGCCTCTACTCTACTCATTCTACAGCCACCTGATCACGATTTGATGAAAACCACCTCTTTCACACAGACAACAAAACTGACTATCTGAGGCGTAATCATGCTTGAATGAAAAAAAACAAAAACAAAAAAACTAAACTAAACTAAAAGGGTCATGGCACTGGGTTGTCCGTAACAGCCTCTATCGGTTTCAATTTATCTAGTATCCGCATGCTGGTAACACTACTTACTATTAGGTACAGATTTTACTTTCAAACTGGATACAAGTCTGCCTACTATGCGCTTGGATCCACATAAACACACCTCAAGACACATGCAGGCAGTCATCATACCTGTATGCGGTCCTCTGGGGACACGGGGAAAGCAGGGTACACCTCATCCTCCGCCGCAGAAAAGGAGAAATTCAATCCCGAACTGACCACCGTGGACGGTTTGGCCACCACCACGCGCACCGGCGTCCTGTTCCCCACTGGTCTGGAGCCCCCGCCCCACCCCCACGCATCCCTACACCACCTTCTGCACCAGTGCGCACCAACACACCACCACCGGGAAGCCCCACCACACTGCCATCCGCACCAGTCCGCACGATCACCTGCGTGCGTGGTCCGATGTTGTGCACAGACACCGCTGCCTGTCCACTTTCTGCTGGTCTGATCTGCTGGATGGTTTTGTGTCTGGCGCCATGATAAGCCGGTCCGATTTCTATCATCTGTGGGGGTGGGGAACCATTGTCTTGTGGCAGGGTGTTGTTGTGAGCTGATCCACGACCATTGTTGCTGACCACCACTAACACCGGGGATGACTTTTTGGCCATGGACACCACAGGGATGGGGATGGGTGGGTGGGAAGGTCTGCATGTCTGTACCGATACTGTCTTCGGAGTCTGCACCAATACCGGCCTGGGAGGTTGATGGGACACCGGTTTCGGTGTCTGTGCCGAGGTGGACGCCTGCACCAGAATAGGCTTGGGGCCTGAAGAAGTGGGCGACTTCGGGGTGGGGAGAGGGAAGGTGACAGCATGGCAGGTGCCATAGTGGATGGCGGAACACGGCAGCCCCAACCGCAACAGGTTGCAGGTGGCGCAGCTGTGCAGCGCCTTGGAGTGACGCAGATCAATCTTGCACGGGTGGTAGACGGTGATTCTCGAGTGCAGGTATCGCACACACGCATACTTTTTCTGCATGCTATCCCAAGGGGACGTCAGTTGACGCCCCAAGCAGCGCACGGATTGTTACGATGCACAGCTTGTCTTATCACGTATCTTTTCACTTTGTTGTTGTTGTTGTTGTTGAAGTTAATGCTGTTACCAGAACAGATGTTTTTCACAAGTCAAATGGGTGGCATATCCACACAAGATAAAGGCGATGAAGTCGATTTTCCATGGCAACACTCTCCTGTGCTGAAGTCTGTTGTACTATTTCAGGATGAGTTTCTCTCTGTGGTGATTCTTCAAAAGAGAAAAATTCACTTTCTCATAAAACCAATTTACACATTTCCTGACACTTTTTTCCAACTGACTGCTGACTGGACTGTTGCAACACAAGTGAACTGATTTTTATTTAAAATAAGGCACAGATTTCTTGTACTTCATTTATGAAATATCTGCACTAAACTCCATCTCACCATATGTCAAACCGTATGCTATAGAATTTCACTATGTTGTGAGGATGTTAAACTGACCATCAACTGTATCTCCCCATGACCTACGAGCAGGTAAAACACTCCCCATGACCTACGAGCAGGTAAAACAAAGATAAAACTGATAATGAATATAAATCATAATCTCCATATCAACAGCCTCAAGCCTGTCCATTCTAGAAGTCTGATGTACATCATTAGACATTGATGATATGCAATCACGATGTCTATTCTCCTACTATTACAGCTGTTAGTGAATACTGAATTTTTGAAGACCCTAGGTCATTTTTTAGCTATCACAGCATGTTCTCAGTGGCCATGGAAACCAAGTAACTTGTTGCACTTAGTTAAGAAGTTGCAAGGTTTCAACTGACCCTGACAATGTGAGCAGAGCACTGCACATAGTTAAGAAGTTGCAAGGTTTCAACTGACCACTGACAGTATGATTCGAGTTACTCATCAAGTATACTTAGAAAATGGGTACACTATACAGTTCCAATATTTCAGAGAATGACTGAACATTTAAGGAAGCAAATACTCGGCTAATCTGAGCACACAGTAACGAGTAACATTAGTATCTGATTAGATACCATTTACTGTTAAGCAATAAAACTCTGCGTGTGGGACAGAGAGAGAGAGTGCGTGCGTGCGTGTGTCTGTGTGTCTGTGAGTGTCGTGCGTGCGCATGTTTGAGCATGATGGCAAACACATACTGACAGATACAAGGAAGTAAAACTCTTTCAGCCCAGTGTGATACTAACAGTTCAGTTGAACTGTACTACTGTTACCAAAACAGGTAAAGGCCGTCCCATAACCTGATATCATAAGCAGAGCGAGACAGCAAAAACCTACTACCTCAATGTCCCTTGGAAGCATAGAGGACTGTGCCCTTCTCCTCTCCCATGTTGCTTTACCTTTCCTAACTCTGAAGATAATCACATATTCCTCCACAGCCAGCCAGCCAGACCCCTAGGCCATAAGCACAAGGTTTTGCTTCCCACCCCTGTACAGATCCAAGACCTTAGGCCATAAGCACAAGGTTTTGCTTCTCACCCCTGTACAGATCCAAGACCCTTAGGCCATAAGCACAAGGTTTTGCTTCTCACCCCTGTACAGATCCAAGCAATCAAGCTGGAAGGCGAGTGTTTACTTCTGCACCGACCAGGCCACTATAATTAGTCTGGAATGGGAACTGAACCCCTGCCAAGAGAACCAGAATGAACCTGAATGCAGCACCTTAGACTGACTACCCATCCTGACCTCTAGGACTGTAAAGTACTATCCAAGTCATCAATAAACGACCATCATAACAGCTGAACCCCCCTCCCTCACCATTCCACACTGTACACCCTCTCCCTGAAGTCCTACTCTGTCCCTGTCACCCCATAACTTCATACCTTTCCCCATCCTATATCGTATCAGACAGCACACTGTCATTCATGGATGTAATGTATCTGTCTGTCTTTGTTACTGTCAGAAGTTAGCTCCCTTTCTTACTTCCTAACAATGTTTTGTTTATGATAAAGGTGATGACAAGAGGTGACCGTCCATCATGCTTCATAAGCATAATTGCCTTACACAGTTCTTATCCATCATATTTCATGAGCATAGTTCCCTTACACAATTCTTATCCATCATGCTTCATAAGGCACAATTCCCTTACACAGTTCTTATCCATCATGTTTCATAAGCACAATTCCCTTACACATCATATTTCATGAGCATAGTTCCCTTACACAATTCTTATCCATCATGCTTCATAAGCACAATTCCCTTACACAATTCTTATCCATCATGCTTCATAAGGCACAATTCCCTTACACAGTTCTTATCCATCATATTTCATAAGCATAGTTTCCTTACACAGTTCTTATCCATCATGCTTCATAGCATAATTCCCTTACACAGTTCTTATCCATCATATTTCATAAGCATAATTCCCTAACACAGTTCTTATCCATCATGCTTCATAGCATAATTCCTTTACACAGTTCTTATCCATCATATTTCATAAGCATAGTTCCCTAACACAGTTCTTATCCATCATGCTTCATAAGCATAATTCCCTAACACAGTTCTTATCCATCATGCTTCATAGCATAATTCCTTTACACAGTTCTTATCCATCATGCTTCATAAGCATAGTTCCCTAACACAGTTCTTATCCATCATGCTTCATAAGCATAGTTCCCTAACACAGTTCTTATCCATCATGCTTCTTAAGCATAATTCCCTTATACAGTTCTTATCCATCATGCTTCTTAAGCATAGTTCCCTTACACAGTTCTTATCCATCATGCTTCTTAAGCATAGTTCCCTAACACAGTTCTTATCCATCATGCTTCTTAAGCATAGTTCCCTTACACAGTTCTTATCCATCATGCTTCTTAAGCATAGTTCCCTTACTCAGTTCTTATCCATCATGCTTCATAGCATAATTCCCTAACACAGTTCTTATCCATCATGCTTCATAGCATAATTCCCTTACACAGTTCTTATCCATCATGCTTCTTAAGACTAAGTATCCCCTAACAAGTTCCTTATGCATCCCTGCTTCATAAGCATAATTCCCTTACACAGTTCTTATCCATCATGCTTCATAGCATAATTCCCTTACACAGTTCTTATCCATCATATTTCATAAGCATAGTTTCCTTACACAGTTCTTATCCATCATATTTCATAAGCATAGTTCCCTTACACAGTTCTTATCCATCATGCTTCATAAGCATAATTCCCTAACACAGTTCTTATCCATCATGCTTCTTAAGCATAGTTCCCTACACAGTTCTTATCCATCATGCTTCTTAAGCATAGTTCCCTTACACAGTTCTTATCCATCATGCTTAAGCATAGTTCCCAACACAGTTCTTATCCATCATGCTTCATAAGCATATTCCCTAATACAGTTCTTATCAATCATGCTTCTTAAGCATAATTCCCTAACACAGTTCTTATCCATCATGCTTCTTAAGCATAATTCCCTAACACAGTTCTTATCCATCATGCTTCATAAGCATAATTCCCTTACACAGTTCTTATCCATCATGCTTCTTAAGCATAATTCCCTTACACAGTTCTTATCCATCATGCTTCTTAAGCATAATTCCCTAACACAGTTCTTATCCATCATGCTTCTTAAGCATAATTCCCTTACACAGTTCTTATCCATCATGCTTCTTAAGCATAATTCCCTTACACAGTTCTTATCCATCATGCTTCTTAAGCATAATTCCCTTACACAGTTCTTATCCATCATGCTTCTTAAGCATAATTCCCTTACACAGTTCTTATCCATCATGCTTCTAAGCATAATTCCCTTACACAGTTCTTATCAATTCAACATGTCTGTAAAAAGACAGTGATAATGTACATGAATTGTATATACCATAATGCCGTGATCTGGCTGCCATGTCGCGAAGCCCTACCCCCATCATACCCATCCCTATGCACCCTTATGAATGGGCTAAAAGCCTAACACAATAAAACATTTCGTATCCGCATTCACTTTTTTTTTTTTTCAAATACCATGAAAGCGCCCAATACTTATCTGTAGCAACACTGCTGAGAAACATACAGCATTCCAATACTATGCATAAAATTATTTCAATACCTATCTTGGCAAGTTGTATAATCATCTAATTTCACCATCAACATTGTCATATGTTCCTTTGGTGGTTAACCAAAACTATGTCAGCATGAATATCAAAATGAAGGTAAACTAATCTAACTTTCATCACCAACATTGTCATGTGTGTCTCTGGAGATTAACTAGTAAAACTACCCCAGCCTGAATATCAAATGAAAGTATACTTTATCTAACTTCACCACCAACACTGTCATATGTGCTTCGGAGGTTAACTAAAACTACCCAGGCCTAAACTGAAACCTAACCCTGTCTCTCATCACCTATGGCTATTACCTGAAACTATCCAGACCAAACTTAAATTAAACACAAGTCCTGTCAAGAGCCTCTGGAAATTAACTGAAGCCAGTCTTATCTAATCTCGAAATAAATCTTGTCATAAGGCTTTTGAGGATACCCAAATTTATCCCAACTTAATTCAAACATAGACCCTGTCATCAGACCTAGTCATGTACAAGAATGAAAGTTATTTTTAAAATGGAAGGTAACACAATCTTATGTGCCCTGGGCTGACCGGTGATTAACCGATTTAAAATCGACAATATTTCTTTTCCATCTCTCTCTCTCTCTCTCTCTCTCTCTCTCTCTCTTTTTTTTTAAACCACTTTTAAATAAGACTGTATAAGATCAATTAATATTACAATGGCAAAGAGAATAAGTCATTAACTAGAAGATCTGATCAAATTACACTTCAACATGAGCCTGTGAAGATTAGACCTCACAGCAGTATACACAGATTATCAGGCCTCTCCCTCAACAATTTCACCACATTCCTGGGATGGTACGTCCTGTTAGCCATATCCCCCGTTGTGGGTGCTGACGGATGTAAAACTTGAATCAAACCAACCTAAACTGCAAACAAATCATTTCAAACCTTTTACTGATGCCAGCAACACCCCCACCCCCACCCCCAAGCCTTTGTCAAATACTGTGAGAACCAGGGCCTAAATGTTGCACACAACTGCAATTTAACACTCTTTGTTAAATAATACGCAAAATTGTATCTTCAGAATGTTTTCCAAATATTGAAAAGTCACAAAAATGTATATACGGTCAATACATGATTGTAAACAGTGGATTAGGAGTTGGGGCTTTCAATGGAAGTGTCCTGACCCAACCTGAAAACACACTCAGTGTGGTGCCTATGGATTACATTTGAACCCCAGATGCATGCCAACTTTTGCGTGCACATACAGGTGTCATTCTGGTACAACCAATCAAAACCTACCACACACACTATCCTGATCCTACACACCACACACACACACACACACACACACACACACACACACACTCTCTCTCTCTCTCTCTCTCTCTCTCTCCTCACACACACACACATACACATGCACACACACACACACACACACACACAACACACACACACACACACACACACACACACACACACACACACACACACACGCACACACACACCACTGAGTCATCGCATAAAGGTGCACATGTACACACTCACATACATACACAGACACACAAACAACACCACTGATTCCCACACATAGTCATACAATTCATACATACACACACAGAGTGTACAGGTAAAAAGAATCTAACCCTGAGACACGTGCCAAGTCCTGGAGGCACACACATGTCATAGGCTATTATACAGGTACGAAAACACAGAAATGCTGCACTGACAAAAACAAAAACACGCCAGCGTACAGACAGCATCTGACCTAGGGCGAGTAAAGACCCTTATAAAAATACTAAAATATGGATACTATGGTCAGTACAATTAATCACATGGAACAAAAATTTACATACAGACACCATTTCATACCTCAGCACATGGGATAAATTACCAGGTATGCCCCGTCTTGAGTGCTCACAGGAATTACCATACCACAACAATTTTAAGTCAAACTGTGATTAACTTGAAAACTCCACTGATTATTACAATGTATTTCCCAAGACTGGTGTGAAGATCTGTGAGCATACCTGTATGAAATATGGTACTATAGTGTAGGTCCTACTGAAGAACAGAACGGAGCATTTCAATGAAAAGTTGTTTTTTCATTTTAATTTTTCATTATTAATATACAGCTAACACATGGAAATCACCACATCTAATCTCTTCTGTATGTGATCTTGAGAGCACACATATAATGATATGAATCCACAGTGCACGTGCACCCACACTCTCTCTCTCCCCCCCTTCCTCCCTCTCTCTCTCTCTCTAACTATGCCTATCAATCTCTTTCTCTAACTATGCCTATCAAAAACATGTACCAATTCTGGTCAGTCACAGAAGTTAACACACTTACACAGCTTAAATTCTCACACTACTTCAGGAAGAATTATCTCAATCCATGATAAACACTTGTACACCTGCACTTGCAAACTGGTCCCTGCCTTTAGAACGAAAACTTAAGTCACGAGCACAAATTCTGATAAAACAATGCACAATTTACAAACTATGAAACCCGACTCCCTAATCCAAAGTGAACAGATAGTCATGAGTGATATGAGTCATACCCATTCAATCTGTACCAGGCCTATGACGAAGATTATGTGCCCAGGCAAAGACTAATGACATGCAGATCTACATAACTTTGACACTGATGAGATGCAGGTTTAACTCTGACAAAAGTTTCATACAATAACTGCTCCAGACTAAACTGAACACTGGAGCAATATAGACGAGCACACAGGGTACTCTGTCGATGAATCCATCACTTGCACACACAAATACTATATGCACAACTACCATGTACTCGGTCCAAGGAGAACACCAGCTTTAGTGCACATGTATAACGACACAATCACAAAGTATTCAGCTTGTACTGAAACATATGCTGCTGGTGAGACGGAACGTTTTGATGAATGTTCATAAAATCCTGTCCCAATTCACAGCAATGGTTCTACTGGTTCACACACTTATCAAACATTTGAGCACATGTACACACCATATACTAGACATGAGTACACAAATCTCAACATACTCAGCTGAAGGGCAACATATGCTTAGCAGGTGACCAGTGAGACTGAACACACAACTTGAAATACACCTTCACAAAAATCCTGTCCCAATTCACACGCACACGCGAGACACTCCAATACACAGCTCTGTGCTATGGCCCGCACACCTGATCAAAATAGGCAACCCCTAAGATCTTTCCTTCATTCCGCGCATTCCATACCAATGAGATTACAATCAGAACTAGAGGGCACCCACCCCAAACTTCCTCCTCCTGTCAATGAAACTCGAGTGTCAACTTTTTACGCCATGCAACAAAAAGGGTCCTCGATCGGTCCCTGCACCCCTCACACAAAAGTCTACCTTTACAGTCAGGGGTCCCCACTGCCACACACTAAAGGGTAAATGATGGTCCCACACCCTTGAAACAGAGTCAATGGACCTTGAGACAAGCACCGCCACCTGAGGCGGCCAGGTACCGCTTGCTACCTGTTCTACCTGCACTATGAGTTACGCTTCGATAAACTTAACGCCTCTGTTTGATCAACTGTTAATGAGAGGTTTCAGCTTAAATACACACACATTCACACACACTCTCTCTCTCTCTAACTCTCTGTCTGTAGCGCTATCTTATTTCCTCTCTCATTTACTGGTTATAAACGTGTCTGTTCTCAGCAGCAAGTTACATGGGAAAAAATGAAGAAAAAGTAGAAAAATGTATTAACACAATCATTTTCACTCTTATTTATAAATAATCATATTTTCTGACAAGCAAGGTTGCAAAAGAGCTAGCTGAATGAAAAACATACCTTTAAAATAAAGTATCTTCCTCTGTGTGTGTGTGTGTGTGTGTGTGGTGTTGTGTGTGTGTGTGTGTGTGGTGTGTGTGTGTGTGTGTGTGTGTGTGTGTGTGTGTGTGTGTGTGTGTGTGTGTGTGTGTCGCGCGCGCACTGTGTGTGCGTATGTGCGCACGCACTGTGTGTGTGTGTGCGCACGCGCACTGTGTGTATGTGTGTTGTGGCATTGTGTGTGTGTGTTGTGTGTGTGTGTGTGTGTGTGTGTGTGTGTGGTGTGTGTGTGTGTGTGTGTGTGTGTGTGTGTATGTGTGTGTGTGTGAGTGTGTGTGTAATTTTCAAGTACTGTGTATAAACTATAATACATAAAATCATATTCTGTGAACAGGACATAAGTTTGGTTGTTTCTCCACACTGTTAGAAAGTCCCATGATGTGGATGTAAAATACAAACAAACACCCCACACACCCAGCCCTTCCAGTCCCATTCCCTTTTTTTTTTTATTGTGGACTAAGTTCAATGTTATTGTATGATTAACAAAAACAAAACAAAAACAACAACACAACTTTCTGAGTTCTCTCTCACTTTTCCTCCTTCCTTCGCAACTTTCCACCACCTCTCTCTTTTTCATGAAGATGTTCAGTGGCCGGTTTGCTCAGCTGATGAATAAGGCATCAAACAAGATAAGATAACCCAGGGGTTGTGTGTTTGAGTTTGACCCTCAAGCCGGCCACACTTTGACACTGGGCTGGCTGGCTCTTGTAACACAGCCGAGACTAGAGATGTGATTCGTCCCATTGACCCTTTGACTCCGCACCCTGCCCACCAGCATCCTGCATGTCAACCATGCTAACAAGGCAAAAACTTAACCTCCGACTCTGTCACCTGCAGAAGCTGGTTGGTAGGGTGAGGGAGTCAAAGGGTTGTTTTTGCAGCTGGTGGATAGGGTCCGGGAGTCAAAGGGTTAAGTTTTTGCAGCTGGTGGATAGGGTGCAGGGAGTCAAAGGGTTAAGTTTTTGCAGCTGGTGGATAGGGTGCAG
>JAPXFY010000031.1:33671038-33676038 GCA_030674185.1 Monoplex corrugatus
AAGGGGGAGATAGACGGGGGGGGGGGAGAGAGAGAGAGAGAGACAGACAGACAGAGAGCACGCTTCTAAGAGCAAGAGCAAGTCTGTATGTATGGACATATACATATAACTTGAAGATATACTGTGCGTGCACGTGTCTCTTTAAACTAGGATCCTTACCAAGGAAAGAAAAACAAGTTTAAAATAAAAAATAAGAGTGAGGGAGGGGGGGGGGGAGGCACTTGCCGTATAAAAAACAAAGGGGGGGGGAGGCAATTTCCGTTTATCCTTTTCGTGTGTGAATGTGTTTGTTTTTGGTCCCCCCCCCCCTTTTTTTTTTTTTCTTTCTTTATTTTTTTTTTTACTTTTATCTGAATCGTCTATTCATATGCTTGCATAAGGTTGTACATAAAGTCCACTGTAAAGTGTCAGAAACGGCCCGCTTAACCCTTTGACTCCCGCACACTATCCATCAACTGCAAAAACTTAATCCTTTGACTCCCTCACGTTTTCCACCAGCTTCTGGCCCAAAGGGTCAAGTTTTTGCTTCGCTAGCATGGTTGACAATGCAGGATGCTGGTGGACAGGCTGCGGGAGTCAAAGGGTTAAGACATTACACTAGATGCTCCGTTTATCACACAGTGAAGCAGTTTCACAGGAATGTACGCCTACAATCAACTCTGTCTTAGCTTCAGTCTAAGGTCCTCTTTTTTTATTAATTTTATTTTTGCGTCACAGTTACACAATCAACTCTGTCTTAGCTTTAGTCTAAGGTCCTCTTTTTTTTTAATTTTATTTTTGGCGTCACAGTTACACAATCAACTCTGTCTTAGCTTTAGTCTAAGGTCCTCTTTTTTTTAAATTTTATTTTTGGCGTCACAGTTACACAATCAACTCTGTCTTAGCTTTAGTCTAAGGTCCTCTTTTTTTTTTTTTTTTTTTTGGCGTCACAGTTACACAATCAACTCTGTCTTAGCTTTAGTCTAAGGTCCTCTTTTTTTTTTTTAATTTTATTTTTGGCGTCACAGTTACACAATCAACTCTGTCTTAGCTTTAGTCTAAGGTCCTCTTTTTTTTTTAATTTTATTTTTGGCGTCACAGTTACACAATCAACTCTGTCTTAGCTTTAGTCTAAGGTCCTCTTTTTTTTTTTTAATTTTATTTTTGGAGTCACAATTACACAATCAACTCTGTCTTAGCTTTAGTCTAAGGTCCTCTTTTTTTTTAATTTTATTTTTGGCGTCATGTCATCGATAAAAACTCTCCAGTCTTATCAACATATGTGTAAGTCCTGCCCCTGCATGTGACCTAGCGATGCCCTGTTGATCAAACTGTACGTGACAAAAGCTCGCAGCGTGTATGAGTAGAGGGGGGGGGGGGGGGTGCATGAACGCACGCGCACGTGTGCCTAGGTCTTACAACATGCCAAAAACAAGGAAGCAAAATCCAGGCAAGGCAAAAAGGCAAAGGTTGTGTGTCTACAATGTGTGTGTGTGTGTATGCCCTACAGCCGAGATAACAAAAGGTCAAAGTGCACAACTGCGCATGCAAAGGTGGTGGTGTTTTTTTTTATGTACTGTGTTCTTGATAAAAATAAGGTAAAGATTATATGTGTGCAAAATATAATGTACATACGCTCTACACACAAAAAAGACTACTAAAGGTCATAATGCAACGTTCACTGTATTTACAAGCCCTGGAAGTATTCATTCAATAACCCGATGTAACAGATTTTCAAAAAGCACAGATTGTTTTATAAATAGTAGGTGAGACAGACAAGAGAGAGAGAGACAGACAGACAGACATACAGACATAAGACATATACAGAAGAGACAGACAGATATAGACCTAGACACACTGCACACAGACAATGAGAGAGAATGAGAGGCACAGACAGACCATGTTTCAGAAATGTGGCAGGAAAAAAAATTAGTGCAATAAACAGCAAGTGAAATGCTGGAAGCTCGTTCCCCACCATGCAGTGGCTAATATGTCAGGCTTCATCCATGTAGTAAATCAAAATCTTCATCAGAATGATCACATCATCCTTTGTAACCTTATCTCCCATGACGGGGGACTGTCAGTCTCTCTTTCATTATGCGCGCACACACACACACACACACACACACACACACACACACACACACACACACACACACCCACACACAACACACACACACACACACACAACACAACACAACACACCATGCACACACGCTCACGCACGCACATATGCATGCTAGCATGCACATACACACAAAGCACACACAATAATTACTGTTTTCTAACCTATGCCTCTCCTTCTCTCTCTCCGAAATGACAGCAAATATTGTTATTCTTAATTCCTTACGTGTACTAAGTTAGGCTACATAGTTTATCTTCAATTGGTGGAAAGTATCATTTTATTCAATGTCTCTCTCTCCCTCTCTCTCTCTCTCCTCCACTCACCCACTCTCACTCGTCTACACACTCCACCCACACACACACACACACACACAACAGATGAAAGAGAAAGAATAAGCACAGAAAAGACACACACACACACACACAACACACAACACCACACACACACAACACACACACACACACACACACACACAACAGAGAAAGAAAACAGACAGACAGAAGAACAGAAAAGAAAGCAAAGGAAGACATTACACACACACACACACACACACACACACACACACACACACAACACAACACACGACACACACCACACACACAACACACCACACCCACACAAAGAAACACAGAAGACCACAGTGACAAACTGAAGCAAAGCAGATTCACACCCACCACCACGCCACCCCAACACCCCTCACAAATCAAGAATCAGAGCCAAACAGTGACAAATGCACGTCATCACTCGCAGTCTCACCCAAACCCTCCAAACAAAATCTGCACAGACAAACCCATTACATCATCCTACTTCCCAGTTCGAAAGTGAGGGGAGAGGAGAGGAGGGAAGGTGTGTGTGTGTGTGTGTGTGTGTGTGGTGTGTGTGTGTGTGTGTGTGTGTGTGTGTGTGTGTGTGTGTGTGTGTGTGTGTGACATGCATGCGCCTGTGGAGGTGGACCGGGTGGGATTATGTTTGTGAGTAAGTGCATACGTGTGTGCATGTACGTGATCAGATTAATCATAGATTGATTTTATGTAACCTTGTCTCCTAGATTTGAAAGTAAACATGGCTTAGTAGAGAGGAGTGTGTGCATGCGAGCGTGTGTGTTCGTTCGTTCGTTCTTTGATTTAACGTCTTTTCACTGTAAGTGATATTAGACGGAGAGCGTGTGTGTATTATACCTGTGTGCATGCAAGCGTGTGCGTGCATGAGCGTTCCCTCCTCCAGTTACCTATTCATGTTTTTATAACAGTTATCTAGTATACAGTCATGCTTTTATAAGTTATCCAGTATACAATCATGTTGTTCTAACAGTTACCTAGTATACAGTCATTCATGCTTTGTTATCGTAGTTACCTAGGTTACAATCATTTCTGTCCTGTAACCATGGTTGTCCAGCCCACAATCATAGCGCCATAGTTACCAAGCCTACTATACCATACTCCAAACTCTCATCATTTATGTACTGTTACTATAGTTTCCTAGCCTACTATTATTCATGTTCTGTTACCATACAAATCATTCATGTTATCACAGTGACCTAGTTATCATAGTTACCCAGCCTGCCACAAATACCTCCAATCATTCATGTTCAGTTATCAAAGTTACCTATTCTACATTCATGATATCATTGTGAGCTGACCTATAAGAGTTATAGTTACCTATTCTACATTCATATCATTGTGAGCTGACCTATAACAGTTATCATAGTTACCTACTCTACATTCATGTTAATCATGGTGAGCTGGCCTATAATCTTTAATGTTACCAGTTATTAATCTAAAATACTATTGTGTTAATAGCTACCTGGGCCTCCTCTGTGAGGATGCCATGGACTCTTCCAGTACAAACAGTATCCCCCGCCTTCTGGAAATTCTGTGCCAGAAATTTCTTCGTTTCTGTTTTCTATTTCTTCCTCCTTTGCTTTCTGTCATTTCTTCCTGTCATTTTCTGCCTTGCTTGTCCATTCACCTGTATGTATTCTATAAAGCCTTACATACTTTCTCATAGGATTGATGACTGGGTATATGTATTAACCGCATGGTTGGTTGTAAGGAAATGTGCTGTACGGGGGAGCAATTATACAGGAGCAATTTTAGGTAATTTAGGCCTTTTTTATGAATGCTTTAGTATCCTTTTTTATGTATGCTTTAGTATCCTTTTTTATGTATGCTTTAGTATCCTTTTTTATGTATGCTTTAGTATCCTTTTTTATGTATGCTTTAGTATCCTTTTTTATGAATGCTTTAGTATCCTTTTTTATGTATGCTTTAGTATCCTTTTTTTATGAATGCTTTAGTATCCTTTTTTATGTATGCTTTAGTATCCTTTTTTATGTATGCTTTAGTATCCTTTTTTATGAATGCTATAATATCCTTTTTTTATGTATGCTTTAGTATCCTTTTTTTATGTATACTTTAGTATCCTTTTTTATGCATGCTTTAGTATCCTTTTTTATGTATACTTTAGTATCCTTTTTTTATGTATGCTTTAGTATCCTTTTTTATGTATGCTTTAGTATCCTTTTTTATGTATGCTTTAGTATCCTTTTTTATGTATGCTTTAGTATCCTTTTTATGAATGCTATAATATCCTTTTTTATGTATACTTTAGTATCCTTTTTTATGATGCTTTAGTATCCTTTTTTATGAATGCTTTAGTATCCTTTTATGTATACTTTAGTATCCTTTTTTTATGTATGCTTTAGTATCCTTTTTTATGAATGCTATTTAATATCCTTTTTTATGTATGCTTTAGTATCCTTTTTTATGAATGCTTTAGTATACTTTTTTCTGTATGCTTTAGTATCCTTTTTTATGTATGCTTTAGTATCCTTTTTTATGTATGCTTTAGTATCCTTTTTTTATGAATGCTTTAGTATCCTTTTTTTATGAATGCT
>JAPXFY010000031.1:33681038-33683538 GCA_030674185.1 Monoplex corrugatus
CTATGAGCATTATTGTGTAAGTTCTGTACTATAGTGTAGGCCTATTTATGAGCATTATTGTGTAAGTTCTGTACTATAGGGTAGGCCTATCTATGAGCATTATTGTGTAAGTTCTGTACTATAGTGTAGGCCTATCTATGAGCATTATTGTGTAAGTTCTGTACTATAGTGTAGGCCTATCTATGAGCATTATTGTGTAAGTTCTGTATTAAAAGGGTAGGCCAATCTATGAGCATTATTGTGTAAGTTCTGTACTATAGTGTAGGCCTATTTATGAGCATTAATGTGTAAGTTCTGTACTATAGGGTAGGCCTATCTATGAGCATTATAGTGTAAGTTCTGTACTATAGGGTAGGCCTATCTATAAGCATTATAATGTAAGTTCTGTACTAGAGGGTAGGCCTATCTATGAGCATTATTGTGTAAGTTCTGTACTATAGGGTAGGTCTATCTATGAGCATTATAGTGTATGTTCTGTACTAGAGGGTAGGCCTATCTATGAGCATTATAGTGTAAGTTCTGTACTATAGGGCAGGCCTATCTATAAGTATTATTGTGTAAGTTCTGTACTATAGTGTAGGCCTATCTATGAGCATTATAGTGTAAGTTCTGTACTATAGGGTAGGCCTATCTATGAGCATTATAGTGTAAGTTCTGTACTATAGGGTAGGCCTATCTATGAGCATTATAGTGTAAGTTCTGTACTAGAGGGTAGGCCTATCTATGAGCATTATTGTGTAAGTTCTGTACTATAGGGCAGGCCTATCTATAAGTATTATAGTGTAAGCTCTGTACTATAGGGTAGGCCTATCTATGAGCATTATAGTGTAAGTTCTGTACTATAGGGTAGGCCTACCTATGAGCATTATAGTGTAAGTTCTGTACTATAGGGTAGGCCTATCTATGAGCATTATAGTGTAAGTTCTGTACTATAGGGTAGGCCTATCTATGAGCATTATAGTGTAAGTTCTGTACTATAGGGTAGGCCTATCTATGAGCATTATAGTGTAAGTTCTGTACTATAGGGTAGGCCTATCTATGAGCATATAGTGTAAGTTCTGTACTATAGGGTAGGCCTATCTATGAGCATTATAGTGTAAGTTCTGTACTATAGGGTAGGCCTACCTATGAGCATTATAGTGTAAGTTCTGTACTATAGGGTAGGCCTATCTATGAGCATTATAGTGTAAGTTCTGTACTATAGGGTAGGCCTAACTGTTTTACGCGGGCTGGCTAGTTCTTTCGATAAGAGCCGTAGACTCAAGATCTGAAATCTCGAGTTCAATCCCTGCCCGCAACATTAACATATATTTGTAATTTTTGATAAAAGTGTTTTTGTTGTTTAAAGCACAGCCGACTGTGTACAGCCATGTCAGGGCTATAACCGTTACAAAGCACGCACAAAACTTCGACAGGATAAAAAATGAAGAGAAAATTAAAGATACCTATCAATGCATTCGCGTACACAATGCCCCCGGCGTTGACCACTCCGTTCAATTTATCGCACAGGGGATTTAAAAAGCATAACCGAACATAAATTTACGCATACCTAAGGACACCAAAACATATATAAAAACAGGAATAAGTTACCTAAAGTAAGTGAGGGGTGGATGTTAAAAAGCATTTAAAGATGCTCATGCCACTACCCTCGAAAATAAAATAAATTGTTCTTGCGTTCGCTCTTTTATTATTTTTCAATATGTTTATAATGTCAATACTTGTGTAGAATAGCACGGACTAGCTGTAAGACTGATCCAGTGAGACCCAATGCTGCTATCCACAAGTAATAGAGCTTTGAAGTTTTGAAGCTCTCTCTCTCTCTCCCTCTCTCTCTCCCTCTCCCATGTGGCTTTGTATTAATACTGATTGTTTCTCTATGAGCATATAGTGTTATCTGTATTAATGCAGGCCCTCCAAGGGCAAGGCCTGGATGAAAAACAATAAAAACAAAAACAAAACCTTAATGTGCTAGAGATCTATAAGCGACTACCCTAAAAGAAATCTCTCTCTCCCCCCCCCCCCCCCACTCTCTCTCTCAATATGACCGACTTGGACAATTCTCCTCCCCCTACCTCCCCCCTTTTCTATTCTCTACTGACTCTAGTCAACAGCAAGTCTGTCAGCTGTCATTCAGCGGGTGTGCACGTGCTGCAGTCCGCCATGTTTGTGAAGCTGCACGCGCCACGCTCTCTCTGCATGATGCCAACGCTGAGCTGGAAAAAATCCACAGATGTTTGTACAGCGCCCTTGTCCTGTTCCTATGGGAAAACGTGAATTTTCTCTGGTGAAAGGTTAAAACATCCAGACACTGCAGGTAAACGTAAACTTTCTCTGGGAAAGGTTAAAACATCTGCACAAAAGCGTCATTTTTCGTCTTCTGCCATCGCTTAATTTAACCCGTTGACTCCCACACCTTATCTACCGTACCAACTGCAAAAACTTTAACCTTTTGACTCCTGTACTCCTAGACACCAGCTGCCTGAAGGAAGTTGGTGGATAG
>JAPXFY010000031.1:33693538-33698538 GCA_030674185.1 Monoplex corrugatus
AAAAGCAAGGAAATGTAAAGATGACGATGATAAGTAACCTATCATATCAAGGGTGCGGTGACAGCTCATCGCACTGCAACGGGACAGACTGTTCATTCATTAAGACCACTACAGGATGTTTCTGATCACAATACCAAGGCCTGCAATTCGAAGAAATGTCAAATACTGTTAAATGATTCGCCACTCATATTAACCCTTTGACTCCCGCACCCCGTCCAACACCATCTTGTATTGTCAACCTTGATAGCAAAGCAAAAACTTAACCCTTTGACTCCCTTACCCTATCCACCAGCTTCCAAAAGGAAGCTGGTGGATGGGGTGAGGGAGTCAAAGGGTTAAGCTTTTGCAAATGGTAGATAGAATACGGGAGTCAAAGGGTTAAATGAAATGCATTCTTGCCACAGAAAAGTGTAACGTCACTTATGGCGTCATATCAATGGGACGCTCTGCCGCACCCTTCCTGTTCTTCAGATACGTGTCCCCCTTGGCCTATTCCCCACGCTTAAAGATTCTGGTGTACGTTTCCACGACTGAAGATGACATGGCCGTGGAAGTGAAGGTGGCCAAGCATGTACAACAACATTATCAACTCTGCTTGTACATCCATGGGCATTTTGGATCTTCCCAATTGACGGGGATCAGTCATTCAGAAGAAGGAATCTGACATTTAGGAATATATAAAGACGGACTACTGATCATTATCTTATCTTTTACATTTCCACAGACATATTCTATTTCTCGAACGACCCTCGTATAATGATGATGATAAACAAACGAGGAAGATTAACACGCCAGCCTAACAACAAGGAACCAGGATCCTACAGAAAAATAACGAGTTTATACGGCAAATGTCGTCACCAACACTGACGTATACAGGATCCTACAGAGCTGATCCACTGCTGTGATTATTCTACTACACGTCTATACTTATGAGCTTAACAAACAAAAAATCCTGGTGACTGACAATGTTTGACTTTACAGAACAATCACTGCTAACGAATGTCAGGAACATAAAGAGCAGTGGGGGCCTTGTAGATAAAGGATGTGAGAAGTCCAAGTTCGATCCCTTAGTCAGACAAGGTTTTTTTCTCCTCACACCCCTCTCCCCACCACTTCCACTAGGCCATGATTGGTGGTCTGGTTGCTAGTCTTTCGGAAGAGTGGAGAAACTGAGGTCCTGTGTGCAGCGTGCACATGGCAAACCTAACAGATCCTATGGCAACAAAACAATTCTCTCCAGAAAAATTATGCTGAAAAAATCCCCCTCACACATAAGCAAAAATACACACATAAGAAAGGAAAAAAATAATGGCTTCGCTTTATGGCAACTTCCTTTCCCCAAGGAAAACAACCCACCTGTATCACAAGCGGGATCATTCTGTTGTGACAGAAAAATTAATCATGCCACAGAACCTCTGCGACCCTACTGAAAATCAAAAGCGTTTAACATCAAACGCTGATGGACTGAAAGAGGGAAATTTTTCTGTAACACGAACGATCGTAGTTTCTCAGAAACCAAGGCCTGTTATACTAGTCCTCAATCTCTCTCGGGGTGAGTATTACGACAGAAAGACCTCAGAAAGGCAAGAATGCTAACTGATCTTCAAGGGGTGGGACCTGGGAAATCAACCTATCTGTCCAATGTTTTATACCAAGGCAGCCGGGCAATGCCCTGCTCTTCACGATTTTCAACTGCCATGGGATCTTTAGCATACGCAGCCAGAATGCACACAGGCCCGTATTATAAGTGATACCCATCTCCTCTCGCTCACCTACATAGCCTACCTTCCCCACCATAAAGAGGGTCAGCAATCCCACTTCTGGTTGAACCAAAGCAGATTACAAGAACTGAGAAGAAAACGTATCAAGACAAATGAAGTAAAAACACAACACAATAATAATCCTTTTCAAATCCAGTTTAAAAATCCGACATACCACAAGTCAAGACATATAGATTACAACACAATACAATGTATACTTACAAATCCAGTTTACAAAATTCTACATATGATAAGTAAAAGACAAGTATAGTACAACAAAATGAAATGCTTCTTTACAAATCCAACTTGCGATATGCGGAAGCAATTCTAATAATTTAAACCCGTTTTTATACGAGTAAGTGTCGTTAATTATGTTCAAATTTGTCTTCAGGTATGTTTTTTTAAATCCCCTGTGCAAAACATTTGACCGAGTGGTCAACACCAGAAGCATTTCGTAAGATGTGTGCGCGAATGCAATGATATATGTACATAACTTTCTTTTCCTTTTGTTTTTCCTGTTGAGGTATTGTGTGTGTCCTGAAAGGCTCCATGCAGCCGGCTAGGCTTTAAACAAAAGTCGCAATAAAAATAACCAAACCACAGCAGGATCTTACCAGAAAAACCAACACTTGGAGTTTGCTAGCAGACATTGAACTTTTAATCAAATTAATTATCAAAGCAGGCAGAGACAGTTCTTGAACTCTGAAGAAATTATGACCGATAATAATGTTGGGAGATCTATACAATGGGGACATGGTAATCAAGCTAATGCCATTCTCTGCCTGATTCATTATCAATAGAAGATCCCAGGAAAACTAATCATGGAAAAGTCCTGACAGCACGCAAAAAGTGTCAATACAACGGGAATGAGGCTGAAGGGGGGGGGGGGAGGGGGAAGAGTGAAGGGGGGGGGCATTACGTAAGCCGATCTGCTAGGTCTCAATATAATCCCTTGATTCTGTTGGGTACCAGGTAAAAAGATCATTACGTTTGCGGAAACAAACCGAAATGCAGATAACATGAACGAAAAACAAACTGAAACAATTAATAAAGAATAGAATCATCATCATCATATCATCATCATCATCACATTCGTATTATTCATTGTCATTATCACAGAATAACACAGGGGAATTTTTCAAAGCCTGTCATCATAACAATTATCACCACCTCATCTAAATTACTTATCCTCAGCAGCAACAGTAATCAATCATTATTATCATCATCATTATAACTATTATTGTACCAATATCGTCAATTTCTTACTTCACTGTATCACTATCATTAATAGTCTTATAGTTATTATCATCCATAGCAGTAGTACTAGTTGCAGTATCATCATCATCATATCAAAGAAAAAGGTCCGGGATGAAGCTGTGAGGATAAAGAGACGGTAAGATAACGGGACCATGATTTTCAGACAGGAAGGAAGCGCTTGCCTGCAGAGCCAAAAATAAATGTCAAACTTTGTCACGTCCTTTCACAGTGTCCTGTGATTGACACTTGAATGATGACTGTCACACAGTCCATCCTGTCACATCAGAGACACGAACAGAGAGATCGGCAACTGCAAAAATTCGCTTTGTTAGTAAAATCTAAAACTACAGCAATGATACTAGTCAGCCTGCATGTGCCAACAAAACCCCTGTGATTTATGACCATAGATGTAACTAGCAACCTCTCCAAACCTGTGCTCGTTAGTTCTCTGCGTACACGTGAAATATATATATATATATATGTTGATGATGTTGTATGCACGTGTAGCAAATTGATATATATATATATATATATATGATATATATATATATATATATATATATATATATATATATAATATATATATATATGTGCACGTGTACGCAGAGAACTTTTTGTTAATCTGACAATACATGGCTTATGATGATAGATGATGATGATGATGATGATGATGATGATGATGATGATGATGATGATGATGATGATGATGATGATGACGACGACGACGACGATGAGAGATGATGATGACGACGACGACGACGACGATGATGAGATCATCATCACATCATCACATCCACACACCACCACCACCACCATCATCATCATCGTCTGTGTGCTAGCAAACACTGTTAGAAATCTGTTCACCGGGGACTCAATGCACTCAGATCATTCCATGTGTGCTCCACCCAAATCTGACAGCGGTTTACCTGGCAGACTCCTTAAGCCTATGCAAAATCTTATGCATGGCATGGTCTTGAAATGAGGACTGGAGGGGGAGAACAGAACCTAAGGAACACAAAGCTGACACCATCAGAATGACTGGAGAATTAGGATGGGCGGGAGCAGGTCAGTTTTTATGCCACAGCCTGGGATTGAACTTGAGACATCGATCTGGAGTCTAAAGCTCTATACACAGAGCCGGCCAGTTTGCACAGGTTAGACAATTTTTAGTGCAAGCCATTTGGACGCGACGACCAAAAAAAAAAAAAAAAAAAAGGTACAGTCCAGTGTATAGCACATAATGAACAAATGTAAAAGAACCAATCGCAAATCCTTTATGTGCTCGTCCTTAACTAAATTCCCACAGAAAATCCACTTCAATGGATACACATGTTTAAACCCTTTGACCCATGCACCCTATCCACCAACTGCAAAAAAAAAAAAAAAACCACCGATTCCCTCACCCTATCCACCGGCTTCCTTCAGGATAGGTGGCAATTCAGGATGCTGGTGGACAGGGTGTGGGAGTCAAAGGGTTAAGAAACATACTGGATGAAAAACAGGCACAATAAATCTACAAAGGACAACACACTGCTAAGAAGGAGGCAAATGAAATTTCACATGTATGTAAAAATCTATCGTGTGCCATTCCTTTCTATAATTTCAATGCTTTTTGTGAAGAGAATTTTCTGCGAAAGGCGACCAAAAAAAAAAAAAAGTTAAAAACAAAACCTCATTCTTTTTGTGCCAATGTGAGCTACACACACTGGGCCACGTCCATTGAAATGCTGCCCACTGCCTGGAAATCCTTCATGTCACCATTCAAAGTCATTACCAGTAATACCACTGTACCAGAACAGAAATGGTTATGAACTATATTCTGCTTTAATTCGTTACTTTAAGAACAGTTTCTCCTCCCCCCCTCTCTCTCTCTCAAACACACACACACACACACACACACACATACACACACATACACCCACTATACACACAAATACGTGCCCACATACAAAGCATGTGCCACATGAACACACACAACCTATT
>JAPXFY010000031.1:33708538-33758538 GCA_030674185.1 Monoplex corrugatus
ATCCAATGGCATTCACAGGACACATACTGATCTGTATGAAAGGCATCATAAAAGCCGTGTGCGTGGAAGTTATAGAGTGTGGATCCCAGTAGCTCAGTTGGTTTGAGCATTGGATTCACATGCAAATGGTTGTGGGTTCGAACCCTGAGGTGTGTAATATCAAAACTGGACATCTCACTGTCCCATCTTATCATCATTGTTGTTCTAGTGGCGTCAGTATAGGATTAGATAAGTCCCCCTTCCCCCACTTCCCTGGAAGGGTTATCCCCGTCAGCCATATCATCTGAGGTGGGGGCGTCGACGTAAAAACTGAACCAAATCAATCAATCAAAAAAAGTTATAGACCCCAAAATCGTTCAATCACATTCACTGCAGATCTCTAACCAATACTCTATAGCCTCCATCAGAAAACACACACCTCAAAAGCGTTGTGAGCTGAGTTTTGGGCTAACATACTGCTTTTGAACCCACCATGTGCTACTCTAGTAAGTAGTATAACACACCACCTCACTGCCCATTTAATCAAGACTGTGATTTTGAATCCAGCCTACGCTGTAAGATTACACACTACATAAAACAGGCTGCCTCACTGCCAATGTTAAGGTTGTGAAATCCAATGACTGCTACTTCATAGTACAGTGGCTCACATTCCATCTTAATTAAGATTTTGAGTTTGAACCAGAGGTATGCTACATACATTAAAAACAGGTGCCTCAATGCCCAGGTTAAGGCTGTGTTTGAAACTGGTATCAGCGTTGCACTAAATAAAGGTATCTCCTGCTTTTTTTTAGGACTCTCCACACCATACCACCCACATTCCTCTGATAATTACATACATACATGGTGTATTATCTGAAGTGCGTCACTGGGTTTTAGAGTAAATACCTCATTTAATCAACTACTTGTGCAAATGAATTTTCAATTACACAAGTGAGACAGAGTGAGAGTCAACTCTAAACACTAAACACTAAAACAGTGAGAACGTCCTGAGAACATAAAAGTGTCAAAGCACTTTTGAAGCTTTATACACCTGGCCCTTTTCTTTTTTTTTTTAAGGATTGGTGCACGTAAGCAGCGCCCTTCGTGCTCACCTACACACACACACACACACACACACACACACACACACACACACACACACACACACACACACACACACACACAAACGCATGCATGCACACACCACATTTTCTATGCCACCTTAATGACCACAGAAGCTGGGACAATTTTTACAACGCAATGATGATGATGAGAATCATCATGGATTAAAACACAGGATAACTGTGCCAGATGTGTGTAGATTTTTAAGTGCTGCGATACTTACTTGTTACATTATGAGAACAGTCTCACTATTTACTGGATGACCCTCAAAAAGAAAGATGCAATGTGTGTAATTGACCAGGCATAAAGTACAATATGTCCTAAGTTTATCTATCTATCATCAAATGGGCATTTTATATTACTGGTGCATGTTATCAATTAGGTCATAATGCAATGAGAACAGCAAAAATGAAACTAAATACAGCATTCTGAAGTAAAGGAAATGAATCAACATACAAGCAAAACACAAATCTAATCAATCAATCAAACATACACGAGGTCACAACTTTTACTATCAAATTCAAAAATGACAGTTCAAATCAACAAGCAAATTACAAATTAGAAATTATGTTCATTCTTTGGCCTGACAACAAGTGAACTGTGCCATGTTGCAGAATGTAAAAGTTTTGATGAACTTTTAATTTTCTTGGTCTTGTCAAACTTTATCATGGCATATATGATATAATACTAAATAGTATTAGTAGTAATAGTACAATAAATATTAGAAAAGAGTACTATCTTTGTTTCTGCATTATTTGAAATACACATGGACAGCCCCTCCTTTGCTTGATGAAATGACTATATCGAGTGGCGTCCGGAGCTTGGGAGGTGATTGTCAACAGAGAGGTGAGGTAATGGTGCTCCAGGTTCCATTAGCACCTCCGTGGTGCTTCTTGTTAGCTTGTTATCTTTACTGTTCCTTTACTATATAAAAACAGGACTGCTGTTTTCTGAAAGCTACCGTGCCTCCATTTTGTTTTACTTACTGGTGACTGCCTGCTGGTATATAGCAAAGCCATACAGGTAGGGTTCTATTACCTGCTGATATAGCAAAGCCTACAGGTAGGCTCCTATTACTGTGTCTAGCAAAGCCACACAGGTAGGCTCCTATTACCTGCTGATTAGCAAAGCCGTACAGGTAGGCTCCTATTACCTGCTGATATAGTAAAGCCGTACAGGTAGGGTCCTATTACCTGCTGATATAGCAAAGCCACACAGGTAGGGGGGTCCTATTACCTGCTGATATAGCAATGCCACACAGGTAGGGTGGTCCTATTACCTGCTGATATAGCAAAGCCATACAGGTAGGGTCCTATTACCTGCTGATATAGCAAAGCCACACAGGTAGGGGGGTCTTATTACCTGCTGATATAGCAAAGCCACACAGGTAGGGTCCTATCACCTGCTGATATAGCAAAGCCACACAGGTAGGGTTCTATTACCTGCTGATATAGCAAAGCCATATAGGTAGGGTTCTATTACCTGCTGATATAACAAAGCCATAAAGGTAGGGTCCTATTACCTGCTGATATAGCAATGCCACACAGGTAGGGGGGTCCTATTACCTGCTGATATAGCAAAGCCACACAGGTAGGGTCTATTACCTGCTGATATAGCAAAGCCACACAGGTAAGATCCTATTACCTGCTGATATAGCAATGCCACACAGGTAGGGGGTCCTATTACCTGCTGATATAGCAAAGCCACGCAGGTAGGGTCCTATTACCTGCTGATATAGCAAAGCCATATAGGTAGGGTTCTATTACCTGCTGATATAGCAAAGCCATACAGAGAGGGTCATATTACCTGCTGATATAGCAAAGCCACACAGGTAGGCTCCTATTACCTGCTGATATAGCAAAGCCATATAGGTAGGGTTCTATTACCTGCTGATATAGCAAAGCCATATAGGTAGGCTCCTATTACCTGCTGATATAGCAAAGCCACACAGGTAGGCTCCTATTACCTGCTGATATAGCAAAGCCACACAGGTAGGGTCCTATTACCTGCTGATATTGCAAAGCCACACAGGTAGGGTCCTATACCTGCTGATATAGCAAGCCACACAGGTAGGTCTATCACCTGCTGATATAGCAAAGCCACACAGGTAGGGTCCTATCACCTGCTGATATAGCAAAGCCACACAGGTAGGGTCCTATCACCTGCTGATATAGCAAAGCCACACAGGTAGGATCCTATCACCTGCTGATATAGCAAAGCCACACAGGTAGGGTCCTATCACCTGCTGATATAGCAAAGCCACACGTAGGGTCCTATTACCTGCTGATATAGCAAAGCCACACAGGTAGGGTCCTATTACCTGCTGATATAGCAAAGCCACACAGGTAGGGTCCTATTACCTGCTGATATAGCAAAGCCATACACTATGATACAGGTAGGGGCCCTACTCAGAGATGACTGCAGCCCTTGTGACATCCCAACCTATGAGTATGAAGTTCTGTACCACTGGGAGTCTATCCACCAGACCAAAAGAGATTTTACCTCTACATAAAGTTCTACAATTTCACTAATAAGTATATCTCATTCATGCAGGGGTTCCTACAGTAGCACAATCCGGACGATTCTCAGAGGTCTTCTTTGTTCTCAAGGGTCACCTCATCTTCTTCTGCACATTTGCTGAATGGGCTATTCACATTTAATCGACAGGTTGTTTTTTTTTAAACTGCTTTTCTTACATTTTCATAATGCCTTTCAAGTTCTGCACTCCAAAGAAAAAAAACGATCGCTGCACTTTGTTTTTCATATCACGTGATGCACAAGAAGGAATAACTATGCTCATTGTGGAACAACTACACTCAAAAGTGAAGGCCTGTACTCAAACGTTTTCAAGCAATTATGCTCAAAAAGGTAGAGGTGAGTAGACTGATTTCAAATTTCACTTAGTAATAATATGACAATAATATCATACAACTGCACTCAGAACTGAGAAAGCAAAATTCACATTAAATTTTCAAACTGCACTAAAACTGTGGTTAAAAAAAGGTAAGGGCCTGATCATTTTCAATATCTAAATTCAACAGCAACGGGAACGTGTCAAAGTGTCATCCCAAGCAGGATGATGATGTCATGGGTCACTCAGTGCCCTTTCTTATCTGCAAAGTCACTGTGATGATGGATAAGTAAGTTTATTTCCAAGGGCGGTAATACAGGAAATCCACTGCCGCAATGTCATAATGTTAAAAGTCAAAGTCCAGCTATATCTGGAGTGGGATGGTCAAGTCTGCACCGACTGTGCAGAAACTGAAAGTGCATGACTTAATGAGTGTGACACTGGAACCTGTAACTGAAAGACATTTGGGGGAAAGCAGACTGTTTTCAATTTCATTCAGTAATCAGTACATTCAAGAACTTGAAGAAGGCATCACACTGAAACCAACTGAACCACCAGAATCCATATGCCCTATTATCATTATGAGACACCATACCACCCCACCATCACTGAACCACACTATAACCATTATCATACAATCCCACCCTCAATGATTGAATGAACCACACCACAACTGTTACCTTTGGTGACAGCATTAATTGTTACTCATCTCCACAAATCAGATACCCACTTTCGGTAAAAGTAGGTATACATATACATATGTTCCATTTGGTATATTTTCACTTTCAGAGTGAGAAAGACAAACACAAAGATCTGAATCAGATATTGTTTAAAATAAAAACTGACTCTGCTGTAAAGAATAAAGGTGCCTTTATTTACTCTTATTACGTTTTAAGCGAACATCCCTCCCTTCCCTACCAGTTCTCATCACTTATTCCCACTGTTTTTTTCTTATCTCCCCTTCTCCTTCAAATAACTTTTCTTTTCTCCTCAAATAATTCATTTCAAAACATTTTTAAACATGTCAAGCTGACCAGAAGCTGGTATGTTTCAACTGTTTGCATGCACGAGTGCATGCACACACAAGTGCGTGCATGTATGCATGCATGTGTATGTTTTTCTATGGCTGCACATGTAAAAGCCCATAATAAAGTATAGTTGATATACTGTCTACTGCATATTATTATTAGTATTACTATACTAAAAGTTTTATAAACTTTTATGTATCACTGAATGTAAATTTATCTCTAAGCTGCTCAACCACAGAGATTTCTGTGACGAAAGCGTTGAAAAAGACACACACTGTGCAAGAATAATTGTTTTGATTTTCTTCCACACTGATTGAACATGTTTCCCTGTCATCTGAATAGATCTGACAGCCCACACCCTAACCGACACTTTCTTCCCCTACCAGTGCAAAGGACCATCATGCTATTTTGAGCCCTTGTCTTCCTGCACACTCGGTGCAGGTTGCACTGACAGAAGGGATGTTATAAAGTCCTGTTTAATGTTCAGCATCCAAGCTTGCACATGTATCCAAACCATGGCCAACCAAATAAAATTTCACTTTTACCCGTTTAATGGAATTTTCATGTTGCTATTACTAGTATTATACATTTCAGGGCTCAGTCACTGTCCCCTTTTCCTTTCATCCTCTCTCTTACTCCCTTGCTGTGGTGGAAGATGTATGGAATATTCTCTATCTCTCTGCTGAGGTTTTATATGTGCCCTAAAAATATAGTAAAATATTTCATTGCATTTTTATACACGTCTCCAAATACAATGAAAGATCACGGAAAGGGGAATCGTGGTTCATTATCTACCCCACCTATCTCTTTCTTTATTCTTCTGAATGTGGTACGTAATCTTTTTCCTATTATTACAGTCTGGCAGTTTTCCACTTCTTATGTGTGCAACTAAGGGGTAGGAGGAGCAACTAAAGGAGAGAGAAAAACCAAAGAAAAAACATACAACAAAATACACACAAAAAAGTATGTGCGTACAGTGACCTCCCCCCCCCCCCACACACACACACACTACACACACACACACATGCGTACACACATTTAAGCACTCCACACACATACAAACATACACATACACACACACACAAACACACACACCACACACACACACACAACACAAAGGAAAACACACACACAGGGAACACACACACACACACAGGGAAAACATGCACACACACAGAGGGAAGCACACACACACACTGAGGGAAGCACACACACACACACACACACACACACACACACACACACACACACACACACACACACACACACACACACACACACACACATACACACACACACACACAGGGAAAACACACAAACACATACACATACATGTACACACAGACAACAGGACATCAACAACACAGTCTCATCACATAATGTGAAGACACACAAACGATGCATTCTTTTCACTGACCTTCCCATCAGCACTGGTGGTCACTGCATTCTTATGATTATTCTTGGACGACAGTGGCCGACGTGGACTTCTAGGACTGGGAAGCGTGGTCAGTGTCGGAGAGCCAGGGCGGTGCCTGGGAGAGTTGGGTTTATGCATCACATTGCCACCACGTGGCGAAGGTTGAGTCAGTGTCTCGCCATGCGCAATCTGCCGAAGGTTCTCCTGCAGAATTTCCTGCGTCTCCGACTCACTTAACCACCGTAAGAAAAGTTCATCCACCTTCATCTTCAGCACAGGTTTCAGCGCCATGGTAGTATGTTTCAGTGTCTGTGTCACTGATTTAATAACCAAGTGATATCACTTCCAATGAATGAATTTTTATGGCAAACACAGGTAGAGTGAATGTGTTGTAAAACAACATGAGCACTGTCTCTGTCAAATCTTGATAATGCAATGCATATTTCTGCAACATACAGAAAATATCAATTACTATTCATTCAATGTTTGCTATTTTCTTTAATGTTAATATCAACAAAATTTTCCTTCTTTGTTACAGAACTTCTATTTCAATTTTCACTTTCACAGTCTTAGTGTCTAGTTTGAATTCCACCTGCTTAAAATGACACGAAAACTGTGTAAGTATGATAGTATGATTATTCAGGAACTCATTTACTGAATCATTCATACATTTTCTTTTATAGTGATTTAGTTTTATTCAATTTTTGTTTGCTTATTTTAGGACAAAACATTCTTGCAACTTCATTCATCACTGTAACAACTAATAATGAACTCTTTAATGTGCAATATACAATGCAAGTAACAAAAGACAAGATGGTTAAGCCTGATGAACAATGTTCCTTTAATCCTCTTAAGAGAAAGCAAAATGTTCACAAATAATGGAAGGGAAATAACTATGAAAACACAAAACTGAATTTCTTCCCTTGCAATTTTTCTTTTACGAAAAACAAAATTCAAAAAAGAAAGAAAAGAAATCAAAACAACAAAAAACAAAAAATGACAAACTGATTGTGTAAACAGAATTCTGAGCCATTGGTCTGATTGGATTCCGGAACAAAACAATGGCCAATACTATTTTACTCAGTCTGATTTGCACCACATTTTTAAGTTTCATTTTTTCAAGATAATTTTTCTGACATCACTTGTGCCATGTGCTGGAGAAGATCGAAAATGATTGTGGCATTAGCCTTAAACCTGCACATAAGCCATATGGGCTGCCAAGGTCTTGAGATCCTACACCTACCAAGCAGCAGCAGCAGCGGCATCATGAGCCTTGCTGCATGGCGTTGGTGATCATGGCCATTCATATAATCTACCTTTTGTCACTGCAAGCCTTACCCTTTTTGTCCCCACCCACACTGCAAAACTAATATTTCCCCCCTTGGTTTTACCAGGTGCTGTTGCTCCCTCTGGCTTTCCTAACCCTATTGTAAAGTATGCAAGTGCTAAAATTTCTCATGTCTCAAAGAATATCCTATAATTAAATGTCTTTTCCTAATCTTCATTAACGTCCTTTCTATGTTTGCTTCTTTCAAGACTATCTCGTTTGTATTCTTTTCTGTCCATGGAACTTGTACAATTTTCATGAGATTTTGTAGGTCTTTTTTCATTTTCTGCAGTTAGCACTATGTCATCAGCATAATGAAGATCATTTATCATTTTTCTTCCAACTTTTACCTCAGGGCATTCTTCTACGTTTTTCAAGATGGTTTCACTGTAAAGTGAAAACAAATCTGGTGACATAACACATCCCTGCCTAACCTTATTTTGATATTTTGGAAACAGCTTATGTCATTTTCTACTCTCACTGCTACTGTTTGTTCCAAATCTGTTTGAAACATACTCCTCATTATTCTTAGATCCTTTCCATCAATATTGAGCTTTTCTAGTTGGTTGATCAATTATTTGCATAGATCCTTTCCATCAATATTGAGCTTTTCTAGTTGGTTGATCAATTATTTGCGTCTGACCTGATCAAAAGCCTTCATGTAATCAACAAAAGATAAGAGTTCCTAGGATATATAGGCTATATAAGTATATTATATGCATACTTTTATGGTGACAAGTGTATATACTTGCGTGCGGATGAGCAGTTTTGCGGATGAGTGTACGTAAATATTCTTGCCTTCTTAAGAAATTGTGATGGCGCTTGGAGCTCTCCAAGGAGCAAGCATCCTAAAATGTATTTCATTATGATTATTATTATTATTATTATTATTATATAATATAAGAGTTCCTTTCCCTTTGACAAAAAAAACAACAACACACTGTTCTTCTGCTATTTCTGCTTTGGTTCTATTACTCCTCCTCATCATGATCACTCTTAATAGTTGTAATCTTTGTCACATGACTCAACAAGCTGATTGTATGATGGAGTTTGCATTCTATAACCATTGCTTTCTTTGGAAATGCACTGAAAATGAGTTTTCATTCTATAACCAATGCTTTCCTTGGAAGTATAATGAAACTAGATTTTGATATAAATTTAGAAATTTTTCTGGTGTCATAAATTTCATTTAGGTGGACTGTTACTTTTTCAATACCAAATTCATCTAGAGCCTCAATCATTTCTGCATAAATACTGTCTGGTCCTGGGGCTTTTTCTTGTGTCATTTTTTTTTTTTTTTCATCGCTTCTCTTAGGCAATAGTGATTTTCTGTCAGGGTTTACTCCCTTAGCCTTGGTTTCTCCCGTTGTGATGCTATTTACCCATAGCTGGGGATCTGGTTTGTGGGCACCAGTCTATCATGTGAACAATCTCAGCTAAACTGTAACAAAATACATGTGTGTGTGTGTGTGTGTGTGTGTGTGTGTGTGGTGTGTGTGTGTGTGTGTGTGTGTGTGTGTGTGTGTGTGTTGCGCGCGCGTGTGAACTGAATCATAGAATGTGTGTGTGTGTGTGTGTGTGTGTGTGTGTGTGTGTGTGTGTGTGTGTGTGTGTGTGTGTGTTGTGTGTGTGTGTGTTGTGTTGTGTGTGTGTATGTGTGTGTTGTGTGTGTTGTGTGTTGTTGTGTGTGTGTGTGTGTGTGTGTGTGTGTGTGTGTGTGTGTGTGTGTGTGTGTGTGTGTGTGTGTGTGTGTGTGTGTGTGTGTGTGTGTGTGTGTGCGTGGGGTGTGGTGAACTGAATCACAGAATGTGTGCGCGTGGAGAGGAGAGAAAGAGAGCATGGAGTGTGTGTGTGTGTGTGTGTGTGTGTGTGTGTGTGTGTGTGTGTGTGTGTGTGTGTGTGTGTGTGTGTGTGTGTGTGTGTGTGGTGTGTGTGTGTGTGTGTGTGTGTTTGTGTGTGTGCGTCACTGCGTGTGTGTTTGTGTGCGTGTGTGTTTGTGTGCGTGCGTGCGTGCATGCGTGTATGTACTGAACTGTAAATAACGTGTGTGTGTATTCCTCCTACCCCAAGAAATTCTTGATCATCTGTATTTCTCACTCATGCATTTTGTATTGCATTTCAAGACCTAATAATTCAATCCTACTGTATTTTACCCTTTCAGTACCACATTAAATAAAAAAAGGTTGATCTTCCTGTGCCAAATAGTTCTGAAGATTTTGACTTACAACTGAAAACAAACCATGTCTCTTCATCCAGCCAAGAGAATTCCAGAAAGCTAAATATTTTTTGGTTCAGTATACTTTACTCTTCCAAGTCCAATCAAAATCAATTAGAAACCATACTATTCTGAAAATATTATGAGGCCACAAACTTAGACTTAAAAACTCAGTTTTTGTTTTTGACACAAGGTTCCTGCAGTTTCTGATATTTTGATACTTAACAAATATGCACATGCCTATGCATTGCATGTTAATACCTGGTATACACTGCTATCATATACACTGTTGAGTTACACACTTTTTTTTTTCTATTTCAAACAGTCCAGTGGTCTGTATGAAGAGTATGGTTTTCACTTTCAGAATAAATAAACTGATATAAAAACACACAGTTAATTCATTGGTTCCAGTAGTCTGTCTGTTACAGTCTAAACAGAGAGCACAACACAAAGTCTGGCAGATTTAAGCGGAGCACATTTTCATAGAACTGTCCAATTATGATGAATCCCTCCTGAACACAATCCAAACTCTCTAAACACGCATTCAGTGATTCACAGTATGTCTCATTGCAATGTCAAAATGCAGAAGGCCTATGATATTCACCCTGACCTCTACCATGCCCCTTGACAATGACACGCCCCAAACTCACCCTCTCACTGCAAGAGCCACTGACACAGATGTGCACCATTTTTTAAGCTATACTCCTACCTGTGCTTCAGCCTCTTCTTCACTTGTTTCACTCAAAGGCAATAGCCTACACTAGCAGCAGCATTTCTGGTAAGTCGGTTGGCAATGCAAGTACAGAATAGTGATGGACACTATCACACTTATCTAATTTGTCAGACTTGCAATATCAACATCAATGTCACCTGCACACACCAGATCGCAATCACTTTCCCAGCCACTACGTGTTCAAACAACAGACTCAAGATCTGAAGTGGCACAGCAAGTAAGGGATCCGCTATTTCAGTTCTAAAGGTGTAATTAAAAACTAAAAGTTATTTTTAAAGGTGCACACTGGGAACAACATCATCCGCCATGTTTCAAGTCGCAGAATACTAAGCAAATGTAACGGGTCACATCTTCTATCATACAAGAAGAAAAGTCCATAAAATGTCATGTATATATATATATAATTATCATAGCTAAGGTATTCTGAAGTGTCCGTCATATCTTGGTTGGGATTTTCCTGCTACAAATAAAGAAAGGTCTGTGGCCAAACATTCATTCAGTGGCATCGGAAGGGTACTTTTTCTTCAAACAGTTACCAAATATTCTATCAGAAGCATTGTTAAAGTGTAGGCCTATACAAAATTGTTATATTCTCAATTCTGATATTCAGTTGACTGTTGATTCACCCTACTTCATTTCCTTTTACTGGCTTGTCTGTAAGCTAGCTCTCAAAACAAAAACAAACAAAAAATGGCTGTTATCAAATACCAAACAGTTAAGTTAAGCTACAGCTATCAAATACGCCAACATGCAATGCTACTAGTTCTAATGCCATGGTGGTCGTTCATTTTTCTCAATCCTGCACAATCTATGTGCGCAAATATCAGTTTACAAATGATTTCTTGAATACTTCAAAATCGATACATACGTGACTGTAACACGTCAGCAAAGGATAAAAAAATCAATACATGTCAACACAGCAAAAAGTCTCCAGTTTAAATGTTTTCTTCTGCTGGAATGGACCGATTAAGACGAAAAACGTGCACAGACTTATCATTCAATCAATGCCAATGTGAGAAGGATGTTTTCATGTTTTGCACTTACCTTGCATTAATTCATCTAACCATAAATTAGAAAACATTAAAGAAATGTATGTTGTGCTCGTCACATCACAAATAAATAAAGCAAAACACACCACATTTTACTTGCAGAATGGCAAAGAGGGAAAAAGTGAACTTCATGCAGTCAAGCCTTTCCCATGACCGCCATTGCTGTCAGCGACGCACATTTGAAAATGAGGCTATCGGAACTGCGTCATCGGCGAGGGTTTCCAAGCAAGCAGATTCAAAAATTTACTCCTCATTTTTTGCCATTGTTCGACTTAATAATGTAATGATACATTGAACAATAACTAAATGAGCCCTTAACGCATGTACATATTTGAACAGTTCTCTTGAATAGCTGTTTTACTTCATCAAATCAAGGGATTCCCCCACAGGAAGCAATCATTGCGCATGTCAGCTTAGCGGGCAGTACGAATTGTACACAGATTGGCACAAGCGAGTGTGTATTTCTTATTTATCTTTGATTTAGAATTCCGCAAAACCGTTGATATGACAATTTCCAGGCTAATCCCTTTACGTTAATGTTTTCAAATACACGTAGGAGCTTTATGATTCATTATCTTATGCTGTTTCAGTCACAGCGTTCAGCTCGACAACAGGCGGTTTTGTTTTCGACTAACTAATGCTGTATTTTGCTGGTTTTCTTTTTTAAAAATTTCTGTAGTTTCCAGCTGCTTTCAATTTGATTTTTTAATCAGATTCTGTTTTGCTCCTCCAGACTTAGGAACAAGATACTTACTACAATTACTTATTATTGTACGAAGACCTGACAGCAATTTATTGTACTTACCGGCCAAGCCAACAGCATACTTACTAGTCTAGATCTACATCATAAAGTTTCACTTTAACTATCTAGGGCCTATTCACTATTGACGTATTGTGTTAAAGTTTTTGAGTTGTATACTGAAACGGTTGTTTATGTTTTAATTTGTTTGCTGTTCTGATCTCAGTGTGTTAATTCTCATTATGTGATAATGAATTTATCCACATTGTCAATGTCATGCTATATTCAGTGTAAAAGTTTCACTTTAACTATCTAGGGCCTATTCACTATTGACGTATTGTGTTAAAGTTTTTGAGTTGTATACTGAAACGGTTGTTTATGTTTTAATTTGTTTGCTGTTCTGATCTCAGTGTGTTAATTCTCATTATGTGATAATGAATTTATCCACATTGTCAATGTCATGCTATATTCAGTGTCAGTGTGTTAATTCTCATTATGTGATAATGAATTTATCTACATTGCCATGCTATATTCAGTGTGTTAATTCTCATTATGTGATAATTAATTTATCTACATTGCCATGCTATAACACCATTGTAGTGTAGGCCTGTATCATAATCCTGGTATTGTAATACAGTGTTACTGTCACCATGTGCCATTTGATTGTGCACTATAGGCCTACTGGTTTATAATGATTTTTTTTAAGTGTTAGTATTGTGTGTGATAATTGACTACATTGTGTTATTACTTTGTGTGTGATAATTGTCAGGCTGTCAGTCCTTGATCAAAATGAAGAAGAAGACATCTTTTTCAGTTGTTGTGCATGTATGTGTGTGTGTGTGTGTGCGCTGAGTGTTTGTGTGTGTGTGTTGAATGATTAGGTGGGTCTGTTTGCTATGTAGGCTATGCAAACATTTCTTTATACACATCATGTGACATGTAAGTGTTTCGAGATGAGAGAGATGTCTTCATTGCTTGATTATACTTCTAAAGGTATATGTGATTTTTTAATTGTTTACCATTGTTGTTGCAGTAACTACTGATGATGGATTTTGATTTTATTTAACATGATATCTGTTTTGTGGTTTAACTCTTTAATCAGAGCAGCAGGGGTTGACACGTTTTACTACGTGTATGTCTGCTTCTGTTGCTCATGTTTTTGTGAAGCACATAGGGTTTCTTTGAAATGAGGTGCTATTCAGGAGTTTATTGTTATTACTATTATCATTATTAATACTGTTCAGTGCCAAGTACATTGTTTTGCTAGTGTATGCTATTTGCCAAGCTATTATTGCATGGGAAGGGTAATAATTAACAAAAAATTCTAGCATGCAAATTATTGCATGAAAGTAATCATAACCCTTTTTTTGTGGAAGGGCAATGAAAAGACTATCCATTTATGATAGTTCAAACTGTATTTGACACTTTGGTTAGTGAAGAATGGGCCATAAAACTGACATAAATAGATTTCACACAATTTGTTGTTATACATTATGGATTAGTAATGTAAAAAAAAAAAAAACTATTCTAAGAAAACATGTATAAAAGTTTTGGAGATATGTCTTCTAACCCTATATGCATATGAAGAAGTACTGAATAGTAACACACACACACACGCACGCACGTACACACACGCACGTACACACACACACACATACACACACACACACACACACACACACACACACACACACACACACACACACACACACACACACACACACACACACACACACACTCGCTCACTCACTCACTCACTCACTCACTCACTCAGTCTCTCTTTGCCATTCCCACCACTTCCTTTCATTTCTTCCCAAACAACAGAAACTCTTCACAGAAGACAGAAAACTTGGCAGTTTTGATAACCACATGTTGCAATGAAGTCTCGTGTTTGAGCTGGCCATGTAAAACATGCTATAACTTATATAGTGAGCTTCACTGACTAAATCAGTAAATGTGCTGGCACAATAGCTGACAGCTGTAAACAAAACTTCCATCTCCTCATCACTCTCCCCCTCCCCCCTCCTCCGTTACCCAGTCTGAAGTGTGGGTCAGTCAGAGTTCACCTAAAGCATGTCTCAATATGTGCTGTGATGAAATAGCTAAAACCTTTAGCAACACTCTGTGTTTCTCACAGCACTTGGCCCAGTCGAAGCATCATCATCAGCCATTGTGGAAGAAAGGTCAAAATCTCTGAGGAGGTAGTTACAAACGCTGCAGTGCAGTGACCATAGCATAGTGTGATTGGCTGCTGATCTCGTGTATAATTCATGTAGATGGACAGAGATTTCTGATTCATGTGAATTGCAATTCCCTGCTTAAAAATGAAGGTAGGAAAATTCTTGATGTCATGTGAACGTACATATCGTTAGCAACTGAGATATCATCGTAACGTGTGTGTGTGTGTATGTGTGTGTGTGTGTACACACACGTCCATTGCACGAAGAGGTTAATTTGTCTTAGGACACTAACACGTCTGATTTTGTATTATGTTTGTACTTTTAAATTTTCTCCCATCGGCATGCACAATTGAAAATATGCATGTGTAGATTTAAGTTTAAATGCATATATGAATAGGTTGCTTACAGAATAAAATTGGCAGATTGATCTGTACCATTTCTGTCAGCTACGTGAATACATACGGTGCATGGCTGGGTGGATGCTGAAAATCACATCCCCATGGCGTATTCAGACTCATAGGATTTTATGTGTTTTGCTGCAGAACGCTGTACAGTGAACACAATGCGAAAATCATCCTTCGGTCAGTTCAATAATCGGCTGTCAAGCGGACCTCTACGAATTAAAAATGATGGTGGGGGGACTCGCAAACCGACAGCTGGTAGTCACACTCCTCAAGGCAAACACTATGGCACCTCCGCGTACACCACAGCATCTTCTTCTAGGCCCAGGTAAGTTGGATTTATTGTTGTTGTTGTCGTTGTTTAACATGATCAAAAAGAGAAAAATAATTTTCATGAAAAGTTTAGAGTTTGAACATGTTGAAAATCAGTTTAAACTTTAATTTGAATTTATAGAAAATAAGTTTTTCTAAAACAAGAGAACCATACACAGGTTAGAACATCACTAAATGTTTTCTACCATGAACCTGGCCCCCAGCTATGGGTAAATAGCACTACTGCCTTGTGGTTGTTTTGGGAGAGACCAAGGTAAGGGAGTAAACCCTGACAGAAAAATCACCACTGTCTTGTGGTTGTCTCAGAAGAGATGAGAGATACGCGGGCTAGTTGGCTGAGCCATGAACTCGGATCTAATATCTTGAGTTCAATCCCAGCCCGCAACATTAAAAACTGGCCTATTTGCTGCCCATCTTAATGTATACATCATTCTGGTGGTGTTAGCTTAATGTTTAGTAGGTCCCTCTTCCCCCTTTCCCCATTTCAAGACCTTGCCAGTGCATAGGGTTTTGCGCAGGCATCTTAGTCTGTCAGATAATTCCTTGCAGATTTGGGTGGAGCGCATATGGAGTTTTCCGTGTGCAGTGAATACATCTTAAACTACAAACTAAGGGAGTAAACCCTGACAGAAAATCACTGCCATATGCATAATCATGAGAATAGCAAAGGCTTGCAGAGAGTCTGTACAAAAACCAATGGAGACAATGGGAGAACGACATAAATAGGGGCTCCACTGGAGCACCTTTGTCCAGTAGGGGAAAGCTTGCTGAGCAGGTGACACCAGACAGTCATCAGGCTACTGCAGTCAGATAAAAAGAAATATAAGAATTACAACATGGAATGTTAGAACAATGCACCAGAAGGGAAAACTAGAAAATGTCAAGCCAGAAATGGAAAGACTAAACATCAGTATTTTAGGATTAGGAGAGGTAGATGGAAGGGAGCAGGCATGATAACAATATTAACATCAGGCAAGCATGAAATTAATTAATTTCTTAAATGTTCTGGAGGGGAAACATGAAACATGAAAGCAGGTAGGCATCATAATGGACGATGACAAGTCAGAACTGGTCAGGCAAAAACAGCAAGAAAATGAAGAGCATTCTTACCAACAAATGCCCATCACTTAACATCAGGAAGAGAGTTCTTCATTGTTACTGGAACCAGTACTCTTGTACAGATATGAAGTTTGGGCAATTGGTGAACAAAGTCAGAACAAATTGAGGCAGCTGAATTGTGGTTTCTGAGAAGAATGTTAAAGAGTTCCATGGACAGCAAAAAAAACAAACAAACAGAAAAGAAGCAAACACAAAAAGAACATTAATGAAGAAGAGTAGGGGGGAAAAAATGAATGAAGAAGATTAGGACAAGCAACATGTATAGGACATTTTATGACGTAAGAGAAATTTAAGCACCTAGTCACACATAACAGGAAAGCTAAAAGGCAAAAGAGTATCAATAGAGCCAAGGGAAAAAATTTTAGTTTTTCTTAGTGGATGGGGACAGAAATGGTAGGAGATACACTTGCAGTGACAAAAGATAAATTCGATGGAGGGCCATGATTGCCAACGCCGTGTGGCATGGCACATGATGATGATGATGATATCCACCTTCCGTTTGGAGGGGGGGGGGGGGGTATTTATTTGCTGTTTTTCTTTTTCCTTCTGGTGTACCTGATGACATTGCGTGTTCATCAACAAATACTTAGTCTTTCAAAGTCGGATTTTTAAACAAGGATTGTGTTCTGTAGTTTCTGTTCAGTACTGCAGGTGATGTGTATGAATCTGTCACATTCTGTGTCTTCAGTATATGTGAGAAAGAGCTGCCATTATAATGAATGCCAATCAGTTAAGGGTCCATGGTCCGTAGAACTATGAGAGATAACAGGAACTTGGTGTTACTTTAAAATGAATTTGACCTGTACTTTCTGATTTAGAATATATTGAAAAAATATTCTGATATGACTGAATAAACTGAAGTGAAACTGAAAGTTACAGCACTTCCAGGTCTATGATGATGAGCCATAGTGCTGCTCTGAACCAGAGAAACAACTCAAACAGCATGCGCTCCAGCATTGGGGCTCGCACCAGTGGTATTGGGGTCCGTGGTAGCGGTATTGGTGTTCGTGGTCGCACTGATGTTCCCAAGGATCCTCGACCTATTTCTGACAAAGGTTTCCAGCATCGCTGTATCAGAACTCTGATTGAGGTAGGTTTACAATACAGTACCTCTTTATCAGTCCAAACCCAAATCTTTATCCTCTTTTAACAGAGTTCTAAAACCTCATTTCTTAAGACAGTATTGTTAGTCTCACCTATTTTTTATGTCTGCTGTCCACTCTGCTGTCTGTAGTGTGATTTATGTATGACTGGCTATTGTGTGAAAGAATGCTCTGCATAATTGTTTGTATGCCTGCATAAGTCCATGTGCGTCTGTCTACATAATTGTTTGTATGCCTGCATAAGTCCATGTGCGTCTGTCTACATAATTGTATGCCTGCATAAGTCCATGTGCGTCTGTCTACATAATTGTTTGTATGCCTGCATAAGTCCATGTGCGTCTGTCTACATAATTGTTTGTATGCCTGCATAAGTCCATGTGCGTCTGTTCATGCGTGTGAGAGTGTATGTGCATATGGTATATTCGTATATGAATATGATTTTTCTGGTAATATTTTTTTTTTTCCTTTTTTTTTCTTTTCCACATCTTGCAATGCTTATGAATAAGATTTATTTTATTGTAGAATTATGTTTTTAGCAAATTATGTTTTGTAAAATGCGAAATGCCTTGGAGCTTTCTTCCTGTGATCTTGCATTATGTAGATCTATCTTCATTACTATCATTAAATTAAGGGACTTTGAGTTTGAGGAGACTGATGTAAGCATAGCTATGGCTGATGCACATTTCATGAGTTGATCGACACTGTGCTTTGATGATTGGGCTCTCCCTATTGAGAGCAGCCCAGATTTCACAGAATAAATCTGCAAGAAGAAAAGAAATAAATTTAAAATACTAAATTAGAACTATGGTTGTTTTAGCCTAGATAATGGAGAGGATGAACTCCCTTCTGCAATACAACTTTACAGGTTAAAGTCTACCTCAAAAAAGACCTTTATGCATGCAACCTCTGGTCTGTCTAGCAGTGAATGGGTATTATACCCTGTTCAGAGTTTGGGAAGGTAAAGCAAAAAAAGAAAGGAGATGGGTACCACCTTCATAACTTTACCCTGAGAAGAGATAAGTCTGTACCACTTCACTCCCCCACAACCTCAGGGTTATAGGACAACCTTGACCTTCATGACTGGTGTAACCAGGTATTGAATGATCAAAAAAACCCTGTGGGGATGCTGGGGGCTCTTTCAGTATTAAATAGTATCCCCACCTTCCGGAGCATGGATACTGCTTCTGCTGGATGGAGCAGACAACTGGGAGTGCACAGCAGATCTTCCAGAATGGAAAAAGTACCCAGAAATCAACAACGACAGTGGCGTAAGACCAGATTTAGTACTCCACTCCCATTCATTGAAAGAAATGCTTCTGACTATGCCATATGAAAGTAGAATGGTAATAGGTTTTGAGTTGTCTGTCATTGCTGATATTGCTGTTAACACAAATGTGCGGTTGTGTCAGGGTTTTTTGCTTGTTTGTTTGTTTGTTTGTTTTAAAACATAACATTTTTATTTTATGCAAAGAAGAAATTTTCAGGTTTAAAGTTGAAACTGACCCTGAGACTGGAGATGTGACAGACAGATTGGTCTTTTCCTTGTTCAGTGTCTTCATGGGCTTTTATTGTTGCAGTTCTTAACAGAAAGCATGTACCCACACCCCATCTCCCAGAAGCTGTTACAGTCTCCGCCATCAAAGGAATTCTTCAAAATATTTGAGGTAGGTGGTAGACAGACATGTTTAGTCAATAAGTATACAGTGAGACATTTTCACACAACGGCCACTGTTTCAGTATTGGAACATTCTGATTGTTCACCAGCGAGACAGACTTATTGCAGTTTGAATTCATAAAGGGGACAGACATGGTGACATGTTGGGAACGTTAAGTTAGATGCTTTTGATGATAATAATATAAGAAGAACAATAATGATAATAATTGAAGTATTTATATGGCACCAGATTCAAATCAGTAGCATATATATATATATAATAACAATAATGATAATAATTGGAGTATTTATATGGCACAAAATTCAAATCAATAGCAGGGATTGGACTTTTCAAAAGATCTGCTGTTTTTGATGGATACGACTTCCCAGTTTCTCAATCAACCCATGTTCTGCATCTGAAAAAAAAAATTGTCAACCAGTTTGATACTCAGATGACTTTGGATTTGCAAATTGTCAGCAATGTGTGTTAATATGTTTTGACATTTGGGAAACAGACACTTTTGAGACAAAAAAGTTGTTAATTCAAGTTGCAGTGTGTTGATTTTGAGTCTCAGAATGCATCAGATTGCACAGATCTTAATGTGATATTAACCCTTTGATGCCCACATCCTATCTACCAGCTGCAAAAACTTAACCCTTTGATTCCCTCACCCTTTCCACCAGCTTCCTGCAGGAAGCTGGCAGAAAGGGTGAGAGAATCAAAAGGTTAAGTTTTTGCTTTGCTTGCGTGGCTGGCACTGCAGGATGCTGGTGGACAGGGTGCGGGAGTCAAAGGACTAAAAGATTTCCTAGGAGGGTATATGTCCCTAGGGAGGGATTTTCCTATTTCTGTCCTTGGGTGAGTTCCATCCCTGTAAGTCACTAGTGACTATTGCTTACGAGGCTTGAGTGATAGCTAGCCATTCTCTGTAGCTATGCCCAATTACTGTGTGGTGGTGTTTGCTCTGTGCGTTTAGTTGGGTTTTTTTTTTCCACCTTTACATTAACAATTATAAAAGCTGTACAGAGCATAATGACAAGTGTTTAACAGCTGTCGGAAAATACAGTTTTGTGGTTGTTGACAAATTATTTTAATCCTTTGATTCCTGCACCCTATCCACTGACTGCAAAAAAATTAACTCTTTGATTTCTTCACCCTGTCCACCAGCTTTATGCAGGAAGCTGATGGATAGGGTGAGGTAATCAAAGGGTTAAGTTTATGCTTTGCTGGCATGATTGGCAATGCAGGACGCTTGCGGACAGGGTGCAGGAGTCAAAAGGTTAATCAACCGATAAATAGTGATAGAGGCATACTGTTGTGGTTGCAGTTCATCTACTGCCAGATTGACCCGGCCTTCAAGCTGGGGGGAAAGATGGAGGAGGAGGTACCACGGGTGCTCAAGATGCTGGGCTACCCCTTCAACATCTCCAAGAGCTCTATGCATGCCGTAGGCACCCCACACACCTGGCCCACCCTCCTGGCCGCCCTCACCTGGCTTGTGGAGATCATCAAGGTTGGAAGTTACAATTGAAATTTGCTCAGGAGAAATTCATTGTGCTAGGACAGTTCCATACATGTTAAATCCACATGTGCAAACAATTATCCGAGCAAACCCTGTATGGTGGCAAAAGGGAGGGCAGAAAGGACCTATGAAATACTATACTCATACCACCAGAATGATGGCATTGTTATGGACAGTACGACAGGCCAGTTTTTATGAAGTAGACAGGGTCTGTTCTCAGGACATCACAACCTGAGTTCACAGTTTTATCAGCTTGACCGCCCACCCTGGACATGGTAGTGTCGTTCTGCTGTACGAGTGTGGAGCAAGTGGGTTTGGGATGTGTGATGCTATGTATGTGTGTTTAAATTAGCATGCAAGAGAGAGGGGATAAGTGTGAGTGACTATGTATGCTGTTTGTAGGACTCTAGATTTGTAGAGATGAAAGTCTATCTTGCCCCTTTCAGTCAAGCTGAAATTAAAAGTTGGCATCGTGTGAAGTCAGTGTCAACCAGCAACATGAAATCTGGTCTGTTCACTCCAGTCATTCTGGCCATGTCCGCTGAGTATTTTGTATGCCCTGTTTCCACCCTCACAACTTTGTCAGTGCAAGGGGTTTCATACATGCTCAAAGAGTGCTGATAGTTGAGCCAGGGTCAAAAGGTGCTTTGGGGTGACTTTCCTTGTTCATATCACTGCAACTAATTTTCTTGCCTTTGCACAGTCTGAACAATCCTAGATATTGAGCTTTAAATGTCAAATCAAATAGCAGACATGAATTCATGGAGGTTGAACAAATCATTTATTAGCCAGTCAAGTTTATATTAACACTTTTACTCAAATTTCAGCCTTCCTTTTACAGATAGGTGTAGTAGGCTGAGAATAAAGTTTGATGTTAAACCAATGGTTGTACCTATGTATGTATTTTTTTAGTTTCTTATCAAGGTTACTCACTAGTTTATAATTTCATTTGGGTTTTTTGCCAAATTTTTTCATATATTCTGCAATATTAAAGTGTGAATATAAGATTTCATTCGTGACACTTTTGTGTCACAGGCCTACATTTCTTTGTTCAATCACAGTGGAAAAAAATGATTAAAAACTGCAATGAAATAGGGCTTTTCAAGTTTTATGCATAAAACTGTCTGAATAGAACTCATCAGCTTTGCAATCAAATGGATACTTTGGAAACTATTTGAGTTTTTAGCATTTGTGTGACACCTGTCACGGATGAAACTATGCCCTATAAAGTATGAGCTACTGCCTATGGAAAAGCCAAATGATTTGTTCAACCACCATGAATTCGTGTCTGCTGTTTGATTTGACATTTAAAGTTCAATATCTAGGATTGTTCAGGCTGTGCAAAGGCAAGAAAAGTAGTTGCAGTGATTTGAAATAGGAAAGTCACTACAAAGCACCTTTTGACCCTGGCTCAGTTGCTAGTTTGGGTGCAGTACATGTGGAATTGTCCGATTGCAGTGAAACCCTCTTGAACAAACTCACAGAAACTGAAAATGAAGCCCACTTGTAAGAAAAGTAACAGGAAGAAAGTACACACAGTTCACTTCCCCTGCCTGTTAATTTCACAAGTTATTTGGATTTTGTTTTGTTCTGGTTGGTTTTGTTTGGTTTTTGGTGGAGTGTTGGTTTGCAGTCAATTTGAACAACACGTTCAAATGATGCATGCATAAAATGGATGAGACTCAGCTGTGTGGTTCCAGTCTTCCTACGTAACATGGTACATGGTAAAAGAATAGAATCACAAGCTGCCTGCCTATCAAACTGAATATAACAGTTCACAGTAGGAGTGTTCTGCTTGACTTAACCCTTTGACTCCCGCATCCGGTCCTTCAACTGCAAAAACTTAACTTTTTGACTCCCTCACCCTATGCACCAGCTTCCTGCTGGAAGCTGTAGGATAGGGTGACGGAATGAAAGAGTGAAATTTTTGCTCTGCTAGCATGGTTGGTAATACAGGATGCTGGTGGACAGGGTGCGGGAGTCAAAGGGTTAAAGGCAAGCACTGGGCTGAATGATTTAAAGAGAAATAAGGTAAGCCTCAGGCATGCCGAAGTTGTCAGATGTACTGTGGAATTACTGTTTTCAAATAAATCATGTCACAACTGGAGAATGAATTTTGAAACGTTTGTGACAGATGTTTGTGACACCTTGGAATGAATTCTGAAATTTTGCATTTACTAGACCGAATTCTGAATATAGTTAAGAGTTGTTGTGCATATTGGGCAGCTTAGGTTGCACTGAAATGATAGAGAAGTGTTGTATGAAGCAGTCTGTGTTGCAGTTCACTCAGGTCATGGGCCAGCCTCAGCTAGACCATCTGATTTTTCCCCCAGATGATGAAGATTTTGACTCCGTGCCTGATGACAAGGTATGAAAAGCATCCCTCCCCCCTTCCGACTTTCTCTGTCTGTCTGTCTCTCTCTCTCTCTGTCTCTCTCTCTGTCTCTTTCTCTCTCTCTCTCTTTCTCTCTCTCTCTCTCTCTCTCTCTCTCTCTCTCTCTCTCTCTCTCTCTCTCTCTCTCTCCCCCCCCCCTTACGCCCTCTCCATGTCCTCTTACAAACACAGTATCTTGTGAAAAGTGGGGGGGACTTTTTTCTAATAATCAAAGTCAGCAAAATTTGGTAAAAACAGTTCAACTAATTGCTTTACTGTGAGATCAGGAATGAGTCAGGGGGTGTGGAGAAAGGGGGAGAGGAGCAGTATTGGATACTGGCAACTTACAAGTGGAATCAGCACCAGAAGGACACTATTATTATCATGCAAGGTAAAGCAGGTTTACATACCTATTCACTGTCACTGTTCAGTCAGAGGCCTTGTTGGCTTAAAGGTAGCACTCTCACAATCTATCTAAAGGCCTTGTTGGCTTAAAGGTAGCACTCTCACTATCTATCTGAAGGCCTTATTGGCTTAAAGGTAGCACTCTCACTATCTATCTGAAGGCCATGTTGGCTTAAAAGTAGCACTCTCACTATTTGTCTGAAGGCCTTGTTGGCTTAAAGGTAGCACTCTCACTATCTGAAGGCCTTGTTGGCTTAAAGGTAGCACTCTCACTTATCTATCTGAAGGCCATGTTGGCTTAAAGGTAGCACTCTCACCTTCCTGTCTGAATACCTTGTTGACTGAAAGGTAGAACTCTCACCTTACTATCTAACTACCTCATTGACTTAAAGGTAGAACTCTCATCTTACCATCTGACTGCCTCATTGGCGTAAAGGTAGAACTCTCACCTTACCATCTGACTGCCTCATTGGCTTAAAGGTAGAACTCTCACCTTGCCATCTGACTGCCTCATTGGCTTAAAGGTAGAACTCTCACCTTACCATCTGACTGCCTCATTGGCTTAAAGGTAGAACTCTCACCTTACCATCTGACTGCCTCATTGGCTTAAAGGTAGAACTCTCACCTTACCATCTGACTGCCTCATTGGCTTAAAGGTAGAACTCTCACCTTACCATCTGACTGCCTCATTGGCGTAAAGGGAGGACTCTCACCTTACCATCTGACTGCCTCATTGGCTTAAAGGTAGAACTCTCACCTTACCATCTGACTGCCTCATTGGCTTAAAGGTAGAACTCTCACCTTACTGTCTGAAGGCCTGATTGGCTTAAAGGTAGAACTAACCTTACTGTCTGAAGGTCTCATTGGCTTATACTTTACCATCTGACTGCTTGTTGGCTTAACCCTTTGACTCCTGCACCCTATCAACCAACTGCGAAAACTTAACCCTTTGACTCCCCCATCCTATCCACCAGCTTCCTGTAGGAAGCTGATGGATAGGGTGCGGGAGTGAAAGGGTTAAGTTTTTTGCTTTGCCAACATGATTGACAATGGAGGATGCTGATAAACAGGGTGCGAGAGTCGAAGGGTTAAAGGTAGAACTGTCACCTTACCGTCTGACTGCCTGCCTGAGACTTAATGTGGCTCAGAGAACTCCTCCCCCAGCCCCCACCAAACTTAAGTACAACTCGTGTGGTTACGACTCTGACACTGCTTATTTTGGTTTTTTGGCTCTCCAGCACCTTTCCAAACCCTTTGAAGCTTAGGTCATCCTGAGAGCAGAGCTTGAAGGACGACAGAATCTGGAACTATTTCACAACACTGTGAATATGAAATGGGGATGGTAGAGATCATGCTTTTGGACTTCCGCTTTGGATTGAGACAGTAATAGGGCTGTCCTCTGCGCTTACTGTCATAATATTATCTTCCGGTCTCAGTCAGGCCTGACAAATGCAGACAACTGCACCTGCAGAGTTGGCCAGGAAATTTAAGCAACACCCTCAGTGGCACATCTGAAAAAATGTATGAGACTCAACTCTGTGGTCCCAGTCTTCCCAATAATACCATGACTTGCATAACTCTGGGTGTGAGCCTGTCTGGACTGAAAAGATCCACACTGATGCACATCAGAAATGGCCAGCAGAATCAGCCAAGCTAAAACAGCATTCAAGAAGATGAAAAGCATTCTTACCAACAAATGCCTATCAATTAACATCAGGAAGAGAGTTCTTGAATGTTATATAGAACCAATAATGTTATACGGTTGTGAGGCGTGGACAGTCAACAAGCAAAACCAGAACAAGATTGAGGCAGCCGAGATGTGGTTTCTAAGAAGAATGTTGAGAGTTCCATAGACAGCAAAGAAAACAAACGAGACAGTCTTGATGGAGGCAGACACAAGAGATCATTGATAAGAAAGATTAGGAAAAGACAGACAATATCTATAGGCCATTTTATGAAGAAAGGGGAATTAGAGCACCTGGTCACAACAGGAAAGCTGAAGGGAAAGAGAGCACCAAGTAGATCCAGAGAGAAAATATTGGACAGACTTGCAGGATGACTGAGGACAGAGAGGGTGGAAGATGTGCTTGCGGCAACAGGGGATAGAGGGCCATGATCTCCAACGTCATGTGGCAGGGTACATGATGATGATCATGTTTTTTGATGGGCCGTTCAAACCCATGGCCTACCAGTCAGTAGTCTGTTGTACTGATCACTTCAACATGTTAACCAATCAGTTCTGGGAACTTTGTGAACCTGCAGCCTCCAGTTTACCCACAGTGAGTGGGTATGTAACCCAGCTCAAAAGTTCAGGAGCAGCAAAAGGCTGACTGAACGAAAGGTTATGAGACTGTCTTTCTCTTTGCTTTCAGTTGTGTCACAAACAGTACACATTGCTTGATCAGCATACCCATTGTTAGCACTGTATCCCAGTTTCAGGTCACCTTCAGATCATCTTGTTCTGGCTTTGCTTGTTGACTGCCCATGCCTCACAACCGTATAACATTATCGGTTCTATATAACACTCAAGAACTCTCTTCCTGATGTTAATTGATAGACATTTGTTGGTAAGAATGCTTTTCATCTGCTTGAATGCTGTTTTGGCTTGGCCAATTCTGCTGGCTATTTCTGATGTCCATCTGCTGTTAGGTGAGATGATCGTTCCCAGATATTTAAACTTATGAACCTGTCTCAAGGTTGTGCCATTTGCTGTTATTTTGCATGAGGGGATTTCATGTTTTTTGCTGATTACCATGACTTCGGTTGTCTTGCTGTTTAGCTCCAACCCTTTATTTCTGCTTTCTATTTCTATTGTATTCACAAGGTTTTGTAGGTCCCTTTCATTTTCATTTTCATTTTCAATTAGCAATGTGTCGTCTACGTAACGAATGTTGTTTATCATTTTTGCTCCAGCTTTTAATCCAGGGTATTCTTCTAGGTTTCTCATGATGGTTTCGCTGTAAAGTGAAAACAGATCTTAATCCTTTCATTGTCTTACTCTATCCACCAGCTTAATGCTGTGAGCTGGTGGATAGGGTGAAGTGTGGAAGGGTTAGACTTAAACAAGGCATGTGCTGTTGCATTGATATGTCGCATTAATAATAATTGGATGTCTTGTTCACATCTCCATATCATGGCATATGTCACTGTACATAGCATTATCATGAATATCTCATAGTTTTGACAAATTATGAATTATGTCACTGTGCATAGCATTAACATGAATATCTCATAGTTTTGACAAATTATGAATTATGTCACTGTGCGGGGCATTAACATGAATATCTCATAGTTTTGACAAATTATGAATTATGTCACTGTGCGGGGCATTAACATGAATATCTCATAGTTTTGACAAATTATGAATTATGTCACTGTGCGGGGCATTAACATGAATATCTCATAGTTTTTGACAAATTATGAATTATGTCACTGTGGCGGGCATTAACATGAATATCTCATAGTTTTGACAAATTATGAATTATGTCACTGTGCGGGGCATTAACATGAATATCTCATAGTTTTGACGAATTATGAATTATGTCACTGTGCATAGCATTAACATGAATATCTCATAGTTTTGACAAATTATGAATTATGTCACTGTGCATAGCATTAACATGAATATCTCATAGTTTTGACGAATTATGAATTATGTCACTGTGCATAGCATTATCATGAATATCTCATAGTTTTGACGAATTATGAATTATGTCACTATGCGGAGCATTATCATGAATATCTCATAGTTTTGACAAATTATGAATTATGTCACTGTGCGGGGCATTATCATGAATATCTCATAGTTTTGACAAATTATTAATTATGTCACTGTGCGGGGCATCATCATGAATATCTCATAGTTTTGACGAATTATTAATTATGTCACTGTGTGTAGCATTATCATGAATATCTCATAGTTTTGACGAATTATGGTGGTTGGGTTTTTTTTTCAGTAGAAATAGAAAATGTTGAGCAAATGAAAAAGAAGGAAAAAATCAACAGAATTGTTTCATCTTCATTATTATCTGAGTTATGTTCATTTGAGTCGCTGGTAATCAACAATTCAGTTTTGCAGATAAACCCAGAATTTAACAATATGCAGTCACCTGTACCCTTTCCCATGAGAAAGACAAATGAAATAATTTTTTGATCATAGATTTTCATTTCACTTCACAATTGACTACATCTGATGTTTAAGACCTGCCATATTGAAAAAATTTCAAAATCAATATTTTTTGGGTCATTTGGGAGTGGTTGTTGCGCATGACGCCAATTGGTGAATCCCAAAACCTGGGCCACGGAATTATGCATGAAACTTACATGCAGCGTCATTTATGTGTTTGTGTCCACAGATCAAGTTCCATTACATCTCTCAGACATACGAAGCATACCTGGGAGGAGCAGATGAGTATGATGTCCTTGACGAAGAGCTGGACAAAGTTTTAGGTCATTGCTTGATTTTATCTTTGTTGTTGTTGTTTCCAGGGGTGGGGGTGGGGGTGGAATGTGTTCTTATTTTTGTTCCCTGTTTTGCTTTTAATTTTTTGTTCATTCTTTATTTTCCTTGAACATTATCATAAGAGGTGGAATTTGTGTTTTTTGTTTTTGTTTTTGGTTTTTTTTTAGCATTAAGACTGTTGTTGTTTTTCTTGGGGGGGGAGTGGGCAGGGGGGATGAGAATGGTGTGATGGTTTGAGAGAAAGAGTAACAGCCACAAGAACGATAATTTCAGTACAGAAAGGCCTGGCTGGTTCAGAGGTGGAGCACCTGTTTTCTAGTCTACCTGCGTAAGTTTTCATGAATGCAGAAGATGCTTGAGGAACTTTATATGTGCTTGTGTCTTCCAGATTATCAGTATATGTATTTTTCCCCCATGATTTTCATGTTTTTAAGATTATTGCTATTCCATTTTTTTCATAATTGTTATTCAATTTTTTTGCAATTGTACCTGCCTTAATGATATCGTAATACTGGTGGTTTTTAACAGCTGTTCTGTTTTAGTTTCTCATGGAGGTTTGCAGTTAGAAATGCGTGTATTAGAAACAAGTTTTTGTTTCTTGTGGATTGATTTTTGTATGAAAAGGAAGATTATACAGTTAGTTCACCATTCTTTTTTTGTTGTTGTTGCTGTTGTTGTTTCTTTGTTTTGGTGTTGTGTTTAGCATACCTTCCATAGTGATTCTAGTACAAGAGTTGGAAAACTCAGCTATAATCCAGTCAGGTTCCTGTTAGATTTTGAAGCACAGTCAGTTCTCAGCAAGAAATAGAGCTTTATAACAGAGTAAGACCTCGTAAAGAATTCAAAGTATTGGGGAAGTTTCACTCTCCAGAATACAGCAATCACAAGATTTAATGTAAATTGACACAACTGTTTTTCAGAAAATGATAACTTGAACTATGTAATGTAAACATGTACTTTATCATATATGTGTTCAATGAAAAAGTGTGTGTTCAGAGGATGTATCCAGGTGATGTGGAATTGTACGCTTATGTGTTGATGTAAAATTGTATGTGTGTGTGTGTGTTCAGAGGATGTATCCAGGTGATGTGGAAATGTACACTTATGTGTTGATGTAAAATTGTGTGTGTGTACAGAGGACAAGTATCTGGGCCAGTCGGGAGGTATTGAGGCAATCCGCAATGAGAACTCTCGAGTGGCTGAGGAGATTGAACTCCTGGATCAAGAAATGGTGAGAAAGTAGGACATTGGCTGCCTTTATATTAAACAGGTATCCTCTCACTAATGTTGGTTAGTGTTTGAGGTATGTTTGTGTCCTTTGAAAATCATCCAGTTGAAATCCAGTTGCTTAGATCATGTGCCAATTTATTCTAATTATTTTGTCCAACTACTCCAGTCTAGCATTAAAATCACTCGTGTCCAGTATTGGAATCATTGAAGTATTTCTTGGTGTTCATTTCTGGTGTGAAACTGGGGCATTTAGCTTTAGATCTCTACTATCAAATTCACTGGCACTTTAAACTGTTGGTATTTTCCTCTGATCTGGACTGGCAGAAACAACAGACTCCAAGGGCGTTTAGCTATGTATAGTAGGTGACGTACGACTATTTGCTGTTTACATTTCTCTTTGAAGCTCTTAATGCATGCATCTTTGCTAGAAAGCAACTGCTCAGTGCAGTTCAGATAGATTCTTGAGGAACAGAACCCAGCGCATTGTTGTCAGGTGCAGATTTTGAACAAGTTTGGAGTCGTTCAAAGGGACGCATCTCTCACGGAAGGGACAGTTCAATAGTGCTTCACCCAAATCCAGCAGTTATCTGACAGACTCCCTGAGCCTGTGCTGACAAGGCCCTGAAATAGGATTAGGAAAGGGAATGGGGCGGCAAACAAACCAGCTTTAAATATTCCCCCCGTGGGGATGCCGGGGCTCTTTCAGTATAAATAGTATCCCCACCTTCTGGAAATTCTGTGCTAGAAATTTCCTCTTTTCTGTCACTCTCTTTGTTTCTGCCTTGTTCTTTGCTCTCTGTCATTTCTACCTATCATTTTCTGCCTTAATATTAATGATCCATTCACCTGTATGTGTTCGATAAATGTCTTATGTACTTTTTTTTTGATTGATAATTGGGTACATGTATTAAGTGCATTTTGGGCTCTAGGGAGGTGAGATATGCAGAAGCAATTTAAGGTAATTTATGCCTGTTTTTATATATGTTTTGGTGTCCTAAGGTATGCTTTTATTTGTATTCAGGTGTGTTTTTAAAATCCCGTGTGCGATAAATTGGATGGAATAGTCAACACCAGGAGCATGTCCTTAGATTATGTACGCGAATGCTTTGATATGTGTACTTAATTTTCTTTTTTGTATGTTTTGAAGAGGTTATAGCCCTGATATGGCTCTGCGCAGAAAAGTGCGATATTTGGTATTAAAAAGAGTGAATGAAATATGATCCTTAAGTACTGGTATATTGTGGAATATGATCCTTAAGTACTGGTGTATTGTGGAATATGATCCTTAAGTACCGGTGTATTGTGGAATATGATCCTTAAGTATGGTGTATTATGGAATATGATCCTCAGTACGGTGATATTGTGGAATATGGTCTTAAGTACTGTGTATTGTGGAATGTGATCATTAAGTTATGCTGTATTGTGGAATATGTCCTAAGTATTGGTGTATTGTGGAAATATGATCCTTAAGTACTGGTGTATTGTGGAATATGTCATTAAGTACTGGTGTATTGTGGAATATGATCCTTCAGTACCGTGTGTATTGTGGAATATGGTCTTAAGTACTGGTGTATTGTGGAATATGATCCTTAAGTACTGGTGTATTGTGGAATATGATCCTTAAGTACATGGTGTGTTGTGGAATGTGATCCTTAAGTACTGGTGTGTTGTGGAATATGGTCCTTAAGTACTGGTGTATTGTGGAATATGATCCTTAAGTACTGGGGTATTGTGGAATATGATCCTTAAGTACATGGTGTGTTGTGGAATATGATCCTTAAATACTGGTGTATTGTGGAATATGATCCTTAAGTACTGGTGTATTGTGGAATATGATCCTTAAGTACATGATGTGTTGTGGAGTATGATCCTTAAGTACTGGTGTATTGTGGAATATGATCCTTCAGTACCGGTGCATTGTGGAATGTGATCCTTAAGTACTGGTGTATTGTGGATTGAATGGATCCTTAAGTACATGGTGTATTGTGAATATGTCCTTAAGTACTGGTGTATTGTGGAATATGATCCTTAAGTACTGGTGTATTATGGAATATGATCCTTAAGTACCAGTGTAGTTGTGGCTCCAGAGTCGTGTGGACAAGCTTCAGGAACAACAGGAGATCATGCTGTTGGATGAGAGGAAGTTCCGGGACTACCTGAGTGAGGTAGAGAACGTCACTCGCAAACACCAACAGATGCTGCAGAAAGCTGAGGAGGAGCACACCACACTGGGTGAGCAGGCATGGGATGGTTATCTTGTTTTTTTGTTTTTGTTGGCTTTTTTTTTTTTGGGGGGGGGGGGGGGGTGGTTATACAATCCACTGATAACACTGTTAACTTCAAAACGCAGCTTACAGCATGGAAGGTTTGAATTTTCTTGTCAAGTCCAGGCATGACTTGCACCCATGCAAACTCTTGCAGTCAGATTGGCAGTCAAGTGCTCTGCCTCTGTGCCAGCACACTTTTGTGGCATCCTCTTAAATTAAGTCTTGAACCAGTCATCAAACACACGTTGTATTTATTCCCTCAGTTTAAGTCTGTGCCTTTCTTCCAACTCTTTTTCTCCATTAGGTTCCTGATTTAACCCTTTGATTCCCCACCCTGTCCACCAGCATCCTGCTATTGTCAACTGTGTTAGCAAATCAAAAACTTAACCCTTTGACTGTTCACCTATCAACCAGCTTCCTGCAGGAAGCTGGTGGATAGGGTGACGCAGTCAAGGGTTAATTTTTTTGCAGTTGATGGATAGGGTGCGGGAGCTGTCAAAGGTTAAGTCCACCAGTCACTATGATCAGTAGTTAGTGCAAAGGACTGCTGACTGGAATGTTAGGAGTTCGAATCTCTATCAGTCTTGTGAGATCATTGTGGAATTTTTTGGTCCCTGGTTGCTCCTAGCCACAGTATAGTGTGTGTTGTGTAGTCATTGGGAGGGCTGGGACCACACAGTTAACCCTTTGACTCCCACACCCTGTCCACCTTCATCCTGCATTGTCAACCATGCTAGCAAAGGGTTAAGTTTTTGCAGTTGGTGGATAGGATGCGGGAGTCTAAAGGGTTAAGTCTTGTCCACTTCACACGCATTGAGGGTCTTGCTGAAATGTCCTGATCAACAACGTGGGGGGGGGGGGGGGTCTGTATCTCGGGCTTGGTTGACACCAGGATGTGTTTTGATGGTGAACAAAGAATACAACCTTGTCACATGGTCTCAATCCTAAATGGAATGCCACAGCAGCATAACTGTCATTCCCATCTTCATCAACATCATAGCATTGTGTGGCCATTAAGGTGATGTAGACACCCCCCCCCATGGGGATGCCGAGGGCTCTTTCAGTAGAAACAGTATCCCCACCTTCTTGAAATTCTGTACTAGAAATTTCCTCTTTTCTGTCACTCTCTTTGTTTCTGCCTTCTTCCTTTGCTTTTTGTCGTTTCTTCCTATCTTTTCTTGCCTTGCTGGGCCATTCAGCTGTATGTGTTCGATAAAGTCTTACATACTTTTTCTTAGGATTGATAATAGGGTACATGTGTTAAGTGCATTCTTGGCTCTAGGGAGGTGAGAAATGTGGAAGCAATTTTAGGTAATTCATGCCTGTTTTTATGTATGTTTTGGTGTCCTTAGGTATGCTTAAATTTGTATTCAGGTGTGTTTTTTGGATCCCCTGTGCGATAGATTGGACGAGTGTCGGCACCAGGATCGTGTCCTTGGATTGTGGGCACAAATGCATTAATGTGTGTACTTGATTTTTTTTTTGATTTTTTTCACTGTTGAAGTTTTGTAAGTTTTGAAGCGGTTGTAAGCCTGATATGACTACGCAGTCAGCTGTAACAATAAACAAGGTGATGTAGAAAAAAGAGTGATGAACAGAGACAGAACTGCCCGAGTGCAGAGATCTTTGAAAAAAAAAAGGATTACTCAGTCATCAAATACACATACTCCTACCCACAAATCAACAACAACAAACACAGATAAACTACATGTAAAAGCCCACTCACAGTGTTGGAACCCAGAATTGAGCATGCTATGAATTCATTGGGAAGACTGGGACCACACAGTTGAGTCTCATCCACTTTATGGATTTGTCATTGAGGGTGTTCCTTAAATCTTTTTACCAATGCCGCAGATGTCTGTATCTTCGGGCCTGGTTGGTGTCAGGATTATGATAGTAATCGTAGAGTAACGCAGTCTAAATACTTGATAGAACTCCGTGGCGTCATGATTATCATCCTCATTGTCGTCATAACTGTGCCAGCTTCTGTAGCCATTAAGGTGGCATAGAAAATCGGGACCCGAAAATGAAAAGAAAAACAAAGCTGAGCGCAAAAGAAACCTCCCTAAGTGCGATGATCCGAAGAAAAAAACAAATAAAAGAAAGGGGAAAAAATACACAAATTCTCTGTTCAGCAGTTTTGTGTGTCTTCATACCACAGAGCAAGAGCTGAAGTCAGTTATGGCTAAGAACCAGCACATGCAGGCTATCTACGAACAGCAGGACCTGACGTTGGCCGATGTGGAAAGACTGCGGGCCTCTCGTCAGGAGCTGCAGCGACTGGAGGAAGGGCTGGAGAAAGAGGTGGAGGCCATCGACTCCGACATTTGGAAATACGAGATGAGTTTCGCCCGCCTTCTGGAGAATGTGAGATTTGTTTCTCATATGTTTGTGTATTAATGATGTTTAAACGGGTGTATGTCCAATTGAATGATGTTCATGATATTAACTTTTTTTTTTCATACTGAATATTGTAAGGTAGTCTTTGTCAATTGCATGCGAGTGTCTTGTGCCTGAGTGCGCTTTGATTTGAATAGTCAAGATTTGGCCCTGTATAAATACTGTATTATTATTTTTTTTTATTGTTGTTGTTATTACTATCATTATATTAAATTAACATGCTGTGTGCATGTATATTTAAAGATGTACATCTATGTATAAAATATAAACATGCTGTTCACAAACATACACATATGCATGCGTACACCTACACACACATGCTGTACAATCACTCTCATAAACACACATCATATGTACCATGATAATGTTTTCTCTTATGCGATATCACACAAACACTGTCGTCCCTTCCTTTTCAGTCTCAAACCATTCTTCTTACCCATTGACTCTAGTGGTAGTAATGTCATGTGAATACATTGTGACGATGTGAGTTATGTACGCTCATCAAAAAAAAAATTTCTGAACTAAGGGAGGAGGGGGTTGGTTGGTTGTTTAGTGGGTTGGTTGGGTGTTTGGGGTTTTTTTTGTTTTGTTTTGTTTTGTTTTTTTGCTTGTGTGTGTGTGAGCGCACGCGCGTGTGTGTGTTTAGAATTCTGTTTTTTTGTTTGTTTTGTTTTTAGGGTGAGGGAATCAAAGGATAAAGTTTTTGCTCTGTTAGCATGATTGACAATGCAGGATGCTGGTGGACAGGGTGCAGGAGTCAAAGGGTTACAACACTTGACTGTCATGTCCATGAAAATTGACCATCACGTCCATGAAAATTGACCATATCACACCCATGAAAATTGAACCATCACCACCACCATGAAAATTGACCATCACACCCATGAAAATCAACCATGCACACCCATAAAAGGTTGGTACACATCACACCTGAACTGCCGCCATAAATCACTTTTAGTAACTCAGGTCTCATAGAGTTATGATGTTGTTAATAACATGCATTTTAAGCTAAATCATATTGAAAAAAAGACAAATAGTATATTTGAAAAAAACAAAAGGGTTGTGTGTGTTGTGATTGGTGCAGACGGACACAAGTAGGGGGGAGTACTCACGGCTGGCACGGGCATTGCGACTCATCCCCTGCACCACAGAACTGGCCAACGGCATCAACTTTGAAATGAGGTCGTCTGACCCTGACGTGGACGGCAAGTTTGAGAAAGTTATCAAGGTAGGTTATGCCAGCCAGTACAACCATTTTATTTTAATCAATTTTAGTGCAATGGTTGGTCACAAGAAACTGAAGACTGGAAGGTTATGGGTTCAAATCTCAGTTTGAGAAAGTTATCAAGGTAGGTTATGTAGACCAGTACAACCAGTTTATTCTTATCAGTTTTAGTGCAATGGTTACCGCAAGGAACTAAAGACAAGTGGGTCAATCCATTGAGAAAGTATCAGGTAAGGTCATGCTAGCCAGTAAACCAAATATTTAATAGTTTCATGCAATGGTAAGGCAAGAACTAAGCTGGAAATTGTGGTTCAAACCATTGGTCAATCTTGGATTTTTCAATCCTGGTCAGTCTACAGGTTAGTGACTGTGCTATAGAAACTGGGACACACCGATATCTATCACTTAACCTTTGCTGTATTGAGGAGTTGCTCAAATCTACCATCACCATGGTGTCAGTAAATCTAACCAGTGGATTTTCCAGCCTTCGGCACCTTATGCGAGCCGCATGGCTGAGTGCTATTTTTAGCAGGCAGTCGACCAAAGTATTTTTGTAGGCACCTTTGTGCACAGCACTATGATAAAGAGGAATCTGAGTGCACTATACCTGCAGTGGACGTGAAGGATGTGGATGAAGAAAGGAAAGATGCCGTATTAATACCCAGGACTGCACTAAGTATCTCGAAATTGTCGCCGTGAACCAGGTTGAGATATACAGACACCAGTGGTGTTGGTCAGGATATTTGAGCAACATGCAGTCTCAATCCAGAGTACTCCCTAGCATAGTTATCATCCCCATTGGCATCCTTCATCATAGCATTGTGAAAAATTGTCCCAGATTTTGCATGTGGCCTGTTTTGATTATCAAGAACTTACTTTATTAAACGGAGAAGTTCTTTGGTGTGTGCCTTTTGGTGAGATTCTTAATATCAATATCAAATACCTGTTACTTGATTGCTGGAAGTGGTATGAACCAGACAATATTTCATAGCAGATTTATTGAAGACCTTATTTCGTTATGTTCCTCCAGGAAATATATTTGCTTTCTTAAAACAAATTAGTTTCCTTCATTTGATATGATTTCTTCTTGTAAATATTTTTGGCTCTAGGAAGGTGAGATATGCGGAAGCAGTTTTAGGTAACTCATGCCTGTTTTTAGATATGTTTCGGTGTCCTTAGGTATGCTTATATTTGTATTCAGGTGTGTTTTTTAAATTCCCGGTGCAATAAATTGGACAGATGGTCAACGCCGGAGGTATGTCCTTAGACTATGTGCATGAATGCATTGATATGTGTACTTAATTTTTTCTTCTTTTTTTTTTTCCTGTTGAAGTTTTGTATTTTTGAAGCAGTTATAGCCCTGATATGGCTCTACGCAGTCGGCTGGGCTGTAAACAAAAATAACAACAACAATATCTTTGCCTGCTTATCATCATCATCATGATGGATGTTTCAGCCGGCGCTGATGGCAATGAAGAACAAGGGCCTGGAAGCCATGAGGCAGACGGACAACAACAAGCAGAGAGAGGAGAGTCGGCTGGAGCAGATCAACGAACAGATCGGTGAGATTCAGGAGGAGATCACTCAGCTAGAGAAAGGTGTCAAGCGTACGGATGAGGAGTTGGAATGTCGCAAACAGGTGAGGATCATAACCGGTACGTGGACAGGTGGTTTGTGTGTGTGCATGTGTTCTTATTGGGCTTTTTTTGTTGTTGTTTTTTTGTTTTATTTTGACTTGGTTTTTGGTTTTTTTTGGGGGGGGGGGGGTTGTTTTTTTTTTTTACTTTTTTCATAGATACAGATTAATTCTTTCACGACAGCCAATGCGCACCACGGCAAGTTCCCAGCTACCGGGCCGTCGACGTTTGTTTTCTTCCGTGCTTACGCACCATTTTTACTGTTTTTGTTTTATTTTACAGCGACTAAAGAATGATTCATGGTGAAGTATTTGATATTACCAGAAAGCTCATAGCGTGATCTTTGCAGGTATATTATTTTCAGATAAGATTTTCCAACACTTTAAGTACTGTTATGACAGAACATAGGTCACAGGAGTATAAGCCAGACACATACTCACGTCTCAATAGTAACTGTACTGTACTGTCTAGAGGAACCTTTGAAACCTCTCTCTCTCTCTCTCTCTCTCTCTCTCTCTCTCTCCTCTCTCTCTCTCTCTCTCTCTCTCTCTCTCTCTCTCTCTCTCTCTCTCTCTCTCTCTCTCTCTCTCTCTCTCTCCCTCGCGCCGTGGCAGAGCGAGCGAGCAAGAGAGAGAGCAGTGAACATAGATGGATAAGGTTTATAATAACTTGTGAATTCCCACGCCTAGTACCAAGCAGACAGTTTATTGAGGAAGATTGTGCAGGCATAACACATGGCATTGGAATTTCCGGGTCAGGGGGTCACTTTATTCTGTATCAGTTAGAGTATCAAGTGTAAAGCTAAACGTACTAAACAGACTCTGTCCCTTAGCTAAAAACCTTTTGCTAAACAGTATTGGTAGTTGTTCGGATATTCTTTACAGTGAAAGCTGCCATAAGTTTTAAAAATGTGACCAATCCATCTGTAGGGAACAGATGGCTTAGCGGCACCAGGGTCACAGTTCGTCAGGAGGGAACTTTTTCGGCACCGGCTCCCGGTGGCTGGTCCGTCACGAAAAGGTTAAGTGCTCAAAAGCAAGCAGAATTCTTTTGTCAAACATTTTGGTGCAAAGACCTTCATGGGGCATTTTATACTGTCATATATCACACAAGCTTCTTCAAAATTGGTCTTTTGACAGTTTTATATTGAAACCACCCTTCAGTTGCACACACAATCTAGGCTCCACATGCAGCATTCCATGAGCACGCAAACGATATAAAACCCTGAGATGTGTGCATTGCGAGAAGTGGGGGGGGGGGGGGGGATTGTTAATGGTGTATGCATTGGGGGGGGGGGGGGGGGGGGTGGGGTGATGGCAGCAGATTTTTGTAGATGTGATTATTTGGGGCTCTAAAGTTGCTGTGAACAGTAAATTTCCTTGTAATATTAATGGTGCCAGGTTCAAATCCTGTATGAGAGAATACTTCTGCATATTGGATGGTGGGCTCATTTGATGGAACTGTGGACTCAAGATCAGATGTTTCGAGTTTTGGCCCCAACCTGCATCATAAAAACTGGCTTGTTTGCTACCCATCGTAATGCTCAAATCATTCTGTTTGCTACCATCTTAATGCTCAAATCATTCTGTTTTGCTACCATCTTAATGCTCAAATCATTCTGTTTTGCTACTCATCGTTAATGCTCAAATCATTCTGTTTTGCTACTCATCTTAATGCTCAAATCATTCTGTTTTGCTACCAATCTTAATGCTCAAATCATTCTGTTTGCTACCATCTTAATGCTCAAATCATTCTGTTTGCTACCCATCTTAATGCTCAAATCATTCTATTTGCTACCCATCTTAATGCTCAAATCATTTGTTTGCTACCCATCTTAATGCTCATCATTCTTTTGCTACCCATCTTAAGCTCAAATCATTCTGTTTGTTACCCATCTTAATGCTCAATCATTCTTTTGCTACCCATCTTAATGCTCAATCATTCTGTTTGTACCCATCTTAATGCTCAAATCATTCTGTTTGCTACCCATCTTCATCGCTCAAATCATTCTGTTTGCTACCCATTTAATGCTCAAATCATTCTATTTGTTACCCATTTAATGCTCAAATCATTCTGTTTGTTACCCATCTTAATGCTCAAATCATTCTATTTGTTACCCATCTTAATGCTCAAATCATTCTGTTTGCTACCCCATCTTAATGCTCAAGTCACTCTGTTTGCTGTGTGACAGTGTCAGCTGAATGTTTCACACTCCCTCCCCACATAATTACTGGTAGATTTGGGTGGGGTGTAGTGAATCCCCCTTGAGCAAATTCTAAACTGCAGATGATAAAATAATTTGGATGTGTGAAAGACTTCTCATATAGTCAGACTTGATATCAGTTCAGTGATTCCCCCTGTGGGAATACCTTGGGCTCTTTCAGTATCAATAGTATCCCGACCTTCTGGAAATTCTGTGCTAGAAATGCCCTCTTTTCTGTCACTCTCTTTTTTCTGCTTGCTCCTTTGCTTTCTGTCATTTCTTTCGATCATTTTCTGCCTTGTGGTCCTTTCACCTGTATGTGTTCAATGAAGTCTTACATACTTACTTTGAGGATTGATAACTGGGTACATGTATCAAGTGCATTGTTTGGCTCTAGGGATATGAGATTGATAATTGGGTATATTTTGGCTCTAAGAAAATGAGACATGCAGAAGCAGTTTCAGGTAATTCAGGCCTGTTTTTATATCTGTGACCCTCACCACGAAATCAGTCTTAACTCGCAGTCAGTCGAATAGCACTAGGAGCTGAAAAGGTGGACTGAGGGTCTGTCTGGGGTGTTTTGACTTTTTCTCAAAACTGATTTCTGTAGACTATAATCTATCCCCCGCAGAAATTTTTTTCTTGAAAAAATATTATTAATCAATTTAAATCGGTATTTTAATGCACTGATCGCAGCAGAAAGAACGCAATTTCCAATCAAAAGTACCTATTTTTGTCTCTTATTATGACCCGTAACCTGTACAGTACCCGCACATGTAATATACTGATGGAAAGTCTTTGGTGGATCTTTCAGATAATGAATGAAAATTAGAAACAAACTGGGTCAAAGCAAAATAAGAAATTTATGACACATGTGTAGGGCTACACTATAATACTATTAGAGGCCCATTTTCTCAAAATGGCCTGTTTCTTACAACTTATTGACTTTTAAACTACTTAACTTCTACATTTTTTTTTTTTTTGAGTACAAGCTTTATTCAAGTACGATAATAATCAGCAAAATGCACATTTCCAGTGATATGTATTCTCAAAAGGCACAAATGTAGTTAGCTGATTTTGTGGTGGGAGGTCACATATGTTTTAGTGTCCTTAGTTGTGTTTGAATTTGTATTTAGGTATGTTTTTAAATCCCCTGTGTGATAATTGGATGGAGTGGTCAACGCCAGGGGTATCTCCTTATATTATGTGCACGGACGCATTGATATGTGTATTACTTGTCTGTTCCTTTTTTTTTTTCTTTTTGAAGTACTGTTATGTGTATTGAAATGGTTATAGCCCTTATATGGCTGTTCGCAGTCGGCTGGGCTTTAAGCAACAGTAAGAATAAGTTCAGTGGTTGGCCTAGTCATTTGAAACTGCTGCTACATCTGTATATATTTACATTTTGTGACAGTTGTACCACCGAGACATGGAGGACCTGCAGGCAACAGTGGACCGCTTGGAACAAGAGGTACGCAGTCTGCAGACCTCCTCCCAGATCAGTCTGCAGGACTCAGAGAGGGAACTGCGCGAAACATACAGCTGGTAGGTAAAACTCACCATGGAACGGGTTTGATTTATAATGAAAATAATTCGCCTGTGAGTCCAAGAGAATTAGCAAGACCAAAAATTAATCAAAATAAGTCGCCTGTGAGTTTAACCCTTTGACTCCCGCACCCTATCCACCAACTTCCTGCATTGTCGACCATGCTAGCACAGCAAAATCTTAACCCTTCCGCTTCCACTCCTCACCCTAACCACCAGCTTTCTGCAGGAAGCTGGTGGATAGGGTGAAGGGTCAATGGGTGAAGTTTTTGCTGTTGGTGGACAGGGTACAGGAGTGAAAGGGTTAAGAGAGTAAACAAGACCAAAAATTTGGAGAGCTAACTCTTCCAAGACCAAAAATTTGGAGAGCTAAGTTTTCAGACTTTGCACATGACCTATTTTGAGTATCATGAATGGCTGTGGGTTGATTTAAGTTCCCTGCTCATGCCTGTACTTATTATGGAGGTGGGAACGAAGTTTGTGCTGAATGAAAGTATTTCCAAGTGACACCAAGTTATTGTTCTGACTGTTCAGCATCTGTGGTAGAGCCATTTTTAGCCAGCACTGAATGGATGCAGAGTTACATCAAAAGTAACCATATTTCTCCTTCAGTATCAAACCAAACTGTGATATTACTTATTTGAAAGGGACAGTATGTCTCTTAAGTCTGAACTCATTAAAATTACAGCATTGTGCCAGATGGCCTGTGGAACATTTCTTTCTTTCCACACCCTCCTTCCCCATCACCCCGTCACCTATCAGCGTTATCGAGTTCAGAGGTAGCTGTCACAACAACTCGCCCTCCATTCACTCTGATCTTGACTTCTCTGTGCGGCTTCACAGATCTTCAAACCTCTAATGCTGGTCAATTTGTTCATATAGGAAGGGACGGTCTGCCCGGAATTCTTTTGGCCTGAACTTTTCCTTGCCGTTAGGGTTGTGTTGGTGTTGCGGGTTGCATGGCTGATGTATTTCATTTTTTCTTTTGTTGATTTCTGCCAGCAGTTACTTAATTTTCTTTTCTTTTTTTTTTTTTTCCTTGTTGAAGTTTTGTATGTTTTGAAGCAGTTGTAGCCCTGATATGGCTGTACGCAGTCGGCTGGGCTTTAAACAACAGTAACAACAAGTTAGCAGATCACAGTTTGTCAATGTGTGTTGTGTGTATAGGGCAGAGCAGAGGAAGACAGAACTGTTAAAGAAGAAACAGGAGTATGCCAAGTTCCTGCATGCCGTCTGCTCTCTGGTGGCTGACCACAAGGCTCATGTGCAGGTGAGTATCCATTCGCTGCTTCTGTTGCTGTTATGATAGTGATGGTGATTATCTACCCCGTGGGGATACAGGGGGCTCTTTTAGTATAAATAGTATCCCCACCTTCTGGAAATTCTGTGCTAGAAATTTCCTCTTTTCTGTCACTCTCTTTGTTTCTGCCTTCTTCCTTTGCTTTCTGTCATTTCTACCTATCATTTTCTGCCTTGACGGTCCATTCATCTGTATGTGTTCCATAAAGTCTTACGTACTTTTTCTTAGGATTGATAATTGGGTACATGTATTAAGTGCATTTTTGGCTCTAGGGAGGTGAGATATGCAGAAGCAATTTTAGGTAATTTATACCCGTTTTTGTATATGTTTTGGTGTCCTTAGGAATGCTTATATTTGTATTTAGGTGTGTTTTTTTAAATCCCCTGTGCAATAAATTGGAGGGAATGGTCAACGCCAGGGACATCTTAGATTCTGTGCGCAAATGTATTGATATGTGTACTTAATTTTCTTCTTTTTTTTTTTCCTGTTGAGGTTTTGTATGTCTTGAAGCGGTTATCGGCCTGATATGGTTCTACGCAGTCAGCTGGGCTTTAAACAACAATAACAATAACAATAGTGATTATCTGTCCCATCAGTCTTTATCATCTGGTATGGGTCTTCGTTTCTGGAGGGTTGTGTTATTCTGCAGGCGCTGCAAGGGAAAGAATCTTGCAGCCTTGAGTTCTGCTTGTGGTGGTCTCTCTTCTGTTGAACAGCAACTGTTCTGTGCTGTTCAAATCTGTTGTTATATTGATAATATTCTGATGCTAAACTGTTATCACCAACTTGTTATGCTGTAATACTGATATTAGACTAGACTATTACTGCGTTACATGCAAAGTCGGAACAAAACTGAGGCAACTGAAATGTGGTTTCTAAGAAGAATGTTGAGAGTTCTATGGACAGGAAAGAAAACAAACCAGACAGTCTTGAAAGAGGCAGACACAAGAAGATCATTAGTAAAGAAGATTAGGAAAAGACAAGCAACATTTATAGGACATTTTATGAGGAAAGGGGAATTAGAGCATTTGGTCACAACAGGAAAGCTGGAGGGAAAGAGAAGACCGGGTAGACCCAGGGAGGAGATATTGGATGGACTTGCAGGGTGGCTGAAGACAGAGAGGGCGGGAGATGTACTTGCAGTGACAGAGGATAGATTCATGTGGAGGGCCATGATCGCCAATGCCATGCGGCAGGGCATATGATGATGATATGATTACTGCATCGTTCTTATGTACTTGCTGGTCTCATTACTATAGGCCTTGACTGATTTGTCTGTAATACTGTTCTCATTACCAGAGGCTTTGATTGTTGTCATGTAATTGCTGGTCTTATTACTAGCTTGATTGTTGTAATGTAATACTGTTCTTATTACTAGAGGCCTTGATGTAGAGGGGGTTTTTTTTTAATATGGTTTTACTATGATTTTTGTTTTTGCCATGTATGTAGGCAAACTGTGTAGTTTCCTCTAGAGGATTAATAAAGTGTTGTTATATTGAATTGTGTGTGCCCCCGCCGGGATGCAAGGGACTCTTTCAGTATAAATAGTATCCCCACCTTCTGGAAATTCTGTGCTATGAGTTTCCGCTTTTCTGTCACTCTCTTTGCTTCTGCCTTCTTCCTTGCTTTCTGTCATTTCTTCCTATCATTTTCTGCCTTATGATCCATTCGCCTGTATGTGTTCCATAAAGTCTTACATACTTTTTTCTTAGGATTGATAATTGGGTATGTAAATTAAATGCATTTTTGGCTGTATGGAGGTGAGATTGTGGAAGCAATTCTAGGTTACGTAGGCCCATTTTATATATATGTTTTGGTGTCCTTAGGTATGCTTAAATTTGTATTCAGGTGTGTTTTTTTAAATCTCCTGTGCGATAAATTGGACAGATTGATCAACGCCAGGAGGCATGTCCTTAGATTATGTGCGCGAATGCATTGATACGTGTACTTACTTTTTTTTTTTTTTTTTTTTTTTTTTCCTGTTGAAGTTTTGTATGTTTTGAAACGGTTATAGCCCTGATATAGCTCTATGCAGTCGGCTGGGCTTTAAACAACAATAACAATAAGAATTGTGTGTGACTGATTTTTCTGCCTATGTCCCTAGCAACAACTGATGATGATGGAGAAGGACATGAACCAGGTTTGACCCAGGAACAGGAGCGTACACACCGGATGGAGGCCGCAAGTCAGAAACTGAGGCAACAGATCCAGTAGTGATGACCCATTCACTTTCACTGTCTGTCTTCATTCTCAAAGTTTTACTTGGTGTGTTTTATCCATCGGCACTCTGGACTGCCAGGTCTTTATCATCGGTAGATGATCCTCTCATCGCACTATTCGATTCAAGTTTCCAAGTTTGTGAAGAAGTGTCTGTATGAGTGTTTGAATTATCAACAGACTGTAGGTGTCTGTGTCTTTCAGGCCTGCATGGTGCCAAGAAATCTTTCGAAACAAAGACTGCGGTCCTGGAACCCCACATCATCATCACTGATCATCATCATACTCATCATCATACTCATCACAGCATCGTCAACATCTTAATAGTCATCCTCATTCTCATTGATCATGAAAATTGTCCCACACTTTGGAATCCTTCATGCCCTGTTCTCATGGTAAGCTCAGTTATGATGGACGTTCTGGCTCGTGGACTGACTCTGTATAACCATGGGTTTCACAGTATTTTGGAGAGACGACATGAGTAGCATGAGATAATGCTCTGCAGCAGCATTGAAAAAAAATTGGGGGAAAGGGATTGATATTCATAAAGGTTACGCATGAAGAGTTGCTGATAGTCTTTTTCTTGAGTCTATCTAACGAAAGTAAATCTTTTTTTTTTTTTTTTTTTTTTTAATGAGAGGTGGGTTTTCAGACTGACTCAGATCCACCAGAGATGTGGTTCCGTGTCGTGTCTACATGCGAACAAAATGTATTTATAGAAACGTCTCAGTTGTTTATGGATAGATTTTAGACAGATGAGTTTTGCTTTTGGGGGTTCAGAAATGTTCTTACCAGTGTGTAAATGGGATGGGGCACAGTGACTGAAATTGTGACCGGGTAAAAAAAAAAAGACGATCAACGCGGCGACGTGGTTAGCACAGCATATTACTGATTGGAAGGTTATGGATTGATGAAGTCCAAAAAATAGTTGTGAGATTTTTCATAGTTAATATATTGGGCTAATTAGTCAGTATGGCAAAACTGGTTAGCACAACAAACTACTGGCTTAGTCCAAAGAATTACTTGGGGGTGGGGGTTGGCCCCTACCCTGAATTTAGCATTGCATAGACTCGTTGGGAAGACTGGGACCACAGAGTCAAACATCATTTTACAGATAAGGATGTGTCATTGAGGGTTTTGTGCAAACTTCCCGACAAACACTGTAGTGTCTTCCATCTCTCGGACCGGGCTGACACCAGTAATAATTTTATGAAAGTAAGCGCACAGTACAGCCCCATCACACAGTCTCAATGCAGTATATCCCGTTTCGTATGATCACAGCTTTGGAAAAAGTTCTCCCAACTTGTGTGCCCTTTCATGCCCTACTGTCATGGTGACCTCAGTTTTTGGTCATTTGGCGATATATTGGAGAGCTGAAATGAGTGGTGTCCGGTAAATGATACAAGAGCGTTGTAGAAAACGGCAGCACAAAACAGAAAAATTCTGAAGCGCTTTTTTCAACAGCTTATATTAGGGATAAGACGTTGCCAAAAATTTAATGTATGTCCTGTATTCGGGATTAGCGGAAATTTCAGCCATGTTGTGTAGGTCATTTTCTGTTGACAGTTGCCTACACACAGAAAGATTGTCTGTTGGTGTCATAAAAGTGAGAGTGTCAGTATGGTTTTAGCATTTTGTATTTAGTCACATTTCGTATTCGTAGTTTTAAATGGAGATTATCTTTCATAAATGGTGGGTTCTGTTGGCCACAATTTTCTGCCAATAAGGAAATGATTTGTTGCAATAATTTGTGGAACGTCTTTTGCTCACAGATTTGTAATAGGCAAGATTGCAGAATTTATTTCTTTTGCTTGAAACATGATTAAAAGCTTAATTAAGAAAATTTGCACAAACAAAAAAAAACAGAATGACTGTCAGGGACCGCACTGCCAAGTAGGCCCTATAGCATGTACGAGAATGTTACAGCCCCAAGAAAGGGAACACAGGATTGTCTCCCTGCAATGGTATGCACAGACAAGATGATGTCAAGTCAGAAGTCAAAGGTCCTATTTCTACATGCTACGGAGATGAGGTTTTCACGAGATATGCCAAGCAGGAGTATTTCTTTGTTTCACCTAGCAGCAAGCATGGCTGGATATTCGCTAGGCAAGGTTAACTAGCATTGAGAGGATCTTGCTGGTGAGGTAAGATGGCTCTAGCATTGAGAGGATCTTGCCCGCGAGGTAAGATAGCTCTAGCATTGAGAGGATCATGCCCTCGAGGTAAGATGGCTCTAGCATTGAGCAAGGTAAGATGGCTCTAGCATTGAGCAAGGTAAGATGGCTCTAGCATTGAGCAAGGTAAGATGGCTCTAGCATTGAGAGGATCTTGCCTGCGAGGTAAGATGGCTCTAGCATTGAGAGGATCTCGCCTGCGAGGTAAGATGGCTCTAGCATTGAGAGGATCTTGCCGGCGAGGTAGGGTGGCTCTAGCATTGAGGGGATCTTGCCTGTGAGGAAAGATGGCTCTAGCATTGAGAGGATTTTGCCTGCGAGGAAAGATGGCTCTAGCATTGAGAGGATCTTGCCGGCAAGGTAAGATGGCTCTAGCGTTAAGAGGATCTTGCCTGCGAGATAAGATGGCTATGGCATTGAGAGGATTTTACTGGCGAGGTAAGATGGCTCTAGCACTGAGAGGATCTTGCCTGTGAGGTAAGATGGCTCTAGCATTGAGAGGATCTTGCCTGCGAGGTAAGATGGCTCTAGCATTGAGAGGATCTTGCCTGCGAGGTAAGATAGCTCTAGCATTGAGAGGATCTTGCCTGTGAGGTAGGATGGCTCTAGCATTGAGAGGATCTTGCCTGCGAGGTAAGATCGCTCCAGCATTGAGAGGATCTTACCTGCGAGGTAAGATGGCGGCCATGCAAGTTACCTTTGTGTTTGATGATGACTCCCGTCTTTTATTGTGAAATGAGCACTGGGTAGAAAGAAACTCTAGGGAGAGCTAGACAACAGAAGGTCTTCAGAGAAGTAACCCCCTTTAGACAAGTGTTTCGGCCCTGAATTCCTTACACTCTCGGGGGGCCGGGCCACATCCAGGTCATGACTCCTGGATGCCCTTCTGCTGTTGTCTATTTTTTTTTTTTTTTTTTTTTTTTTCCACGCCGGGGATCGAACCTGGGCGATTCTGCGCTTCAGAACTGCGGTACGCGGTTTTACCAATGTGCTAACGGGGCACACATCATCTGTAGGGAATTTAATCCTTATGAAGTTCACTTTTTTGGTTCCTCCTTGCCCAGATCCAGCTTGAGCTCCTTTCTGCTGCCTCTGCCATCGCTTTAAGGGCTCTAGTCCTCTTCTTCCCAGAAATGGCGAGTTGTTTCATGAGATCATAAGCGGAGGTGCCCACAAACCCTCTTGCCCCGACCTCTATGGCGAAGATTTTGACCCGCAGACCTGCTTTCTTCAGGGTGCTGGCAAGACCGGCGTATTTTTCGGTCTTGTAGATATGTGCTTCTTCCATTCTGCTTTCGTATGGCACAGTGAGTTCTATCAGAATCACTTGTTTCGAGGAGTCAGAGTGGAGAGCGATGTCTGGTCTCATGCCTGTCTTGCTGATGACATCTGGGTAATTTCTCCACTCTGGGAGGTCTGCTGTACACTCCCAGTCGACTGCTCCATCCAGAAGACCCTTTGGCAATGTGCTGGTTGTCACTGTACATTAACTAAAAAAAAAAGTACTTTTGCCTCATGTCTGTTTCAGAGTACACTTTTTCTCGTCCTCACCACATGCGGACTTAGTGTTCTAGCATGTAGGAAACCGGCCCATGCTGTGTTTGCTTGTTTTTGTCTTTCTGTAAGTGCGCACCATTACAAGGGAGACAACCCTGCATTCCCTGTCTTAGGGTTGTAGCAACGTATTCACATTTACTTTACTGTAGAAAGTAATATGTTAATAACTTGTATGAATTTTCGTGTCCTGCTGTTTATTTGTACAGATTTTTCTATGGCAAATGGCATATGAGGTCTGCAAGCTTATTTTGTGTTCGTGTCATATTTCTTGATTAGTTGTTTGTGTTGATTGCTGATGTTGCATAGGAAGGCTTTTCATGTGTGACATTTGTTGTCTGTGAATCTGTTTTATTTATTTGCTTTAAAATCTTGAGCTGTTTCTGTATTTTCATGATGTCTGTGCTGTTTTGTTTCTCTCTCTCTCTGTCTCTCTGTCTGTCTCTCTCTGTCTCTGTCTCTCTCTCTGTCTCTCTGTTCTCTCTCTCTGTCTCCTCTCTCTGTCTCTCTCTCTCTGTCTCTCTCTCTCTGTCTCTCTCTCTCTCTGTGTCTCTCTCTCTCTGTCTCTCTCTCTGTCTCTCTCTCTCTCTCTCTGTCTCTCTCTCTGTCTGTGTCTCTCTCTCTCTCTCTGTCTCTCTCTCTCTCCCTCTCTCTGTCTCTCTCTCTCTCTCTCTCCCCCTCCTCCCTCTCTCTCTCTCCCTCTCTCTTTCTCTGTCTCCCCCTCCCTCCCTCTCTCTGGGGTGAGAATAGTTTGCTGGTGAGAATAGTCTGCTATTTGGCAAGAAGGAAAAAGGTTTTTGAAAAACAGAAAAAAATCACATGATTTTAATTTTCTTTTGGGCCAATGGTGTGCAGAAATATTCACCTGTATGTGTTCAATAAAGACTAACATACATTTTTCATAGGATTGATGATTGGGTACATATATTAAGTGTATTTTTGGCTCATGGGAAATGAGATATGTGGAAGCAGTGCTAGGTAATTTAGGCCTGTTTTTATTTTTTTATTGTCCTTAGTTATGTTGAAATTTGTATTCAGGTATGTTTTTTAAATCCCCTGTGCGATAAATTGGACGGAATGGTCAGCGCCAGGGGCATCTCCTTAGATTATGTACAGAATGCATTGATATGTGTAGGCCCCTACTTAATTTTCTTTTCCATTTTTGTCCTTGTTGAAGTTTTGTGTATGTTTTGGAACAGGTTATAGCCCTGATATGGCTCCATGCAGTCGGCTGGGCTTTAAGCAAAAAAGTAACAATGTCCCTCTATGTACATTTTTCTGTGTATATAATACATTCTCTCCCTGTCTCTCTTGTTGTTAATGTACAAAGAACCAAATACATGTTGAATGTAAATTCCCACGTGTTGTTTTGGTGTGGTAGAGACCTACGCCATACAAGCATACACATAAGAAACATGGCAGACATATATACATGCATTCACACACTGAAGCAATGGCATAGTGGTTAAAAATCCCCTCCCTAGGAAGCAATGGGTTCCAAAAAGTCCTTGGTTCAAACAGTCACTGTGGTGTAGTTGTTAGCACAACGGACTACCGACTGGAAGGTTGTGGGTTCGAATCCCCATCAGTCCCTTCAAAGACTACCACCTGTTGTCTAGAGAGCAGCAAGTTGCCCTGGTGAGGTTGCGCACTGGTCACAATAGGCTGAACAGCCACATGTACCACAAACTGAAGCTGGCGCCCTCCCCAACCTGTCCCTGTGGTCAAGAAGACCAAACCACGGAGCATATACTCCAAAGATGTCCCCTTCACCAGATGGCAAGACAGGATGTGTAGCCGACAGACACTCCGCTGATAACCAAACTCCATGACTGCAGACAGGAGCTGGAAAAGACGGCTGCATTCATCGCCCAGACTCAGATGATTGTGTAGCAGCGTACGCCAAGAAGAAGTCCCTTCAAAAATCATTGTTGGATTTTTCGGCTCCTACCCAGAGTGATCTTGCTATGGGCTCATTGAGAAGACTGGGACCACACAGTCGAATCTCATCCATTTCACGGATGCGTCATTGAGGGTGTTGCTCAAGTCTTCTGACCAGCACCGCAGGTGCCTTGTGTCTCTCGGGCCTGGCTGATGCCAGGATATATTATGGTAGTAAGCATAGAGTACAGCCCTGTCACGCAGTCTCAATCCTAGATGGAACTCCATACCATCATGATTATCATCCTCATCGACATTATCATCATCGTGTTGTGACTCAACAAAGTGCTGTG
>JAPXFY010000031.1:33763538-33798538 GCA_030674185.1 Monoplex corrugatus
GACATGATATTAATTAACAAACATCACAATGGAACAAAGTCGTAAGACGTGACCCACTTCTGCCGTACCTCCAGCTAGTATTATGAATCAACCACTGCCATTATTGCTGAAACCACTGTCACCATTAGTGGTACTCTTGTTTCACACAACTTTATCTTCCTTTACCCTGAATACGGTCAGGAACTCGTCCACAGCTGGGTGGACCGAAGGCTGTATGTTTTTTGTTTTTTTTTGTTTTTTTTTTAAATTTATTTGTTTTGTTTGTTTTGTTTATTTATTATTCATTTATTTATTTATTCATTCATTTATTTTGTCTTGAGTGAGATTCATACCTGTGCACACGAGTGCAGACATAGCAAAAGGCAGGCACCGTCACCCAGGAAACCAATAACCCTTTGACTCCCGCACCCAGTCCTTTGGCATCCTGCACTGACAAAGCAAAAACTTAAACCTTTGACTCCCACACTCTACCCAACAGCTTCCTACAGGAAGCTGATGGATAGGATAAGGGGGTCAAAGGGTTAAGTTCTTGCAGTTGGTGAATAGGGTGCAGAAGTCAAAAGGATTAAGCTTATTTCGTGAGACACTAATTAGTTTTACAACCAGTCGCCGTGGTGTAGTTGTAAACGGACTACCGACTGGAAGGTTGTGGGTTCGAATCCCCATCAGTCCTTATAAAACTATATCATTGTTGGATTTTTCGGCTCTAACCGGCTCCTACCCAGAGTCGGGCGTGTTATGGACTCACTGGGAAGACTGGGACCACACTGTCGAGTCTCATCCACTTCACGGATGCGTCATTGAGGGTGTTGCACGAATCTTCTGACCAGCACCGCAGATGTCTGTACCTCTCGGGCCTGGTTGATGCCAGAATATAATTATCTGCCTTGTTGTGGCGGGGGAGCTTGTGTGTCCTTACGATCCCAGGAGCTATGCCGGCGGGGACTTCGTGGGCCCTGGCAGCTTCAAGCAAGCCGGACAGGTCGCTGGGGGAGGGGCCAGACTAAGGGGTGCATACAAACAAGTCCTGGCAGCAGGGGATGGGTGAAAAAGAGGGTAAAGAAGATACACTTTTCATATATGGCTTCTTTTTCAATGTCGTGAGCAGATGATTTCTTCGAAGGAACAATGGTCAGGATCTCAGCACTGTAAGTGCACTGCGCGGCAAGAAGGCACCCGCAAACTACTTGCTTGTACTTTTGCTAATTATTGCATATGATGAACTTACAAAATGGAAAACGTTATAGTTCTGTGTCCTCTGAGTCCCCAGGGGGGACCTGAACTCAATGGCTACTGGGGAGGGAGAGTCCGTGTCTGTGAAAGGTAGCTGTGATGACGGTAATGGATTACCCGACGGAGGTTATTGGAAGCGGACATGTAGAAACTCCTCAAAAATGCAAAATCACAAAAAGAAAAAAATGCAAAAAAAGGATTTGAATATAGGGACATGGAATGTACAGACTATGTTAGAATTAGGAAAGCTCTACCTACTAGTCAAAGAATTAGAAAGGAGCAAGATGAACATAACAGGGCTCTGTGAGGTTAGATGGAGTGGGCAGGGACTTTTTACTGTAGGAGAGCATACAGTTGTATATAGTGGAAATGAAAAAGGTGGCTCAAGAGGAGTAGCAATTGTGCTGGACAAAAAGCATGCTGGAGCTCTGAAAAGCTATAATCCAATTAATGACAGATTTCTCACTGTCAAAATAAATACCAAATATGCTGTTTTGAACATAGTTCAAGCCTATGCTCCAACATCCACTAGCTCAGAAGAAGAAATAGAAAATTTTTACAATGACCTCCAAACTATCAGAGACAAAATCCCAAAAAGGAAATATGCATTGTGATGGGTGACTTCAACGCTAAAGTTGGAGAGGGGGCTGACACAGAATGTGGAATAGGACCATATGGTTTAGGAGAACGAAATGAGAGAGGTGACATGCTGGCTCTGTTTTGTCAGGCAAATGAGATGAACATCACAAATACTTTCTTCCAACAACCACTGCGCAGAAGATACACATGGATCTCTCCAGGAGACAGGTGTCGTAATCAGATTGATTATATTATCATTGACAGATCCTGGAAATCAACTGTCCTCAATGCAAAAACAAAGCCTGGAACAGACTGCGACACGGATCACATTCTTGTGACAACCAAATTAAGAATGAAAATATTGAAGAAGCCTAAAACCAAATCGACGCCAAAGTTCGACATATCAAAATTAGAAAACCCTGAGCTGGCGTTAGAATTTAGTATAGAAACAAGTAATCGTTTCTTAAAGTTACTTGAAGTTTGGGATGAAAATGACTCATATCCTGATGAAATCTGGACAGACATAAAAAACACACTGACCAAAATCTCTGAAGAAAAACTAGGAAAAGAAAAGAAAAGGAAAAAAGCTAAGCCCTACATAAGTCAGGAAGTGATAGATCTGGCAGAAAAGAAAGTCAAGCTCGAAAGCAGGGAGAGCGGGAAAAATACTCAGCACTGAAAAGGGAAATAAAAAAGTAAAGTCAGAAGAGACAAAGCAAATTGGCTGGCACAAGAATGCAGTAAAATCAATGAACACAACGAAAACAGGAAGTCGAGGGAGCTCTTCAAACAAATAAAAAAAGTGAAAAAAACAAATTTCAAAGCAACAAACCAATGCATCAACAACAAGGATGGTCACACTTTGACTGAACCAGATGATGTCTTGGATAGGTGGAACGAATATGGCACATCACTTTTTGGCAAGCCTGACAGCCATGAAAATAATTTAGAGCCAAATTTGGAATTGACCCCTGGAGATACGGAACCTGAACCTCTGCTCAGCGAAGTTGAATCTGCCATTAAAGATCTAAAATGCAGAAAGTCTCCTGGTCTTGACAATATTCCTGGAGAGTTGTTGAAACACTCAGGTGATGGTGGACTCAAAGTAATGCATCACTTATGCTGCAAGATATGGAAGACTTGTCAATGGCCTACAGACTGGAAGCTCCAAGAATTTGTCATGTTACATAAGAGTGGAAATGTCAAAGACTGCAACAATTATAGAACAATTGCACTGATCAGTCATGCCAGTAAAATACTGCTGATAATAATTTTAAACAGGTTAAAGCCAAAAGTAGAGGAAGAGCTATCCGACTGTCAGGCAGGCTATAGGAAAAACAGGGGAACAATAGATATGCTGTTTGTACTCCAGATATTGATAGAAAAGATTAGAAACACAGACCAAGAGATGTTCATCGTTTTCATTGACTACAGCAAAGCGTTTGATAGCGTGATTCACCAAAGTCTTTTCCACTTCATGATCAAAATGGGTTTTCCAAGACATCTGGTTTCCCTCATAGCTTCATTATATAATGATCAAAAAGCAACAATCAGATGGAATAATCAAAACTGCAAATTTTTTAACATCACTAAAGGGGTAAGGCAAGGTTGCATCCTGTCTCCACATCTCTTCAGCATATACACTGAACATATAGAGAGAAGCAGACATAGAAGACATGGGAGTAAATATTGTGGTAGAAACCTGTCAAATTTACGCTACGCAGATGACACAGGATTACTGGCAGACAACATTACAGGCTCTAGGAGGATCCTGAACAGGGTAGACCGGGTTGGAAAGGCAGCTGGGCTGGACTTAAATTCAAAGAAGACAAAGGTTATGCATGTTGCAGGCAAATATAACACTAGACAGGACCAGATCATGCTAAACCAAGTCCCTCTAGAAAATGTCAAGGACTTTAAATATTTAGGTTCAGTCAAGACACACGATGGAACATGCTCAAAAGACATAAAGATGAGAATTGGAATGGCCAAGAACAGTATGGTTCAATTGAACAATATTTGGAAAGACCACAGCATAACAGCAGACCTTAAGATAAAACTCTTAAAATGTCTTGTCTGGCCAGTGATGTTATACGGCTGCGAGGCATGGACAATGAAGAAAGAGGATGAAAGACGAGTGGAAGCAGCAGAGCTGTGGTTTTACCGAAGACTGCTGAGGGTCAAATGGACGGATAGGCGCTCAAATGAAAGCATACTGAATGAGTTGGGTACTACACGCAAGTTCCTAGTACTCATACAACGGAGGAAACTGAAATATGTTGGACACGCAATCCGTAATGAGAGAACAGACTTGATGTCCACTGTCCTCCAAGGTAAAGTGGAAGGAAAGAGAAACAGAGGACGGCCACCTGCATCACTTGCTAGAAACATCACAAACATCAGTGGCAAGAAACTCCAGGAGGTGGTCAGACTTAGCCAAGATCGAGAGTGCTGGAGGCAACTTGTGAGGACATCATGTGCAGCGGCCAACACTGTTCCCGGTGACGCCGACAGGTGAGACAGGTGAGAAGCGTAGAGTACAGCCCTGTCACGCTGTCTCAGTCTTAGATGGAACTTTACAGCATCATGATTATCATCCTCATCGACATCATCATCATCGCATTGTAAAACAAAAACAAAAAGAAACACCAAAAAATTGTGCCAGCTTCTGTGGCCATTAATGAAGGCGCAGAAAATGGGACGAAAAAAAAAAGGTGAGCACAAAAGTAACCTCCCATGAGTGCGATGATCCTGAAAAATTTTTTTTTTTTTAAACACACAAAAAAACAACTAATTAGTTCTACACGAATAAGCTCAAAACCCGAAACCCACATGCAGGGGCAGATTGTGGCCTTAGTAGAGAGAGAGAGAGGGGGGGGGGGATTTCTTGGAAAGGTAAGAAGGCCCAGGTCTTGCTTATCCCGGATATGAGTTATGTCCAGAGGATTGAAATACTCAAGCTATTTGTACAGTCTGTTAATTAATGAAATCGTGTAATTCGCCTCAACTTAAAAAACAACAACAACCATGTATCGCATTATCTTACTTGTCCCTTCTTTACCTTTGCTAATACGAGTGTTTGTGGTTTGATGTGGCTTTTTGTGGGGTGAGGGTGGTGAATGGAGACTGAAGGTGTTTTTGGTTTGTTTGTTTTGTTTTTTTCAAGGTGGGTTGTCATAGAGACATCCCCTCGCTTTTTAGGCATTGTGCACTAAACAGGGACTTTACTGTACCTTTGTGTATCTTTTCTTTTCGTTTTTTTTTTTTTGGGTTATGTTTTGTTTTGTTTTTTTTGACAGCTCGGGGTGAGGGGGTTGAGGGAGGAGGTTTACAGAAGTCTTGGAAACCAACCCCTCACCCTTCACCCATAATCCATCCTGGACATGTTAAAAGCCCGAAAGATTCTTTCAGTTCCCTGTCAAAGATGAACATCGGGACATCGTCCTTGAAAAAGGTAAAAGTGCAAGCTGGAAAAAAAAAACAACAACTAACGAACAGACAAACAAACGAACACGCAAACAAACGATGCAATAAGATTTTACGAAAATCAATGTAATTTCGCATTTTTGGTTTTTATATATATATATATATATATATATATATATATATATATATATATATATATATATATATGCATATATATAGGCATATATATAGGCATATATATATATGTATGCATGTATATATAATATATATGTGATGAAGGGGGGAAGAAGAGAGGTAGAAAACCCCGCCCGAACTGGAGTTGGTTAAGGTGTAGGGGATATAGTTGTGCAAGGTCAGAGGCAGATGGAGGACTCTTCGACTCGAACACACATAAAGCCAGGACGGTGGTTCCCAAACTTTATTTACATGTGTACGAGTTCTCACCAAAGTACATCTTCATAATAAGAAGACATGAAGAAGAAGAAGACATCAAAGAAGAAGACATGGAAGAAGACAGTGCTACAGCGACAGCAGTCTAACACCGTGAAGTTGATCACTTCTGGTGAGAATGGCGGCAAGAAATGAGCTATTTCTTCTTCTTCTTCGGTGGTATTTACGTCCCAGCGTGATAATGATTAGGGACTGTGGTAAGATGAATCTTGTCATATAGTTATAAAAAAACGAGCTATGTGTTGAGTTGAGTTAGTTTTATAGTCCTACCATTCTTAGAGTATATGAGGACTAGCGAAAAAAATTTTTTGAAGAAGCCTTCAATAATTTTAATGCATTGTGAGAAACCGATGCTTTATTCGGTTCTCCGATCCACCCTGGATGGCAATCGAATGGGTGAATGATGAACGAGCTATTGATTGATTGATTGGTTCAGTTTTTACGTCGACACCCACCTCAGGTGATATGGCCGACGGGGATAACCATCCCGGGGAAGTGGGGGAAGGGGAACCTATCTAATCCTATACTGACACCACCAGAACAACAATGATGTTAAGATGGGGCAGTGAGATGGCCAGTTTTAATATAGCGCACCCCGGGATTCGAACCCACAACCATTAGTATGTGAATCCGATGCTCAAACCAACTGAGCTATCGAGGCCTGCGTTGAACGAGCTATGATGCGCCTTGTTAATTTATGCTCTGGGAACAAAGCATGATGGTCATATTTTCAAACCTTTCAGATGACAAGGTCTGATTGGTTGTTCTCACCTACTTAAGTTAATCAACATTTGGCATGTACTTTTAACACAGCGCTTCGATACACACAGCTGGTACACTGGACGGTCGGGCAATTTCGCAGACGGCTATGTACTCGCTATTACGCCGCAAATATACCGGAAGGGCGGTGTGGGACCGCAACACACCCTGTGGATCATTGTGTTCTGGCTGGCTCGTACTGGCTATTGCAACACACCCTGCGGTCATTGTCTAAGTGTTCCCGCCGGCTACGTACTGGCTATTACACAGCGTTTGTTTTACAATGTGCTGAAGGCTGTAGAGATTAACGATGGTCTCCTCTAGGCTCTGTAGGACTACAACGTGTAGCAGACTGAAGATTGAGACCATACGACGACAAAATTTGTAGGCCCAGCTTTAGAACACATGTACACATTGTAAAATTGCTCATTGTTTAGCAGTGTGTTATATGCGTCATGTATTGGTTAGACCTTTGGAATGTTCAATGCATAGCTGTGGATAGGCAGAAGCTGTAAAATAACAGTATAAATATTGGTTGAGAGAACGCAAGGCGTTTTTGATCTAGGCAAGCACACTACACTGTGTTGCCTTTGAGAGTTGTAGGAAAATGGAAAAGATCGTAACAGAGCAAGGCACTCTGTTATGATTATATATATATATATATATATATATATATATATATATATAAAAGATATATATATGTATACATATACAGAAGAAAGAATGCCAACTTAAAGGAACAAAGAACACCAACCAAAACGAAGAAAGAACGCCAACCAAAAGAAAGAAAGAACACCAACCAAAAAGAAGAAAGAACACCAACCAAAAAGAAGAAAGAATACCAACCTAAAAGAAGAAAGAACGCCAACCAAAAAGAAGAAAGAACGCCAACAAAAAAGACGAAACAACGCCAACCAAAAAGAAGAAAGAACGCCAACCAAAAAGAAGAAAGAACACCAACCAAAAAGAAGAAAGAACGCCAACCAAAAAGAAGACACAACTCCAACCAAAAAGAAGAAAGAATGCCAACCAAAAGAAGAAAGAACACGAACCTAAAAAAAGAAAGAACGCCAATCAAAAAGAAGAAAGAACGCCAACTTAAAGGAACAAAGAACACCAACCAAAAACAAGGAAGAACACCAACCAAAAGGAAGAAAGAACGCCAACCAAAAGGAAGAAAGAACGCCAACCAAAAAGAAGAAAGAACACGAACCTAAAAGAAGAAAGAATGCCAACCAAAAAGAAAAAGAGAAACACGAACCTAAAAGAAGAAAGAACGCCAACCAAAAAGAAGAAAGAACACGAACCTAAAAGAAGAAAGAACGCCAACCAAAAAGAAGAAAGAACGCCAACAAAAAAGACGAAAAAACGCCAACAAAAAGAAGAAAGAAACGCCAACCAAAAGAAGAAAGAACGCCAACCAAAAAAAGAAAGAACGCCAACAAAAAGAAGAAAGAACGCCAACAAAAGAAGACACAACGCCAACCAACAAGAAGAAACAACACCAACCAAAAAGAAGATAGAACACCAACCAAAAAGAAGAAAGAACGCCAACCAAAAAGAAGAAAGAACACGAACCTAAATGAAGAAAGAACACCAACCAAAAGAAAGAAGAACACCAACTTAAAGGAACAAAGAACACCAACCAAAAACAAGGAAGAACACCAACCAAAAAGGAGAAAGAACACCAACCAAAAAGAAGAAAGAATACGAACCTAAAAAGAAAAGAACGCCAACAAAAAGACGAAACAACGCCAACCAAAAAGAGAAAAGAACGCCAACCAAAAAGAAGAAACAACTCCAACTAAAAGAAGAAAGAACACCAACCTAAAGGAAGAAAGAACGCTAACCAAAAAGAAGAAAACACAACTAAAAAGAAGAAAGAACACCAACCTAAAGGAAGAAAGAACGCTAACCAAAAAGAAGAAACAACACCAACCAAAAAGAAGAAACAACACCAACCAAAAAGAAGAAACAACTCCAACCAAAAAGAAGAAACAACACCAATCTAAAGGAACAAAGAACACCAACCAAAAAGAAGAAAGAACACCAATCTAAAGGAACAAAGAACACCAACCAAAAAGAAGAAAGAACACCAATCTAAAGGAACAAAGAACGCCAACCAAAAAGAAGAAACAACACCAATCTAAAGGAACAAAGAACGCCAACCAAAAAGAAGAAACAACACAATCTAAAGGAACAAAGAACGCCAACCAAAAGAAGAAACAACACCAATCTAAAGGAACAAAGAACACCAACCAAAAATAAGAAAGAACACCAACCTAAAGGAAGGAAGAACACCAACCAAAAAGAAGAAAGAACACCAATCTAAAGGAAAGAACGCCAACCAAAAAGAAGAAAGAACACCAACCAAAAAGAAGAACACCAATCTAAAGGAAGAAAGAACACCAACAAAATAAAAGAACGCCAACCAAAAAGAAGAAAGAACGCCAACCAAAAAGAAGAAAGAACACCAACCTTAAGGAAGAAAGAATGCCAACCAAAAAGAAGAAAGACACCAACCTTAAGGAAGAAAGAACGCCAACCAAAAGAAGAAAGAACATCAACCAAAAAGAAGAAAGAACCCAACCTTAAGGAAGAAGAACACCAACCAAAAAGAAGAAAGAATGCCAACCAAAAAGAAAAAGAACACCAACCTTAAGGAAGAAAGAACACCAACCAAAAAGAAGAAAGAACACGAACCTAAAGAAAGAAAGAACGCCAACCAAAAAGAAGAAAGAACACGAACTAAAAGAAAGAACGCCAACCAAAAAGAAGAAAAACACGAACCTAAAAGAAGAAAGAACGCCAACCAAAAAGAAGAAAGAACGCCAACAAAAAAGACGAAACAACGCCAACCAAAAAGAAGAAAGAACGCCAACCAAAAAGAAGAAAGAACGCCAACCAAAAAGAAAAAGAACGCCAACAAAAAGAAGAAAGAAGCAACCAAAAAGAAGACACAACGCCAACCAACAAGAAGAAACAACACCAACAAAAAGAAGATAGAACACCAACCAAAAAGAAGAAAGAACGCCAACCAAAAAGAAGAAAGAACACGAACCTAAATGAAGAAAGAACACCAACCAAAAAGAAGAAAGAACACAACTTAAAGAACAAAGAACACCAACCAAAAACAAGGAAGAACACCAACCAAAAGGAGAAAGAACACCAACCAAAAAGAAGAAAGAATACGAACCTAAAAGAAGAAAGAACGCCAACCTTAAGAAGAAAGAACGCCAACCAAAAGAAGAAAGAACGCCAACCAAAAAGAAGAAAGAACACGAACCTAAAAGAAGAAGAATGCCAACCAAAAAGAAGAAAGAACACGAACCTAAAAGAAGAAAGAACGCCAACCAAAAAGAAGAAAGAACACGAACCTAAAAGAAGAAAGAACGCCAACCAAAAGAAGAAAGAACGCCAACAAAAAAGACGAACAACGCCAACCAAAAAGAAAAAGAACGCCAACCAAAAAGAAGAAAGAACGCCAACAAAAAGAAGAAAGAACGCCAACAAAAAGAAGAAAGAACGCCAACCAAAAAGAAGACACAACGCCAACCAACAAGAAGAAACAACACCAACCAAAAAGAAGATAGAACACCAACCAAAAAGAAGAAAGAACGCCAACCAAAAAGAAGAAAGAACACGAACCTAAATGAAGAAAGAACACCAACCAAAAGAAGAAAGAACACCAACTTAAAGGAACAAAGAACACCAACCAAAAACAAGGAAGAACACCAACCAAAAAGGAGAAAGAACACCAACCAAAAAGAAGAAAGAATACGAACCTAAAAGAAGAAAGAACGCCAACAAAAAAGACGAAACAACGCCAACCAAAAAGAAGAAAGAACGCCAACCAAAAAGAAGAAACAACTCCAACTAAAAAGAAGAAAGAACACCAACCTAAAGGAAGAAAGAACGCTAACCAAAAAGAAGAAACAACACCAACTAAAAAGAAGAAAGAACACCAACCTAAAGGAAGAAAGAACGCTAACCAAAAAGAAGAAACAACACCAACCAAAAAGAAGAAACAACACCAACCAAAAAGAAGAAACAACTCCAACCAAAAAGAAGAAACAACACCAATCTAAAGGAACAAAGAACACCAACCAAAAAGAAGAAAGAACACCAATCTAAAGGAACAAAGAACACCAACCAAAAAGAAGAAAGAACACCAATCTAAAGGAACAAAGAACGCCAACCAAAAAGAAGAAACAACACCAATCTAAAGGAACAAAGAACGCCAACCAAAAAGAAGAAACAACACCAATCTAAAGGAACAAAGAACGCCAACCAAAAAGAAGAAACAACACCAATCTAAAGGAACAAAGAACACCAACCAAAAATAAGAAAGAACACCAACCTAAAGGAAGGAAGAACACCAACCAAAAAGAAGAAAGAACACCAATCTAAAGGAAGAAAGAACGCCAACCAAAAAGAAGAAAGAACACCAACCAAAAAGAAGAACACCAATCTAAAGGAAGAAAGAACACCAACCAAAAATAAGAAAGAACGCCAACCAAAAAGAAGAAAGAACGCCAACCAAAAAGAAGAAAGAACACCAACCTTAAGGAAGAAAGAATGCCAACCAAAAAGAAGAAAGAACACCAACCTTAAGGAAGAAAGAACGCCAACCAAAAAGAAGAAAGAACATCAACCAAAAAGAAGAAAGAACACCAACCTTAAGGAAGAAAGAACACCAACCAAAAAGAAGAAAGAATGCCAACCAAAAAGAAGAAAGAACACCAACCTTAAGGAAGAAAGAACACCAACCAAAAAGAAGAAAGAACACCAACCAAAAAGAAGAAAGAACACCAACCTTAAGGAAGAAAGAACGCCAACCAAAAAGAAGAAAGAACGCCAACCAAAAAGAAGAAAGAACACCAACCTTAAGGAAGAAAGAACACCAAACCAAAAGAAGAAAGAACACCAACCCAAAAGAAGAAAGAACACCAATCTAAAGGAACAAAGAACGCTAGTAAATAGCCGGCGGGAACACACACAAATGACCGCAGGGTGTGTTGCGCGTCTCTGTCCCAACAGCCCTAAGTATTTGTGGCGTAATGGTGAGCACATAGCCACTCGCGAAACTGCCCGACAATGACCAGTGTACTAGTTGTGTGTACTGATGCGCTGTATTAAAAGTACATGTACACACCAAGTGTTGATTGATTTAACTAGGTGAGAACAACCAATCAGACATTGTCATCTGAAAGGTTTGAAAGTATGATTATCATGCTCTGTTCCCAGAGTATAAATTAACAAGGCGCGTCACAGCTCGTCCGAGCGGGCCCCAGTAGCTCACTTGGTTTGAGCGTCGGATTCACATGCTAATGGTTGTGGGTTCGAATCCCGGGGTGCGCTATATTAAAACTGGCCATCTCGCTGTTCCATCTTGACATCTATTGTTGTTCTGGTGGTGTCAGCATAGGATTAGATAGGTCCCCCTTCCCCACTTCCCTGGGATGGTTATCCCGTCAGCCATATCACCTGAGTTGGGTGTCGACGTAAAAACTCAACCAAATCAATCAATCAATAGCTTGTCCTTTTCCGCCGCCACTCTCAGTCTCACCAGAGGTAATCAATTTCATGGCGTTAGATGCTGACATTGTAGTACCGTCTTCTTCTTCATCTTCTTTTGTCTTCTTCCATATCCCAGTACGGTCCTTTTCCCTTATTGTCATTCTCCCATTTCCCCTGTTTTCCTTCCCTACCTATCCTCATCAAGAGATAATAAAGAGTCAAGTAGCAAAACGAGGACTTGTCTTTTGATTGAGAGACTTCCCTTTCTGCTCTGGATACAAACGACCACCACAGCAATCATCATCACTTACCCCTTAACCACTCGCTCCATCTCATATATAACATTCAAGGACTCTCTTCCTGATGTTAATTGATAGGCATTTGTTGGAATTCTTTTTATGGTGGCATTACATGTAGGCCTAAGTTTGTTGATACATCCATTGACTTGATCTTTTGTAGATTGACATGATGGACTTATCGCTCATTGCTTTGTGTGTGTCTGGGGTTCTTCCTCCATTTTCCACTTTTTGAAGTATGTTTATCGCGTCAGTCGGGGTGAAGGCTTGGCTTTCTCTTTACAAACACATTGCGATTTCATTTAGTCCTCTTCTCTCACTGGACGAAGCAGCAGGGAAGTTTCAGTCTTATTCTCCTAATTTTGTATTTGGTGTTTGTGATCTTACATTCACGCATGACAAAGGCGAAAATTTGCGCCTGTCTTGTCTTGTTGTACTAAATTCGCGTTCTGATTCTGTTTTCGTGTTTTTCTGGTTCCTGTTTGCTTGACAAAGGCCAGTTGGCCCAAAATTTGCGCCTGTCTTGTCTTCTTGTACTAAATTCGCGTTCTGATTCTATTTTCGTGTTTTTCTGGTTCCTGTTTGCTTGAACGTGGGACAGTCACACTTGTTTTGGATTTCTTTTTATTTTATCATCGCGTGAAAGTTAACTGTCATAGTTTAGTGTATACATGCATGACTTCCTGAATTTCTGTTGTTAGAATGGGGTAGCATTTTCTTCACCGTTCTCTTGGACAACAAAGCCCCATCCAGATTTGTTATTGGTGACTGAGCCATCCATGTACATGATCACATCTTTGGGGTTACAGCTTAGTTGCTTGATGAGAAGTTTAGTTTTTGCATCAGCTTTACTTCTGGCTGTTCCCAGGTGCAATAGTGTCTCCCTTAATTCAGGGGGGCGGGAGAGAGAGAGAGAGAGAGAGAGAGAGGAGAGAGAGAGAGAGAAAGAGAGAGAGAGAGAGAGCAAAAATAATCCAGAGCTTGTCAGTTTCAGTTTCAGTTTCAGTTTCTCAAGATGATGTCTCCACGCTCGGAACAAATTCCATATGCACTAACGTCACAGGTGCATGAGTATGGTTTTGCTTGTCACAGAGAATTGAACTGTCACAAGGTCAATGGATGGATCTCTTGACTTTTATTGGTGAAATTAAGTAAAAGCACTACCTAAATTGGTTAAGCTCTTCACCAAGTGTGAGTCCCTTAAAGATCACCATCAGCTTACCCAAGTAAAGTTCCATCTAGAAGTACTGTCGAGCTTCCTGACTTTAGCAATGCTACAAGTCATGTATCATTTGCGCTGCTTCTTGGCTAACATTACATCGAATCAGCAATCCAAATATATTATTTAGTTTAGACAAGAAGAAGGAAACCTCTCAGACTTCATGACTAGGAAATATTCTCACAGAACTCCGCGACATAAGATCATGCATTTTATTTTGGTTCATTCTGATACTTTATCATCACATACACACACTTATTATCCTAACGTCTAGCTCTATCTATAATGTCTACCTAACAAAAGTAGGCTATAAAATGAAACGTGGGTCACATACCTCTAAGATAGGTTGGAAGTTGAGACTTCTCTGGCCATCTCTCAATCTTGCTCACTGACCCAGTGGCTGACTGAATGCTGACTCCCCTCTCAATTGGTTGATTCATTGATTTGGTTCAGATTTTATGTCGACACCTTCCTCAGGTGATATGGCCGACGGGGATAACCATCCCAGGGAAGTTGGAGAAGGGGGATTTAGCTAATCCTATACTGACACCACCAGAACAACAATGATGTTAAGATGGGATAGTGTGAAGGCCAGTTTTAATGTAGCGCACCCTGGGATTTGAAGCCACAACCATAAGCATGTGAATCCGATGCTCAAACGAACTGAGCTACTGTTCTGTTCTCTTCAGTAGATTTTAAATTCCTACCACTCTCAGAGTACACGAGGACTAGCTATAAAAAAAGCTCAAAGGCAGATGAACTAGCCTATAGTGAAAGCTTAGAATTAACCAACTTACAACCCCTCAAGCAGAAACAGGCCCTTACAGGTACTTCAGTGTGAACCATCAAGTGGACAAGGTCTGGCCAGCAGACAAACTAGCCTCTCAACTGATAGCTTAGGATTAACCAGCATGGGGCAGCACAGCCTTTCTCACACTTATGTACACTGTAAACAAGACAGTTAACCAATAGAGCCATCTGTAAACGCAGCTCTGCTGGGACGTTTTCAAAGATCGTTTCAGTGGACAGGGTCTGGCCTGTGTTTGTCCACGTCAACCCCCTCCTTCACGCATTCACTGGTAGAAGAACTTTCTCGAAAAGTCGTCTTAAGATAGGTGGGGTCAGATCCCCAGCATGTTCTGATCCACGCTCTATAAACGAAAAGGGAAAATAACGCATAGAGAATACAGACCCACAGAGAAGACAGACCCACAGAGAAGACAGACACAGAGAGAGAGAACGGTCAGTCAGTCACGGTTGTGATAGGAGATGGGCTACTCAACTTGGCAGAGGTGCTGAGCCTTTGCCAGAAACATGTAGTAAAGGTACGTTGATATTTTATTTATATGTAGAGTTTTAGGGCTGATAGGCAAAGAAGTGGGATTGCTTTAGGATGGATAGGCAAAGAAGTAGGATTGCTTTAGGACGTAGGCAAATAAGAATAAGAGGATGAATGATTATGCTTTCAGTTGAATGTTTGATTAAAGAAACTATGTTGAATTGTAATGCTATGTGTGGACTGCTTTTGAAACTTATTGCTAGTATATTTAGTGCGTTTCTACTCGTCTCTCTCCTTCCTCCTTGTTGTGTGTGTGACTTCTAAGTAGAGAAACAACGCCTCTATAAACATCCCCAATTCATTTTCCTGTCATAGATGACAACACACCAAACCCCTTTTTGCCATACATGGTGGAGATACACAACCTCCTTCTTGCCATAGTTGCATTGTGAGATGCTGATGCTTTTGTCAGTTCTCTCGATTCTTGATGATTGTTACTGAGCTACTGGGGCCTGCTATCTCCTGTCAAGATTGATTGATTTAGTTCAGTTTTTACGTCGACGCCCACCTCAGGTGATATGGCCAACGGGGATAACCATCCCAGGGAAGTGGGGAAGGGGGACCTATCTAATCCTATGCTGACACCACCAGAACAACAAAAGATGTCAAGATTGAACAGAAATATGGCCAGTTTTAATATAGCGCACCCCGGGATTCGAACCCACAACCATTGGCATGTGAATCCGATGCTCAAACCAACTGAGCTACTGGGGCCCGCACAACCCTTGTCAAGACTGACAGGCTTTTTTGTACAGCGCGATTCTTTGTCTCTGCCACACACATTCCCAGCTGCCCTCCAGTTGATCTTCATCCATCAAACCGGACATCGAAAACTGGGTAACGTAGCGATCTTGGCCAAGGGTTTATGTGTCGGCCTAAGGCTTGTGCCACGTCACCATACATGTTGCACCTGTGGCGTTAGTGCATATGGAATCTGTTCCGAGCGCGGAGACGTCATCTTGCGAAACTGAAACTGAAATTGAAACCTGTAGGCTACGCGTTATCGGCATGGCACTTTAAAAAAAGGTTAAAGGTTAAAGGTCCCATAGTCAATATGACCGTAGGGGCGGTGAACTGTTAAAGATTCACCGTGTCTAGGGCACGGCATTATGAAAGGCGGAGCCCATCCCTCTCCTTTCGCCGCCTTTTTTTAAACCTCCCCCGACCGAAGTCAGGTACCCATTCACTGCTGGGTGGACAGAGGGAGTTTTCAGGCCGGAAAAATCGAACCAGCGTTTAGCGGATTCGAACCACCGACCTTCCGCACCGCAGACGAGCGCTCTAACCACTCGACTACAGGCCCCCCCATGGCACTTTAAACAACTACGTTAATGGCAATCTTATTGTAACGAGTATGAGTCCAGACGTGATTCTTTCTTAAGTTAAATAATGGAGTCCACAGACCATAGATTCAATTAGTCATTTTATTTAAATGAGAACAAAAAAGAACAATACATCTTAATATTAAAAAAAATGTTATACAGTCTACATTACAAGAACTGTCAATGTCAAGTATGATCTAGCTACAATCCAGCTGAAGCACAGCAGAAGTAACCCTGGATAAGACAGAGCAAAAACAACAACTAAGGATTTCTTATATACAACATTTTAGTATTCTCCTAAAATGAACAAAATACATCTTTTGTCTCAAATAAGGAACTGTGTGACTTTGGTCAGCCACAAAGCACCAACCTCATTACTGGTAAACTTATCTAATTTACCATCAAATAAACTATACAAGACTTTGCTTTGTCCTTTTATGATTCAATGATAGTAGATTTAGTTTGATCCAGGCTTACCAAATGGAGGAAACCCACTAAATTACTCTACATATCATTTATTAAGTTCTTCACAAACTTAACATGTCCTACCAGAGATGCCACATGCTTAGGCCCAAAATCTCTGTTATCTCCTAACAACTTGTTAGGGCCATAGGCCTATATCCATCAATTAAAAGCCCACCAATCCTTCAGGTGTTATCAAAATTAAACAATTCCACCAGTCCTTATAGTGCATACAACAAACAGCAAATATTACCTATTGCAAAATTAGTCACACATCTCTTGTTAAATTCATGTAAATAAAAGAACAAAGTAACTTGACACATAGTTTACTATAATGAATTAATAAAGTTATGCAATCCATCAAAACAGTACAAACAATTTATATAACTGGTATAATTGAGTATACTATACAACCAACTAGGATAATAAAATAAACTGGTTTCAAAGACAATTACAAAATCAAACATTAGGTCCAATATCAACGCTTATCATTTACTTAAATTTCACACAACCTATCAACACATTTGTTATCCTTTACAAGACACACCAAATATTATTAGAACACATTAATCATAGGCTTTCAATGTTTTCTATGCCTTGTCACTCTTCTTCTACCTTCTTTCTTAGAGGCTGAATAAATCCTTGAAAGCCTTGCAGGAATAAAATAAACGCATCCTTATTTCTGAACATAAAAGTGATGCTTTCATACATTTCCTTTTAAATTGGAAGAATAGAATGAAAGTGTCTAGACTAAACTATACCTGAGTTAGGATTATTATTTCGGGGAACTCAGTGCAGCGGCTCTGCTCAGCCTCCCAGCTGTTCGACAACCTGGCAACGGTTTGTCAACAGATATTCCGAGGATCATGGGAAATCACTATCGGCTCCGTAAATTATTATTCAATCATCAATTTCGTTCAATCTTAGCAAATTTGAACCTATTTATTCACTTTGAATAATAATAATGTCATAAAAATAAAATAATCTGTAAATTTATTAGAATCATATTCCAACATTTTCAACCCAAGGGGAACAACTCTAATATGCTAGCGGACGACACAAAATCATCTAGATCTATAAACCAGAAGAACAAGAAAACCAATGTAAGCGCGTCTCCAACAAGACAAAACAAAACAAGCGCAAATTTACGGCCAACTAGCCTTTGTCAAGAGCGAACGCACGGTCACAGACAAATCACAGACACCAAACAATGGATAATAAAAACGGGACTAAAAACTTCCCTGCCGCCTCTTACCCACTGGACGAGGCGGCAGGGAAGTTTTTAGTCCCGTTTTTATTATCCATTGTTTGGTGTCTGTGATTTGTCTGTGACCGTGCGTTCGCTCTTGACAAAGGCTAGTTGGCCGAAAATTTGCGCTTGTTTTGTTTTGTCTTGTTGGAGACGCGCTTACATTGGTTTTCTTGTTCTTCTGGTTTGTGTTTGCTTGGGCGCGGGCAGTCACTCTTGTTTTGCATCTAGATCTATGACAGAAATTATAATGTGTGAATTTACCCTACCATACTCCGGTTTAATAATACCAAAAATAAAAATGCATTTATTTGGAGGTATTATACCCTCCCTTGGCAACAAAATGTTCTACATGTAATCATAGTCATATTCACATAGTAGAACATTTCCAAAAAGAACATATGGCATCAATTGGAGTCATTCATAGTACAACTCCAATCTTATAATATTTAAAAAATAATCATCATGTTTGGATTGTATTTTGTTGGCCACTAGTAGCCAACTTGAGAACATAAGGTACAGATCCATATCAGGGCTATAACCGCTTCAAACCACAAAAAAGGTAGAAAGAAACTCTAGGGAGAGCTAGACAACAGAAGGTCTTCAGAGAAGTAAACCCCCTTTAGACAAACGTTTCGGCCCTGAACTCCTTACACTCTCGGGGGGCCGGGCCACATCCAGGTCATGACTCCTGGATGCCCTTCTGCTGTTGTCTTATATATATATATTTTTTTTCCCCCATGCCGGGGATCGAACCTGGGCGATTCTGCGCTTCAGAACTGCGGTACGCGGTTTTACCAATGTGCTAACGGGGCACACATCATCTGTAGGGAATTTAATCCTTATGAAGTTCACTTTTGGTTCCTCCTTGCCCAGATCCAGCTTGAGCTCCTTTCTGCTGCCTCTGCCATCGCTTTAAGGGCTCTAGTCCTCTTCTTCCCAGAAATGGCGAGTTGTTTCATGAGATCATAAGCGGAGGTGCCCACAAACCCTCTTGCCCCGACCTCTATGGCGAAGATTTTGACCCGCAGACCTGCTTTCTTCAGAGTGCTGGCAAGACCGGCGTATTTTTCGGTCTTGTAGATATGTGCTTCTTCCATTCTGCTTTCGTATGGCACAGTGAGTTCTATCAGAATCACTTGTTTCGAGGAGTCAGAGTGGAGAGCAATGTCTGGTCTCATGCCTGTCTTGCTGATGACATCTGGGTAATTTCTCCACTCTGGGAGGTCTGCTGTACACTCCCAATCGACTGCTCCATCCAGAAGACCCTTTGGCAATGTGCTGGTTGTCATAGCAATTTCGGGCCAGACCTGCTTCCCTCCTGCTTTGTAGAACGTTGTCATAGCAATTGGTGCGTTTGGGGTCATGGTTTTTTCGCTAACCACGTCTGTGATCACTTTCAGAACTTGGTTGTGCCTCCATGTATACCTTCCTTGGGCTAGCGCTACTTTGCAAGAGCTTAGGACATGTTCCACTGTTTGTTTCTTCTGACAGAGCGGACATGCTGGGTCATCTGATTTCCCCCATTTCACTAAGTTTGCATTCGAGGGGAGCAGGTCATATACAGATCTGAGGAGGAAGCTTATCCTTAGAGGAGCCATGTGCCACATATCGTTCCAGCTGAGACTTCTTTGGAGTGCACTGTCCCATGTTGTCCATTGCCCCTGTTGACCTTGCTGGACTGCCTTCTGCACTCTTTTGACATCTTCTTCTTTCTTCAACTCCTGTATGATCATGTCTCTTTTTTTCCTTCCCTTTGGCTTTGGACCACCACTGCATTTTTGTTGCTTCCAGTCCCTGTCTGTTGGTTTGCGTGTGTCCAATTATTTCTTTGATGCTGAGGTTTCTCTTGGCATTGTTTACAGCCTCTTGGACTTTCCATTTTCTGCCAGTTCTCAGCTTTGGCTGAACTGATCTCACGATATTGTCTTCCGATTCCTCCAGCATGCTCAACAGTCTTGCTTTTCCAACTTTGTATTCCTCCACTATGGATTTGAGAGGTAGCTTCAGCATTGCTTGACGACAGTAGAATGCAACATCAGTGAGACCAGGTGGGACACCAAGCCATTTTCTTGTGTATTTGTTGATTTTGGCTTCCATTGCTTCCACTGTGCTGGTGAAATGTCATAGATTAGCAGTGGCCACAGCAGCTTTGGTATCAGCATGAACTGTAGACACCAGACTTTGTATTTGCCTGGCAGTCCGCAGTTATCTATTTTCTTCAGGCCTTCTGCTGTTTGCTTGGTTTCACATCCCCTTTGTGTGTCTTTCAGGGAGTCATCATACCATCTTCCGAGACTTTTTACTGGCTCTTCTGTGACAGTGGGGATGGCTTGGTTGGCTACCATGAATTTGACTGAATCTGCCACTTTTCCTTTTCGCAGTGAGAGACTTCGGGATTTCTTTGGTTTGAACCTCATTCTTGAAGAGGCCACCAGCTCATCCAGCTGCTTTAAGATTTGGTGTGTCTCTTCCTCATCCGTGGACAAGACTGTTGTGTCATCCATGAAAGCTTTCAGAGGAGGCATCTGGTATCCATCTCCCAGATTCACTGGACCTGAACTCTTTATTGCAGCTTTCAAGATGACTTCCATTGCCAACACGAACAGTATGGGAGAGATTGTACAGCCCATTGCAATGCCCACCTCTAGGTCTATCCAGTCCGTGGTGTATTCTTTGGTAGAGAACCGCATTGAGAACCCTTGGAAATACTTCCTCAGCATTGTTCGGATGTTTTCTGGGATGTGATACATTTCAAGAGCCAGCTGGATCATATATCAAAAGGGAAAAAAGAAAAGAAAATGAAATACATATATCAATGCACTCGCGCATACAATCCAAGGGCATTGCCCCAGACGTAGGACCATTACGCCCTATTTATCGCACTGGGGAGATTAAAAAAACACACACACACACCTGAATACACATATAAGCATACATAAGAACACCAAAACATACACAAAAACAGGCATAAATTACCCAAAACTGCTTCCGCATATCACCTCCTTAGAGCCAAAAATGCACTTAATGCATGCACCCAATTATCAATCCGAAGAAAAAGTACATAAGACTTTATCGAACACATACAGGTGAATGGACCATTAAGGTAGAAAATGACAAGTACAACTGACAGATAGCAAAGCAACAAGGCAAAAGCAAAGAGAGTGACAAAAAAGAGGAAACTTCCAGCACAGAACTTCCAGAAGGTGGGAATACCATTCATACTGAAAGAGTCCCCGGCAATCCAATGGGAGTTACATCATAGCATAATATAACTTATTTTCGCTTACAATCATTGGTCCATACAAAAAATTTTTTTCATACAAATACATTAATGTTAAAAACAATATATAGGCCTACTTATTCATCATGAAGCTTCAAGACTTCCAGAAAAGTAGTTAATACATTCTCCAGTATACAAATTCTGGAGACATCAACAACTTGTTGCTTTAAGACAAGCAGCCTCTGTATCACAGAGTCAGTTAAACATTCATCAAGCACTTTTCCCATGTTCAGACATGTGTGAGCCAGATTTAACCGATCTACCAGTTTTCTTGTTCGTAATGACCTTCTAATGGCAGGTGTGGGTGGGGAGATTCTCACTATGTCAGCATGGTCATCACTATTCCTTTCAGGGATTTCCTGCTTTGACTCAGATAAATTTGAGCTTTCCAACTGATATCTGAGTCATCTGAGATTGAAGGGTTTTCACCTTCATTGTTATGAGGTATATGGGGATCAGAAGGGGATGATACCACCTCATCCAAATGTCTCTGCATTTCTTTTTCAAGGGGTAAATACTCAGGAGCTTCAGCCCTCAGTTTACTTTCCATGACATCAATATCACAAGGAGCAATTTGTTCCCACTTTATATCTTCACTGTTATCACTGTTATCATCATCAATGTGTTTGAAAGAGAGCTTATGGTCTTTACACATAGTACGTTTTTTGGGTACTGGTTTCTTTTGTTCTCCCTCCACATCAAGCATACCTATGGGTAACAAAACGTTTCGATGTAATGTTCTGTCTGGTCCTATCCCTTGCTCATCACATACAGTGTAAACAGGTAAATCTGTAGATTTTGCTTTTACTACATAGACCGCTTGTTCCCATCGATCTGCAATTTTTGATGTAGATCTATGTCCCAGGCGTTTTACCAGGACATGGTCACCTGCCTCTAACTCAGCAGCATGGGCAGAAGTATCATATCTGACTTTATTCTTCAAACCCATACTTTTTATTCTTCAAACCCATACTTTTCATTTTTTCCACTGCACACTGATATGCATTTTTGAGCTGTTCTTTCATATTCTGAACATACTGCTTTGATGTGGTTTTTGTCCTCTGATTAAGATCAATCCCAAATGCTAAATCAATGGGGAGTCTTGGATGATGGCCAAAGAACAGGTAATAGGGACTATATCCAGTACTCTGGTTAATGCAACAATTATAGGCATGCACAATACTAGGCAAACTTTTCCTCCAATCTGTTTTCTGATTTTCCTCCAAACTTCGAATCATATTGATGAAGGTCCTGTTCCATCGCTCCACAGGATTTGAACAGGGACGATAGGGGGTTGTTCTAATCTTTTTTATGCCTGCAATTTGACAAAGCTCTTTTATCAACTGCGATTCAATGTCACGACCTTGATCTGACAAAATCTGTTTGGGAAAACCATAAACCATGAAATACTCTTTCCATAAGGTTTTGGCAATGGTTCGAGCAGATTGATCTTTTGTACAAAATGCAGAACCAAATTTTGTGAAATGATCCAAAACAACAAGGATGTTTTGCTTCTGACCCTTTACTTCAATTGTCAAGTAATCAATAGACAACAGCTCAAGAGGAAAACTGGTAAGAATATTATACATGGGTGCGATCTGAAGTTTTGCACCTCGTCTTATACACCGACCACATTTCTTCATTTTCCGTTCTAAATCCTTGGCCATATATGGCCAAAAGAATCTCATGCGTAATTGGGTAACCGCATCTTCAAAATGAGTATGATACAACCCTTCATGTACTCCACATAGAGCTTCCTTCCTGTGAGAAACAGGAATAACAAGTTGCCACCTTACTTGGCCCCTCTCATCTGCAGTTTTCCTGAAGAGAATTCCTTCCCTTAACTTTATTTTTTTCTGCTCTGGCATATACACTTTAAAATCTGAACTGGTAGTTTGGATCTGTTCTAAAGGGGTACCATTCTTGATACAGTTTTTAACTAAGGCAATGTCTTTATCAGCTGACTGATACTCCCTCCAGTCAGAATTTGAGTAGATAGGAAGATCAGTGCAAGGGGGATCCAAAATGTCATCTTTAATAAGTGCTGGATCTCTTACAACAGATTCAAATATTGGAAGCACATCATTATCATCATCAGAATGTACATCAGCAAAAGTACTATTAGTTTTTTCAAGGCTTGCAGTCTGAGCATAACAATACATTGAGCCATTAATTTTATGTAGTTGACAAATAGCTTGAATGGCATCAGGTCACTAGATCTTTTTCATTTTCACTGAATTGTCGTGCCTTCTCCACTAAGAATGTAATCTTTTCCATTTGCATTTTATATTCATCATCATCAACCTCTAAAAAAGTATGAGGTCTCCTTGAAAGAGCATCCGCATCGGTATGCAGAGAACCCTTTTTGTATCTCAACTGGAAATCAAAAAGTGATAAAGAGCAAAGCCAGCGGTGACTGGTACAATCAAGCTTTGCATTTTTTAAGATATACCACAAAGGATTATTATCTGTCACCACAGTCACTTTAGTTCCTAGTAAGTAATCACGGAACTTATCACTCATTGCCCATTTTAATGCCAAAAATTCACGTTTATGGGCAGGATATTTCTGCTCTGACTTGTTTAATCCTCTACTAGCAAAGGGGAACAACTCTAACATACTAGCGGACGACACAAAATCATCTAGATCTATGACAGAAATTATAATGCGTGAATTTACCCTACCATACTCCGGTTTAATAATACCAAAAATAAAAATGCATTTATTTGGAGGTATTATATTATCAAATGAGCTCAGGTGGCCATTGTTCAATACATGGATGAGGGAACGTATTGAATGTGTTGAAGCTACTCGTCATAGACAGGTGCTCAGTGATTAGCTAATGGAGAATCGATTGTCTATGGTGAATAGTAAAGTCTCACCCCTAACCCTGACCTTATCACTCTATCCCGTCACACTGGGGGGGGGGGGGGGGATATTTGGAAAAAAGAAGAAAAAAAAGAAGAAAAAAAGCACCGATTGACGTGGGGGGGGGGGGGGGAGAGGGGGGCGTCATGTCCAGTTTTATTCGCTGATGGAAGATGTCACAGCTAAAGATGTTGCAGTATCATTGTTGTTTGTTGCTCTATAGTGTTGTGGTATCATAATGGAATCAGTTGTTCCGTTGTTTTTTTGCTCTATAGTGTTGAGATATATTGGAGTCAGTTGTTCTGTTATGCTGCTGTGTCATTACAGTAAAAGTACATGACGCAATATTGATGAAATTAACGTTAACACTTACGACTACGTGAGTACTTGTTAAAGAACCATAAAGGCTTCACAAGAAGCGGAAGAAGAGACTGGCTAGTTATTGGGAGAAAATAAACTTTGGTTTTGAAGGTGATTTAGTGACCGATCAGCATAAGCATGTAAGGTCAAGACGTTTTACAAGGAAAAGAAAGGCAACTCCTACATTGTGAACAATCTTTGTTTTGCCTTTACCGGAAGCTCTGTTAACTACCCGGATATACATACATACGCGCATGCGCATCAGGGATGTTTTTATTTTCTACGGGGAAGTTTGTCGCGCTGAAAATAATCGTTCTTGGTAACTGTTGCGCGAATATATCTAAGTTTGCGTTAGAAGCTTGGGCAGAAGCAGTACAACACTCATGTTAGTCTACTACTGAGAGCCAGTTATCGCAGTAATCCGCTATTATATGTCTGCAACGTGCAAAAAACCCCAGGATTTACTATACTTTCGTTTTCAGGGAATGTCCGCTTACAACAATAGCTTGTAGCGAGAAGGCTATACACAGGGAAACCAAATCGATAAAAGAAGTATGACGTCGCGATGTAGCCATTCACTCCGCGTCACGTGCCTGTGATCGAAGCGCCGTTGTTTGTTGGGCTTACATGTTCCAGGAGGTTCCACAATAGCGGGAGTTTCCATTGATGTAGAAACGGAAGTTTCGTTTCCTTCGATTTTAAAAAGAAGTTGGGTAAACCCTAGTTTTAGTATCCGTTGGACAGAGACTGTAAGAGCGATCTAAAATCACCAGTGGCAGTGGGTGTATGTGTGGATAGACGCCTACTAATTCTTCCTGTGCGGACGGAATTGTAAGTACTACGGTTACACGGTAGTGAGAGATAATAATTAAAAGAATATATCCTCCCGTGGCCGTGGGGATGCATTATTGAAAGAAAATGAAAAGTGTTCTTACAAACAAATGTGTATCTATAGGCCTAGATCTAGATCTTTTTACATCAAGATGAGTTCTTCAGTGTTATGTAGAACCGATATTGTTGTATGGATGTGAAGCATGGACAGTCAACACGCAAAGTCAGAACAAAATTGAGGCAGCTGACATGTGGTTTCTAAGAGGAATGTAAAGAGGCAGCTGAAATATGGTCTCTACTCTCTAAGATAGAGTTCCATGGGCAGCAAAGAAAACAAATGAGTTGGTCTTGAAAGAAACAGACACAAAAATAACATTAATCAAGAAGATTATGAAAAGACAAGCAACTTTTACAGGACATTTTATGAAGCAAGAAAAATTAAGAGCACCTAGTCACAACAGGAAAGCTTGAGGGAAAAAGAGCACCAGGTAGACAAAGGAGGAAATATTGAATGAACTTTCAGAGTGGATGAAGACAAAGAGGGTGGAAGTTGTACTTGCAGCGACAACAGACAGATTCATGCAGCAGGGCGCATGATGATGGTTGATGCTCAAAGTGCCCCTGGCATCCCCACAGCCACGGCTATTTCTAATGTGCATCTGTCATCTGATGAGATGACTGTTAAACTTATCAACTTGTCTCAGTGTTGTGCCATTTGCTGTTACTTTGCATGAGAGGATTTCTTGTTTTTTACTGATTACCATGACTCCTGATAAATTCAATGAATTTTTTGTTGGAAAGATTGAACGGATCAGAAGCAGCTTTGACCCTGATACACCATGCCCCACTGATGCTGTTGTGTTCTCTGGTACACAGCTAGAAAATTTTGAGCTTATGTCTGAGGGTTGTGTGAGAGAGATACTGAAGAAAATGCCAAAGAAGTCATGTGACCTTGACCCTATCCCTGCCTCTATCCTATTTGATTGTCTAGATGAAATTACTCCAATTGTCACGTATATTATGAATAAGTCCTTGTCATCTGGTGTTGTGCCTCAGTGCTTTAAGCACGCTCTTGTCAAGCCCCTTCTGAAGAAGGCAAATCTCGACCCAGACTGCTTGAAGAATTATCATCCAGTTTCCAATCTACCATTCCTATCAAAGGTGTTGGAATGTATTGTACTAGAACAGCTTCTGCAGCATCTGGAATCTCACAACCTGCTAGAGCCATTCCAGTCAGCCTACTGTAAGTGCCATAGCACAGAAACCGCTCTATTGCGTGTGGTCAATGACCTCCTTCAGGCTTCAGACAATGGGAGTGTGTCTATCTTGTCACTGCTTGACTTGTCAGCAGCATTTGACACCATAGACCATAGCATCATCATAACGCAGTTGCGTACCACTTTTGGCTGTTCTGGAACGGTTCTGGACTGGTTTACCTCCTACTTGACTGGCCGTACCCAGTCGGTTGTCATTGGCCACAAATCAAATCCATCTGTGCTGAAATGTGGTGTTCCACAAGGTTCTGTCTTGGGACCTGTCCTGTTCACTATGTATACACAACCTCTCAGCGCTATCATTCATCAGTCAGGTCACTCATACCACTTCTTTGCGGATGACTCACAGCTGCATAGCTCCTCTGCCCCATCAGATTTTGACGCTCTTGCGTGCAGTCTGAGAGATTGTATAGAGGATGTCTCCAAGTGGATGAGTGAAAACAAGCTGAAGATGAATGATGATAAAACTGAGCTTATTGTTACTGGTACTAAGTCAAAGGTCAATCAGGTTACTCATGCCCCCATGTCTATCTCTGGTTGTGATGTATCTTTCTCACAAACTGTTAGAAACCTTGGCTTCTATCTGGATGAAACACTGTCTATGGAAGCCCATGTCAAACAGTTGTGCCGTACTCTGTATTATCAGCTACGCAGAATTGGTAAGATTCGCTCATTCCTTTCCACTGATGCTACCAACAAGCTTGCTGTCTCTTTCATACTATCTAGACTGGACTATTGTAACTCTCTATTCGCAGGTCTCCATGACAATCAACTATCTAAACTTCAGCGCATACAGAACCACGCGGCTCGCCTTGTTCTCCGCAAGCCCAGGCGTGAGAGTGCAAAATCTCTGCTTAGAACACTTCATTGGCTCCCGGTAAAGGCTAGGATTCAATATATATAAGTTGCCTGTCTCTGCTTTCAGTGTATCTATCACGAGAACATGCCATCCTATCTTGCCAACCTCCTGCAAGGTTACAAACCTTCTCGAACGCTCCGCTCTTCTGACACCTCACTGTTGACTGTTCCTCGCTTCTCTCTAGACACCTTTGGTAAAAAATCTTTCTCTGTCTTTGGCCCAAATGTATGGAACTCTCTACCACTGTCTCTCAAAAAACTAAGTGTTTCTCAACCTTCAAACGGCACCTGAAAACCCACCTCTTTCAAACTCATCTAACCTGAAGAGCCTTAGTTTGCAAGTCTGTCATCAGACTAATCTCTCCTGCCTGTATAACAGTATTTTGTATAAGGGCCTATTGAGCAAGGTGTGTGTGTGCGTGCATGTATGTATGTGTGTGTGTGTGTGTGTGTGTGTGTGTGTGTGTGTGGTGTGTGTGTGTGTGTGTGTGTGTGTGTGTGTGTGTGTGTGTGTGTGTGTGCTTGAGTGAGCATGTGTGTGTATCACTGTATGTGTACAGCTGAGGAAGGGATAGGGGAGAAATTGAGTGGGAAAGAGACTGAAATACTTTAAGAAACTTTTTCAAATCTTTGTTTGTATGTAAATTGTGATGTATGATATGCGAATAGTTCATAATTTGTGAGGAATTTTGATTGTCAAGGTATTAATGCTGTAATACTGAAGTTGTAATGTTTTTCCTGTATATGGATTAGAATTTTTCTGTTTTTATCTTCATTCAAAATATTGATTATAATTTTATGTACAACTATTGCATGCATAAACACACACACACGCATGCAAACATAGCACACCACACACACACACACACACACACACACTCTCTCTCTCTCTCTCTCTCTCTCCACCACACACACACACACACACACACACACACACACACACACACACACACATTCTTACAAACACATGCGCACAGCAACGCACACGCACGCACACACACATGTACACACACACGTACGCAAGCACACACACGCAGCAATATATAAACACAGTATGCCTCTTTATTCATATGAAAAATCTGTTAATCTTTCTTCATTACATAAGTCAGTGTTTAAATTTTAATATTCTGTGGTTTCTTATGTGTCTTCTTACTTGTTATAGCTTTAATGTTTGTTGTTATCTTATTGTGTATGTAATTGTGAACATTTTTTTATCACCTTTTGCCTTTCTTGCGAAATGTAAAGCGCTGGTGAGCATGTTTTTATATATGGAATATGCGCTATACAAATAAACATTATTATTTTTTATTATTATTACTTCAGTGTTCTTGCTATTTAGCTGCAGCCCTTTATTACTGCTATTTCTGTTGTATTCACAAGGTTTTGTAAGTCTTTTCATTTTCTGCAGTTAGAACAGTGTCATCTGAGTGATGAGGATTGTTTAACATTTTTCCTCCAACCTTTATCCCAGGGCATTCTAGGTTTCTCATGATGGTTTCGCCTTAAAGTGAAAACAAATCTGGTGACAGAACACATCCCTGCCTAACCACTCTTTTGATATTTTGGAAAGAACTATCATTTTCTACAGTCATTCTCTATAATTTAAAGCCTTACATATTTTCTCATAGGATTGATAATTGGGTACATGTATGAAGTACACTTTTGGCTCTAAGGAAATGTGATGTGGAGAAGCAATTTCAAGTAATTTTAGTTAGTTTTAGTCTCCTTAGTTATGCATGTTTTTTTTTTAAAACCGGGTGGTAAATTGGGTTTGTATGCATGTTGTTTTTTTAAACCCGGTGGTAAATTGGGTTTGTATGAATGTTTTTCTTTTTTAAACCTGGTGGTAAATTGGGTGTAATGGTCAGTGCCGTGCCGGTGGCATATTCTTAGATTATCTGTGTGAATGCATTGATATGTATACTTCATTTATTTTTTCGTTTTTTTCTTAAACTCCAGAGAGGTATGGTGTATTTTTTGAGATGGTTAAATAGCCGTGATATGACTGCGCAGTTGGCTGGGCTTTAATTAGTTTAAACAACAATAGCAGTAATTCCATTTGTATAGTGCAAACAACCCATACGAAAAAATGCACATTGCATTTTAGGCCGCCATTGATTTTTGGAAAAAAATGATGGTTGGGGAAGGGAGGGTTCCATGTTGATACTTCTCAGGGCTTAAAACGTTCTGCGTCTGGGCGGAATTCCGCGATTTCGGTTTGTCAAAAAAAAACAACCGAAAAAACCCCCCCGAAACCCTTCTCCCCTTTTCCGAAATATATCTTCCTGTAATAATTACGTGTTTACAGCAATTTTTATGCACTAAATATCTCTTGAAATTATGTCCAGAAAGCGCGAAATGGCATAGATTTACACTTGGTTTTTAAAAACATTTCCCGGGGGAGCATGCCCCCGGACCCCCCTAGTTTCAGTGTTTTTCTCCTCCTCCTGTTTTAAGCCCTGTTCAATACTTTCTATCCCTGATAGGTATATCTTACAGTTATTTGGATCAGCACTACAAGAGGATGCTGTATTGAAAAGTTTTGTCTTGATAAGTTGATTATTTCTAACAGTATCAGATTTTCTGTAAATGTTTTAATTGAATCAACTAGAACCTTATTGTATACATGTAATATATTATAGATCTTACTTTAGGTACTAATGAACTAAGTTATTTTTCAGTTATTACATTATAATATTGCTTGGACAGGATACTATATAACTCTCAAAGAAAACATGTAGGCCTTAACAAAGTATACACACATACAGTACTTTGTAATCCATACAAGATGATCCACATCTACATGCATATATAATGCATCCATTTAGTGACAGACTCACCCCCACACAGGAGACTAGAGATAGTTGATGGAGACAAATTCAGAGAGAGAAAGAGAAAAGGAGAGAGATTTTACAATAACAAAGTTTCACTTGACTCCAGTACTGTTGTTTTTTTTACATGATGAGAGTTCCCCCTGGGGATGCCGAGGGCTCTTTCAGTATAAATAGTATCCCCACCCTCTGGAAAGTCTGTGCTAGAAATTTCCTCTTTTCTGCCACTCTTTTTGTTTCTGCCTTATTCCTTTGCTTTCTGTCATTTCTACCTATCATTTTCTGCCTAAATGGTCCATTCACCTGTTTGTGTTTGATAAAGTCTTATGTACTTTTTCTTAGAATTGATAATTGGTACATGTATTAAGTGCACTTTTGGCTCTAGGGAAGTGAGATATGCAGAAGCAGTTTTAGGTAATCTATGCCTGTTCTTAGATATGTTTTGGTGTCCTTGGGTATGCTTATATTTGTATGAATTCAGGTGTGTTTTTTAAATCCCTGTGTGATAAATTGGACGGTATGTCCTTAGATAATGTGCACAAATGCATTGATAATGATATGTGTACTTTTAATTTTCTTTTCTCTTTTTTCCTGTTGAAGTTTTGTATGTTTTGAAGCGGTTATAGACCTGATACGCTCTATGCAGTTGGCTGGGCTTTAAACACCAACAACAACATCAACAACAACAACAACAACAACAACAACATGATGAGAGCCATACTTTCCTCCACTCCTGCTTGGAGAGAGTCCTCTCCCTCTTGCCTCTGTTCTGCCTTGTGTGACTCATTTCAGTATCACTGTCTGAATCACTTTTCTCAGTCTGGTTCAAAATCTTCTCTGTATGTTTTAGCAGGAATACTGCTTCCCAGTTTCTTTGTCATCGCTGTCATAATTTATATATAATAAGTTCCGCGACCTGTTTTACATGATTGTCTCCTTCCTGACTGAAGAATCTTTGGAACCAGCTGTTGTTTTCATGGTCGCAGATAGACGATTTCATCAGAAACAGTGGTTGGAGTTCCTGTACATTTATGTGATTTTGAGAGCGCTAGCTGAGCTTGTCAGGAGTGCTCTTGCTGCCTCATGCATCACACAACATGGGAATGTCTAAGTACATAGTAGATTACATACTAATGCTTTGGTTAGAATCAGGTTCAGAATCATAAGAAAAGTAAATCAGATTCAGAATCATAAGAAAAGTAACACAATCTAGTGCATTCACAAGTCAGTGTGGTATAATGGTTCTAGCTCCGCAGGTTGTTGACTTGAAGGTTTTAAGTTCAAATCCCATGAGTCCAAATAAGTGTAGGATAAAGTTTATAACTCTTGTCATTGTCAATCCAAATGTCATAGTGTTCTTGCTCATTTGGGAAGATGGAAACACACACACTCGAGTTGTCGTGCCTTTCAAAGGTATGTCATGAAGGTATTGCTCAAATTCTGTGACCAGTATGGTGTGTATCCCTTGATCCTGGTTGATGCCAGTGTACGATGTAATTCATAGAAGCAAAGAACACCACCCCCTGTCGACGGCTGCATTTTCCCAGCCATTCTGCCACCCTTTAGTTGCGAGCCAGCGTCGCCTGCGTGTGCTATTTTTAGCCAGGCAGGGTCGACCAAAGTCTTGTCAGTGTAGCGCGTCTTTGTGCCCTGCACTAGTGATAAAGGGACGGGTGAAAAGGGTGTGGGGAGTGGAAGGGAAGGGGCTGACACTCTTGACAGCTCGCTACTGCGAAACTTCAAGAGTAAGCTCAAACAAACACAAACACAAACTGTCCTGTAAAAATATGAATGTGAGAGTGCTTGGTCAGGTAGGTAGTGGGTAGGGGGTGTGCTGGTAGGAGGGCCGCTGCTGCGGGGGGTGCCGGGGGCCATCATTAGGATGCCTACCCGTTACTTCTCGTCCCGTCTGATCCAGTTAGTGGGCAGGGAGTGTGTGAATGTGAGCAGCAAATGTGTGTGTTTTAAAAAAAAAATTTTTTTAAGTCGGGCAGCCGGTTCGTGAACCCCCTATTCTGTTCTGTGGCAAAATAATCAAAGTGTTGATTGTGGCTACACAACAGAAGAAGAAGAAAGAAGCGCGCTATTAATAGCCAACTAAAGTATCTTGGATTTGTGCGCAAACATGTCATGTCGTCTGTCATATGACGTCCGTCATGCATGTCGACGTCGACGTACGTCATGTCTGGCTATGCAATCTCAGTCGTGACATAATTTGAAGAGCTGATTAGTTTACAGTGACAAATATCTACCATATTTGGCTGTCCCATTTCCTATGTCACTCTGATGACCACAAAATCAGGACAGTTTTTCTCAACACGGTGATGATAATGATGATAATGATAACCATGATGCTGTTGAAATAAATTCTGAATTGAGACTGCATAACAAGTCGGTACTTTGCACTTACTTTCAAAAGAGATCCTGACTTTAGACAGGCCTGAAGGATACAGTTACTTGCAGAAATGTGTGAGACTTGGGTGTGTGGTGCCAGTCTTCCCAGTGAGCCCATAGCACTTTCAGGTATGGGCATGTGGTGCCAGTCTTCCCAGTAAGCCCATAGCACATTCAGGTATATATTGGTGTGTGGTGCCAGTCTTCCCAGTGAGCCCATAGCACATTCAGGTAGATATAGGTGTGTGGTGCCAGTCTTCCCAGTGAGCCTATAGCACTTTCAGGTATGGGTGTATGGTGCCAGTTTTCCCAGTGAGCCCATAGCACTTTCAGGTATGGGTATGTGGTGCCAGTCTTCCCAGTGAGCCCGTAGTACTTTCAGGTATGGGTGTGTGGTGCCAGTCTTCCCAGTGAGCCCATAGCACTTTCAGGTATGGGTGTGTGGTGTCAGCTTCCCAGTGAGCCCATAGCACATTCAGGTATATATGGGTGTGTGGTGCCAGTCTTCCAGTGAGCCCATAGCACATTCAGGTATATATGGGTGTGTGGTGTCAGTCTTCCCAGTGAGCCCATAGCACATTCAGGTATGGGTATGTGGTGCCAGTCTTCCCAGTGAGCCCATAGCACTTTCAGGTATGGGTGTGTGGTGCCAGTCTTCCCAGTGAGCCCATAGCACTTTCAGGTGTGGGTATGTGGTGCCAGTCTTCCCAGTGAGCCCGTAGCACTTTCAGGTATGGGTGTGTGGTGCCAGTCTTCCCAGTGAGCCCATAGCACATTCAGGTATATATGGGTGTGTGGTGCCAGTCTTCCCAGTGAGCCCATAGCACATTCAGGTATGGGTATGTGGTGCCAGTCTTCCCAGTGAGCCCATAGCACATTCAGGTATGGGTATGTGGTGCCAGTCTTCCCAGTGAGCCCGTAGCACTTTCAGGTATGGGTGTGTGGTGCCAGTCTTCCCAGTGAGCCCGTAGCACTTTCAGGTATGGGTATGTGGTGCCAGTCTTCCCAGTGAGCCCATAGCACATTCAGGTATGGGTGTATACTGTATGGTGCCAGTCTTCCCAGTGAGCCCATAGCACATTCAGGTATGGGTGTGTGGTGCCAGTCTTCCCAGTGAGCCCATAGCACTTTCAGGTATGGGTATGTGGTGCCAGTCTTCCCAGTAAGCCCATAGCACATTCAGATATATATAGATGTGTGGTGCCAGTCTTCCCAGTGAGCCCATAGCACATTCAGGTAGATATAGGTGTGTGGTGCCAGTCTTCCCAGTGAGCCCATAGCACTTTCAGGTATGGGTGTGTGGTGTCAGTCTTCCTAGTGAGCCCATAGCACTTTCAGGTATGGGTATGTGGTGCCAGTCTTCCCAGTGAGCCCGTAGCACTTTCAGGTATGGGTGTGTGGTGCCAGTCTTCCCAGTGAGCCCAAAACACTTTCAGGTATGGGTATGTGGTGTCAGTCTTCCCAGTGAGCCCATAGCACATTCAGGTATATATGGGTATGTGGTGCCAGTCTTCCCAGTGAGCCCATAGCACATTCAGGTATGGGTATGTGCTGCCAGTCTTCCCAGTGATCCCATAGCACATTCAGGTATATATAGGTGTGTGGTGCCAGTCTTCCCAGTGAGCCCATAGCACATTCAGGTAGATATAGGTGTGTGGTGCCAGTCTTCCCAGTGAGCCCATAGCACATTCAGGTATATATGGGTGTGTGGTGCCAGTCTTCCTAGTGAGCCCATAGCACATTCAGGTATATATGGGTGTGTGGTGCCAGTCTTCCCAGTGAGCCCATAGCACATTCAGGTGTATATGGGTGTGTGGTGCCAGTCTTCCCAGTGAGCCCATAGCACATTCAGGTATATATGGGTGTGTGGTGCCAGTCTTCCCAGTGAGCCCATAGCACATTCAGGTATATATGGGTATGTGGTGCCAGTCTTCCCAGTGAGCCCATAGCACATTCAGGTATGGGTTGGAATCCGTTGGGGCAGAAAAATCCGACAGTGATGTTGACAGGACTGATGGAATACAAACCCACAGTCTTCCATGGGAGAGGAGAGAGAAACGAGAGGAGAGAGAGAGAGAGAGAGAAAGAAGGAGAAGGAGAGAGAGAGAGAGAGAATAGGAAAAAGTAGAGAGAGAGAGAGAGAGAGAGAGAGAATGGGAACTAAAGTAAGAGGGAGGGAGAGAGAGGGAAAGGAGAGAGCAGAGAGAAGAAAGGAGCAACTAGTAGAGGGAGGGGAGAGAGAGAGAGAGTGTGAGAGAGATAGAGACAGAGAAGAATTAGAACAGGAGCAAATAGTAGAGGAGAGAGAGAGAGAGAGAGAGAGAATTAGAACAGGAGCAAATAGTAAGAGAGGGAGACAGAAACAGAGAGGAGAGAGAGAGAGAGAGAGAGAGTAGAGAGGAGAAGATGAGAATTAGAACAGGAGCAAATAGAAGAGAGAGAGAGAG
>JAPXFY010000031.1:33806038-33856038 GCA_030674185.1 Monoplex corrugatus
TTACGCTTTGCAGAAAGTCTATACATACATAAAATGTAAGCCATCGATATATGAGTGATATAAGAATGATATGACATAAAATAGGGTAAGAAAACAGTGTTGTACCGATGTACAATAAAATGTAAATTGTCGATAAAGTAATGATATAAGAATGATGTGACTTGAAACAGGATAAGAAAAACAACATTATCGATCGTATGGGTAGGACATGAGAAAATTTTTTTTCTTACATGAATCAAGTATATATTATGCATACATCAACATGGACACACACAGATAGACATACAGATGTGTGTGTAAGTACACATGCATGTTAGCAGAAAAGGAACTACATAGGGACTCAACGTTGGCGAATGCTCATACGCTGACACAAGCTTACGAGCAATCAGATGAAACATACACAAATAGCTAGCATTGTCTTAAAAAATCTGTTAAAATGCAGTATGGACAGTAGGACTTAAACTAGTAATTGTGTTGTTTTGAAGGGGTAAATTTTAGAGCTCTCTTACAAGGAAACAAAGACTGCACAGGATATCTGTGGGAAGTGTGTTCCAGTTTTGTGCTGCAGTGGAAGAGAATGAATGTTTGTTGAAAGTCTGTGTCTTTATATATGAGGCGCGTAGAGAATATATTTATCTCATGGTGACTGGAGCTTCTAGAAGGAGTATAAGCAGTGAGGAGATTAGAAATATGGCAGGGGTGGTTATGGAGAAGAATTTTTGCAGCGAGTGTAGAGGTTAAAGTCTGCATGGGCATGGATTGGTAGCCAATACAATTTGTAAAGAAAGGGCTGAATATGATCGTTTTTGTGAGCCTTTAAAACTTGATTAAAGAGACAGTGTTATGCAGGCTACACATGGGCCACACATTCAATACTGGCTCATACCATTTGAAAAATGAAGAAGCACCATGGTAAAATGGAGAAGCACCATGGTAAAATGAAGAAGAACCATGGTTCATACTATGCGATGAGCCACTCAGCGTCAAACATCTTATAAATAGTGGAATTTGTATGGTGTGAGACAAGTGGGCCCCAGTAGCTCATTTGGTTTGAGCGTCGGATTCACAAGCTAATGGTTGTGGGTTCGAATCCCGGGGTGCATTATATTAAAACTGGCCATCTCACTGTCCCATTTTAACATCATTGTTGTTCTGGTGGTGTCAGTATAGGATTAGATTGGCCCTACTTGCCCCACTTCCCTGGATAGTTATCCCCGTCGGCCATATCACCAGAGGTGGGTGTCAACGTAAAAACTGAACCAAATCAGTCAATCAGTCAATGGTGTGAGACATAAGGACTCTACAGCAGATGCCTTAAAGAACCTCTGCAGAAGTGTTTCTCCAGATATTCTTTAAAGAACCTGTGCAGATGTGTTCCTCCATATGTTACCCCCCCCCCCCCCCCCAGGATGCCGGGGGCTCTTTCAGTATAAATAGTATCCCCACCTTCTGGAAAGTGTGTGCTAGAAATTTCCTCTTTTCTGTCACTCTTTGTTTCTGCCTTGTTCCTTTGCTTTCTGTCATTTCTACCTATTATTTTTTTGCCTTAATGGTCCATTCACCTGTATGTGTTCAGTAAAGTCTCCCATTCACCTGTATGTGTTCAATGAAGTCTTACATACTTTTTCTTAAGATTGATAATTAGATACATGTATTAAGTGCATTTTTGGCTCTAGGGAGGTGAGATATGCGGAAGCAGTTTTAGGTAATTTAGGCCTGTTTTTATATGTATGTTTTGGTGCCTTAGGTATGCTTATATTTGTAGTCAGGTGTGTTTTTTAAATCCCCTGTGCAATAAATTGGATGGAGTGGCAACGCCAGGGGCATCTCCCTAGATTATGCAAGCAAATGCATTGGTGTGTCGTGCGAAAGTTTTTCTTTTTTCATTTTGAAGTATTGTATGTTTTGAAACGGTTAATTAGCCCTGATATGGCTCTGTGCAGTCGGCTGGGCTTTAAACAACAATAACAACAATCACATATGCAAATTTTCATGTTTTAACAAGAGATGAACAGATTTTATCTCGCACAATCATATGTATGAGAAAGATTTTCAAGTTCATTGTAGGCTTGGAAGGCAAGTCATGTGCATGTTTTTAAAACATTTTTTTTTGTTCAGTCTTCTAAACAGACTTGTTTTATATGTGGTGTTAGCCCTGAAATGGCTTAAGTGCTCAGCTGGGCCATAAGCAACATGATTCAGTTTGATTTGATTTAGGATCAGTTCAGTTCCTTGACCCCCTTTTTATATAATTATGTATGTGTGTGGTGTGTGTGTGTGTGTGTGTGTGTGTGTGTGTGTGTGTATTCATATAGCGCCTATATATATGTAACAGAGTGCAAAACACAGTGTAGTGTGTGTGTCTAGATCAAAAATGCCTTGCGTTTCTCTCAGCCAAATTATACTTTTATTTTACAGCCTCTGCCCATCCATAGCTAGCTACGCATTGAACGTTCGAAAAATCTAACCAATGCATGACGCGTTATAAGACACTGCTGTCAAATCTAAACAATGCGCAGATCTATCTACAATGAGTACACACGTATTCTAAAGCCGGGCCTACGAACTTTGACGTCATTATGGTCCCAATCTTCTTCAATCTGTTACACACAGTAGGCCTATTACGTTGTTGTGTTGTCGTGTGTACAGTGTGTGTTCGTGGCTCTATGTCGCGAAGGCCTCGGTGTGTTCGTCATTCATGAACAGTGTGTGTTCGTGGCTCTATGTCGCGAAGGCCTCGGTGTGTTCGTCATTCAAGTATCGGTTAAGGGGGACTTTCACCAAAGTTTCATGTGTCAATAATGGGGACTGTCTTCATTCAATACCGCCTTGAGCAACAAACGCCCCGTAATAGCCAGTAGGTAGCCGCCTGCTTCAACACCCATACAATGACCGCAGGTTGTGTTGAGGTTGTATAGAACCCAGAGCGGACTGTCTTCATTCCTCACCAGCGTCGTAACACTAACAGCCAGTACGTACATATAGGCGTCCTTCAGTCTCGGAAGACTATGGAGTTGCGCTCTGGGTGTTTATTCTGGTGCAGCGTCGGGTGTGTCTGGCCAGTCCGACGCGGGAATGACAGTCCCTGTGGCAGAGGGCACAGATGAAGTCTGACGCTGGTCTGTCTGCCTGGGCTGCAGCCTTTCTTCTCGTTCTCTTTTCCTCGTGCCGCTGAGCGAGTGTCTCTTCGAACTTGGAGAGACCTTTCTGCACAGTTTGTCTCCAGGCTGACCGTTCGAGGGCTGTTGCTTCCCAGTTGTCCTTGTCGATATGCAAGGCTTTTAGGTCCCTCTTGCACACGTCTTTGAATCTCAGCTGTGGTCTGCCTGTGGGACGTTTTCCCTGCACCAGTTCTCCGTAGAGGAGGTCTTTGGGGATCCGTCCGTCGTCCATGCGAACGGCATGGCCAAGCCAGCGCATGCGTCTCTGTTTCAGCAGCGTGTACATGCTGGTGCATCCAGCTCTTTCCAGGACAGTGTTGTTTGGGACTTTGTCCAGCCAGTACGTAGCAGCCCGCAAAACCGCAGGACAATGACCAGTACGCCAGTTGTGTGTATACCGATGCGTTGCGCTGAGTAGGCCTACAGATGATGCAAGACTTCTGTTCTGTTTTGTAGATTTTAAAGTCCTACCACTCTCAGAGGACTAGCTATAAAATTTGCTCAAAGAAGCCTTAAAATTTTTAGTTGCATTGTGAGACACCGATGCTTTTGTTGGTTCTCTTGATCCTTGGATAGGATGGATAGTAAAAATTACAGAAGTTTCTGTCAGATTTAACTTTGGGTACACACCACGTATTGAGTGTGTAGGTGGTAACAGCCAATCAGACCTTTTCCACGTTGTTCCTCTCATGTGCTTTGTTCCCTTTGGGTACACACCAAGTGTTGAGTGTGTAGGTGGTAACAGCCAATCAGACCTTTCCACGTTGTTCCTCTCATCGTGCTTTGTTCCCTTTGGGTACACACCAAGTGTTGAGTGTGTAGGTGGTAACAGCCAATCAGACCTTTCCACGTTGTTCCTCTCATCGTGCTTTGTTCCCTTTGGGTACACACCAAGTGTTGAGTGTGTAGGTGGTAACAGCCAATCAGACCTTTCCACGTTGTTCCTCCCATCGTGCTTTGTTCCCTTTGGGTACACACCAAGTGTTGAGTGTGTAGGTGGTAACAGCCAATCAGACCTTTTCCACGTTGTCCCTACCATCGTGCTTTGTTCCCGCGCCATAGCACATTATCTCTTGCCGCCACTCTCACGCTGTGTTAGACTGCTGTCACTGCAGCTCTGACGTCTTCTGCTTCCATGCCTTCTACTATCTTCTTCCTCTTCTTCTTATGAGATGTACTTTGGTGAGAACTCATACGCATGTAAATAAAGTTAGGGAACCACCGTCCTGGCTTTATGTGTGTTCCAGTGGAAGAGTCCTCTGTCTGCCTCTGACCTTGCACAGTTACACCCCCCACCCCCATCCCTTAACCAAGTCCAGTTTCCCCATCACACATATATTGTTTGTGCATCTCAGTGTGTCTGTTTCGTATCAGATTTCTAAGTTGATGTTTCTGTGATTTCAGAGTGAACCAGCAGCGTGACAGGACTCGGACATCAAGATGTGGACCTCATCAGATGATTCAGACACTAAGCAAAAGACAGTTTCTCACAAGCAGGGAAACAAACCTCCAACATGTGCCTCAAAAACAAACCCACCAAAGCATGGTAAAACAGCAGTAACCCATGAGAGTTCATTTATACCCCAGTACAAATTTTGCGCGAATAGTTCTGACAGCTCAGATACTGACAGCTCAGATACATGTGACGTTAAAACAGACCGCAGTTGTATCGGAGCTCAAGCAGCAGCGACAGATAAGGCAGCTCTGCGGGGGAAACAGCTAGTATCCGAAGAAGGACGTTTCACATACACAAAAGGACAGCCAGCATCCACAAAAGGACAGCCAGCGTCCACAAAAGGACAGTCATCGTCCACAAAAGGACAGCCAGCGTCCACAAAAGGACAGCCGGCATCCACAAAAGAGAGACAGTCATATGTACCATCCAAAACACAGCCTGATGTTCGTCCTAAAACTTACAGTGGTATAAAAACGATGCCAGCCAGGGGCAGTGTTGAAGTAGCTCCTGCTGGAAGCCCCAGAAAAGGACTTGTCATTCAGGACTATTCCATGGAGTATCCAACTCTAGGTGCGAGTGTTTTCTCATCCAAAGAAAACGAGAAACAGCTTCATGGTGGAAATGCATCCCAGGTCACAACATTTTTGAAGCCAGGGAAAACAAAATTGTTTGAAAAGTGTGATCGATCAGATCGAGGACAACAGTATTCAAAACGAGAAGAAAAGTTCAATTTAACAGATTTCCTGCCTGAAGCCTTGTCTGGTAAGACACAGAAGAAAAAACGTCAACAAAGTAAACCAGAAGTATTTCATGCTGAAAGCATTTCAGACAGGGTACAGGGAGCTGCAGCAGCTGCACGAAACAAATCACAGAAAATGGAAGCAGCGTCATATGCTTCAGGCCCATTATGGCACAAAGAAAAGAAGACAAAAGGTATAGGAGGGAAGAAGAATAGGCCAGGAGCCCCACAAGAAAGAGGCAGTAATGATTCCAGTGCAACAGAGGATTCTGAAGATGAAGATTTGTCCATGCTGTTATTGTCCCAACCACACTTTATCCCTCCTTTCAGACAAGCAAACAGAGATGCAGAACAGAGCAAGAACAACGTGTCTATGGTAGGCGTTGGTGTTGATGGTTCAGGAACAAGACCTAGACACATGGGGGGAACTAGGCATGGGAATGATGCAGACATGGGGGTATTTGAAATAGGAGAAGAAAACAACAGAAGAGAGAACCCACGAAACAGGGGAGATAATCCTCATAACAGGCGTGCCAGAAATGACAATGTTCGTGAGAGACCTGAAGGTCGGAACAGAGCACAGCCTGTGCCTCCCCCTCCAGAGAATGGACGGGAGGAAGAAGAGCAGAGAAATGCCGACAGACCCCATCAGGGTAGAGGTGGAGGTCACAGACAACGGAACATACCACAGCCCGAAGGTTTGAGACATCTGGAAGCCAACCTGTCCTTCACCAGGCTGCAAGAACTGAAAATAAAACAGCCGGCAGAAGTAGTGGCTGCCCTCTCCTACAGCAAGGAGGGTTTGTTCAAGTTGTTGAATAACGAGCAGAAACTCACTGGAAATGCTCCCATGATGAAACTGCTCCTGTCCTGTCTGGCCAAAACATGCCGGTGCAACTCTATGCCAACCCAGAAAAGTGAAATACTCAACCTGGTGCGAGCATCTCCGTTTTTTCTTCGTTTGCTGGGGACTTTCCTGTCCACCATCAGTGTGAGCGGAAAGACCGAGGAGCTGACCGACATCTTCGGGGAAACTGCTGACCTGCTGAAGACGTTGGTGACTCTTTTTCCTTCATGTCTTCATGACATTGTTATGGCACATGCCTTCTTGGAGATGGCCCAAAAGCAGGTGTTGGCCAGAGGAGGCGGAGAACTTCCTGAAGATGTTGCCAAGAAAATAGATGACCTGGACACAGCACAAGACGCCGCCATGGACGGAATGCAGCAGAAGGAAGCCAAGAAGAGAGGAGTGGTGGATGAAGACTCTCTGACTCCGCCTGATGACTTCAGGCAGATTTCCGTCTTCCCCACCATGGAAGACCTGAACAAAGATGAGCTGCCTTTCCTGAGGAAGAACAAGAGAAAGGGAGGGTACACTGGCATGGATCACTATCTGGATGTGCAGTTCAGACTAATGCGTGAAGACTTTGTGTATCCACTGAGGGAAGGCATTGCTGAGTACCTGGCCATTCTTGCAGGACCAAAACGAGGCAGAAAACTGAAGGTATTTTTAACTTGATTTTAACCCTTTGACTCCCGCATCCTTCCCACCAGCATCCTGCAATGTTGACCATGCTCACAAAACAAAATCTTAACCCTATGACTCGCCACCCTATCCACAGCTTCCTACAGGAAGCTGGTGGATAGGGTGAGGGAGTCATAGGGTTAAGTTTTTGCAGTTGGTTGAGGGAGTCATAGGGTTGTTTTTGCAGTTGGTGGATAGGTTGCGGGTGTCAAAGGATCAAGTCTTATAAAAATTTACAAATGCATTTCAGGCAGACCTTTTTTTTTTCGGACTCCACAATTTAAAAAGGATGAATACTTGAAATCAGTCAGAAAAAGGCTGTTTTGTGGTGTGTGTGTGTGTGGTGTGTGTGTGTGTGTGTGTGTGTGTGTGTGTGTGTGTGTGTGTGTGTGTGTGTGTGTGTGTGTGTGTGTGTGTGTGTGTGTGTGTGTTTTTGTGTGTATGCTATGAATAAATGTGTTCAGCAAAGATACATGTGAGGTTATCATAAAATGCTTAGAATCAGGCACTGTGTATAATTTAGGCAAGTTTGAGGCCGTTCCTGGCAAGTAGAAACAGATTAGGCTCATACAAGTCATAGCCTTGTTGCAATACATGCTGCAAAAATGTCAGTTATTATTAAACCTTTGACTCCTGCACCCAGTCCACCAGCATCCTGCATTGTCAACCATGCTAGCAATGCAGAAACTTAATTCTTTTGACTCCCAGCTGTTGGATAGGGTGAGGTAGTCAAAGGATTAAGTTTTTGCAGTTGGTCTGTAGGGTGCCAGAGACAGAGGGTTAGCTGTTTCAAACAAGACTCAGATCAGATTTCAGGTAATTAACCCTTTTCACTCCCTCACCCTGTGCACTAGCTTTTTAACATTTCAATCACAACAGCAAAACACAGTTTAAAACCCTTTGACTCCTGCACCCTGTCCACCAGTATCCAGCACTGTCGACCAAACTATCAAAGCAAAAAATTTGACCCTCTGACTCCTACAGTAACACTATCCACCAGCTTCTTGCAGGAAGCTGGTGGATAATGTGAGGGAGTTAAAGGGTTAAGTTTTTGCATTAGGTGGATAGGGCACAGGAATCAAAGTGTTAACCCATTATTTTTAGGGTGAGGGAGTCAAAGGGTTGGTTGTATTGTAGTTTGTACACAGACAACAGGAGAGATTTATAAAGGATTGTATGAAAACTAAATCATGCATATGCAACGCAAAGGCATTCACCACTGTCTGTAGACACCTGTATGTGTATACAATTCCATTAAGCCACTCATTTGTTCGTAAAAAAATAAAGCATTTGCAGTATTAACTCTTTGACTCCCGCACCCTATTCACCAACTGCAAAAATTTAACCCTTTGACCCCCTCAACCTTTCCACCAACTTCCTGCAGGAAGCTGGTGGAAAGGGTGAGGGAGTCAAAGGGTTCTATTTGTTTTGCTAGCATGGTTGACAACGGAGGATGCTGGTGGACAGGGTGCGGGAGTCAAAGGGTTAAGTAGTTGTGTTTTTTTTTCTATAGTTAAGTTCGTTCACATTTTTCCAAAATGTTGAAACACTGTAGACATTAGAACATAATATTCATAATTATATTGTGTCCATGTTTTCCTAGTTATGTATTCTTCTTCTTTTTCCTCAACTCTGTGAGGGTTCATTAGGACGTGGGCTCTTAAGAGCGGTTCACCAAATTCTTCCAGCTCTGTTGGGTGTGTGCCATAGCTTGGGTCTCTGCAAATGTTTCTCTGTCCAGTCTGCATTGTTGTGTCCATTTCTTTTTTTTTTTTTTTTTTGTCTTTCCCTCCATCTCCCTACCTCAACACTCCCCTGGAGAATTGATGTAGCAACTAGCAAGGCCACTGGATCTTGTTACATGGTCATACCAACATAGTTTTCTTTTCATAACCTTCAGCAAGTCCTCATATAATCAGATATGCTGCATGATGGCTTGGTGCACTTGATCATTAGTGCTATGATCGGTGTATCTGATATTTAGTATCTTGCCATGACATCTTGTCTCCTTGGCTCAGATTCTTCTTTCCAGGTCCACTTTGAGGGTCCATGTTTTGCATGCATACAGGAAGATGGAATATACCAGTGCATGTAACTTGTAAGAGCCTGATCTTGTGCTTCACGGGGATGTTTTTGTCATTCCATAGAGATCCAAAACAAGTTTGACTGCCCGTTCCCAAGCAAACACAAACCAGAAGAACAAGAAAACCAATGTAAGCGCGTATCCAATAAGACAAAACAAAACAAGCGCAAATTTTCGGCCAACTAGCCTTTGTCAAGCGCGAACGCGAACGGTCACAGACAGATCACAGACACCAAACAATGGATAATAAAAACGGGACTAAAAACTTCCTTGCCGCCTCGTCCAGTGGGTAAGAGTTTTCAAAAGAGACAGTGTTTATGTTCAATATGTTGCCTTTGCTGCCTTCAAGAGGATTTCAGGTTTGGATCCCTCATTGCTAATGATGGATCCCAGATAAGTGAATTGTTGAACCGTTCCTATTTTCAGTCCATGGATAGTTATCTCAGTACAGGTAGTGTCGTTGTGGCTTGTTATCAAGGGAGAAGACTGGCAGGATGGTTCAGACGTTTGCCTGCCAATAACTAAACTCGAAATTCCAGGATTCGCTCCCATAGAGGCCGCAACTTTTCTCCTCAGTTTGACTGGAAAATCGAACTGAACGTCTAGTCCTTCAGAAGGGGATGAAAAACGAGTCGGACCCATGTGCTTCTGGTTGCGCACATTAAATATCCCACGGCAGTTGAAAATCGTGAAGAGCAAGGCATCGCCCGGCTGCCTTGGTATAAAACATTGAAGAGATAGGTTGATTTCCCAGGCCCCACTCCTTGAAGACCAATTAGCTTTCTTGCCTTTCTAAAGTCTTGGTTACAAAACAAAGAAGTGAATATGAATATGAATTTGAATCGAGGAAGAGCGAATGGGTGCTACCATTGTGATGCTGGCCCCAGGAAAAGTTGAGGTCTCTGCCACCTCACTCCCCTATGACCCCAGGGTTATGGCACTATCTAGGTAGGACCACAGGACCTGGCCAGCACATGGGTTTATGTGCAGGCCTAAGGCTTGTGCCATGATCATTCTGGATCTTCTTCATCACATGGCACATGTGACGTTAGTGGATATGGAATTCATTCCGAGTGCGGAGACATCATCTTGAGAAACTGAAACTGAAACTGAAACTTGTTATCAACCTTGTCTTCTTGGTGCTGATTTCCATGCCATATCTTGTTGATATTTTATCTTGTCTTTTAACAAGCTTATGAAGTTTTTGCTCACTGCCTGCTTGGCCATCAATGTCATCTGTGAAGCAAAGGTTTGTGATGGTTCTTCTTCCAGTGCTGACTGTGCTATGATTTTAATTGTGTACACTCACGGTTTGAAAAAAATTGAAGCAGTTTAGACTTTAGCTGTTTATTACTTCTTTTGATATCTATTCACATGTGTGCCATGTTGTTCATTCGTTCTTTGATTTCACATATTTTCACTGTGCGTGATATTAGACGGTGTTGTATGTCCACGATAATCCTCATTATCACTATCATTGTTTTTATGTAAATCGTCAATGCCCAGGACATTCGAGTGTATCACAACGTCCACATCTTGCGAGCAGTCTGCCTTCCGTCCACCCTGGGTCATCGGCTGACGTTTGATGTGTCAAACATGAAGCGTGTACGCTGGGCGGTCACCAAGCGACTGATCTACGGCTCCCTGGTCTGCCTGTCTGCTGACAACTTCCAGACCCTCTACTTTGCTACTGTGTCCAACCGCGATGCTTCTGACCTTCGGGAGGGGGTAGTGGATGTAACCTTTGAACACAACCTTGAGGAGGTGAGGTTATGGACAAGGGGTCATCTCTTGTTTGGGTGTGTAGAAAGAAATGAGCATATTTTGACATGGACTGTTGAAATGGAATGATGGTGGTGATGATGATGATGATGATGATGATGATGATGATAAATATTATTTTCATTTTCATCATTGTTGTTATTGTTATTTGTTGTTGTTGTTGTTATTAGTAGTGTTCCCTGTGGGGATGCTGGAGGTTCTTTCAGTATAAGTATTATTATCCTCCTTACCTTCTGGAATCTCTGTGCTAGAAATTTCAATTTCTTCATTTCTGTCACTCACTTTGTTTCTGCCTTGTTTCTTTGCTTTCTGTCATCTCTTTTAGATCTGTCATTTTTTGCCATGCTGGACCATTCATCTGTATGTGTTCTGTAACATCTTACATACTTTATATTAAGAACTATAGACAGTTGAGTACATGTATAAACTACATTTTTGCTTTAAGGAAATGTGATGTGCAGAAGCAATTTTTAGGTACTTTATCATTTATGCGTTTTTAGATGTGTTTTAGTGTACTTTTGTTTGTTTATTTTTGTTCAGGTTCATTTTTTTTAAAACACTTTTTTGATAAATTGTGTGGAATGATCAACGCCAGGGGTATATCCCTAGATTTTGTTTGTGAATGCATTGATAAAATATATTTGACTTTGTGAATGCATTGATTTGATATATTAGACTTTCTTTTTCAAATGTTTTTCCAGGATCATTCAGGTGTGTGTTTTGAGCTGGATATAACCCTGATATGGTTCTGTGCAGTTGGCTGGGCTTTAAACAATACTCCTATTAACCCTTTGACTCTCACATCCTATCCACCAGCATCCTGCATTGTCAGCCATGCTAGCAAAGCAAAAACTTAACCCTCTGACTTCCTCACTCTATCCACCAGCTTCCTTCAGGACGCTGGTGGATAGAGTGAGGGAGTCAAAGGGTTAAGTTTTTGCAGTTGGTGGATAGGGCGCAGGAGTCAAAGGGTTAAACTGATTATTACTATTATTCTTATTCTTATAGATATGTAATTGTGTTGGTGTTTTGTTGTTCTGTATGTTTAACTTGCTGATTTTAATCTGGACAACAGATCTGAGTGTGTATTGTGGTATCATTTATGTTTATAAATAGCGCATATTTGTGTTATGCTTTGTAATCGTCATGGTCATTTAGTCCTCTTCTCCCACTGGGTGAAGCAGCAGGGAAGTTTAAAAGTCTTTTTCTCCTGATTTTTGTAATTTGTTGTTTGTGATTTTACATTCACGCTTGACAAAGGCCAGTTGGCTGAAAATTTGCGCCTGTCTTGTCTTGTCGTACTAAATACGCATTCTGATTCTATTTTCATGTTTTTCTGGTCCTGTTTGCTTGAACACGGGCAGTGGCACTTGTTTTGGATTTCAACATTTTTGTTTCTTTTATATTTTTGACAATAGATAACAGCCATCCCATCAGAAACAACCTTCACAATGGCAGAGACAACTGCGTTCTTTGAGGCATACCGCCACGTGCTGTCAGGTCTGCAGCGAATGCAGGGCAACCAACTCCCCTTCCAGAAATACATCGTCAAGTGTGACAAAACTATCGATGAGCCCAGGTATGTCTGTTTTTATCTTTTTTCTGTTTGCCATCCACACATGGTCAGGCCACATCTGGCGAAGAATGTGGCCTTTTTTTTTACCAATTCCTGCTGGCTGCCATTGGCTTAGTGGACAGGGGAAAGTAGCATGGGTGCAACTCTTCTGTCTGGGTGACGGAAAACCATTTTCTCGGCAAGGCCCCAGATGGAAATTCCGTTTTTTTCATTTTCGTTATTCCAACAAAAAAATGTTTGGGGGAAAAAACCCAGTTGAATCGGTGGTATTATGACCGAAGCAGCACTGTAGCAGACGACTGGAAATGAGGAAGTGCTCTCTATCGTTGAAGACAACTTAGGTCCAGTGATCTTTGTTAGGCTACAGACATCACTTACATCGTGCTGCTAGTGCCTTCAAGTGAAAATGTTTTCCGTTAGCCTGATTTTCCATTTTTTTAAGATTTTCAAAGTGTCACCCTTGAAGTAGTTCTCATTCTGTGTCCTCTGGCATGACAAGATGGGTGGGAGGGACATCCACTGGCTGAAGATGGATCCTGTTGATGTGTAGCTCCACCCTGACGAGCCCTCAGAAGATGAACAGCATAGTCGTTTGATGTAGATGGTTGTGTTGACCTTTACGTTATATTGCATGGTATCATGGTTTGTGAGAAGGTGCCTGCAGGTCTGGCACCTTTGACTTCATCCCTTAGCTTTTCAGTAGGGGCTATGCTGTGATTAGCTCATGACCAAATGACCTACCCTGTGAGCACATGGGACTAGGATTGTTGGCGACCCTTACTCACCTTCAATGTCAATTTCAGTTTCAGTTTCTCAAGATGATGTCTCCATGCTCGGACTGAATTCCATATGCACTAATGATACAGGTGTCATGTGATGGAGAAGATCCAGAATGATCACGGCACTCCAACCCCTGGGAGAAATCATCGCCAGTCAGTCTGGGACTATTTGTTTGTCCCAGCAAGCTGGGCTTATTTTGCAGCTAACCTCCATGTCTGAAGGCCATCTGTTAACTGCCACCTGGGTAGGGAATGTCACTCCTCTACCAGACTGGAGGTAGCCTTTCCCAGACGTATGAGCTCCAGGTATGATGCCACTTGTCGAGTAGTGGATATGATATGCAGAGCCGTTTACTTTTCCAGATTACCAGACATGTTCTGGGAAATTGTTAAAATTATAGATATTACAGGTAAAGTGAAAACTGCAATAACAACCTGTTTTTTCTTCTTGGTAAACAATGGGTTTGACCCCTGGATGTGCCACAGATACTGCAGGCTGGTTGGCTGTGTTGACAAAGCTGTAGATGGCTTGTGTTGACAAAGCTGTAGATGGCTGTGTTGACAAAGCTGTAGACGGCTGTGTTGACAAAGCTGTGGATGGCTGTGTTGACAAAGCTGTTGATGGCTGTGTTGACAAAGCTGTAAATGGCTGTTTTGACAAAGCTGTGGATGGCTGTGTTGACAAAGCTGTTGATGGCTGTGTTGACAAAGCTGTAGATGGCTGTGTTGACAAAGCTGTAGATGGCTTTTGTTGACAAAGCTGTAGATGGCTTGTGTTGACAAAGCTGTAGATGGCTGTGTTGACAAAGCTGTTGATGGCTGTGTTGACAAAGCTATAGATGGCTTGTGTTGACAAAGCTGTAGATGGCTGTGTTGACAAAGCTGTAGATGGCTTGTGTTGACAAAGCTGTAGATGGCTGTGTTGACAAAGCTGTTGATGGCTGTGTTGACAAAGCTATAGATGGCTTGTGTTGACAAAGCTGTAGATGGCTGTGTTGACAAAGCTGTAGATGGCTTGTGTTGACAAAGCTGTAGATGGCTGTGTTGACAAAGCTGTTGATGGCTGTGTTGACAAAGCTGTAGATGGCTTGTGTTGACAAAGCTGTAGATGGCTGTGTTGATAGATTTATTGAATTTAATCCCATCCTGCTGTGTTGGCAGGAAATGTGAGCAGCACTCTCACTGATGCATGCGCAAAATGAATGAGACTCAACTGTAAGGTCCCAGTCTTCCCATTGAGCCTTTAGCATATTGCTCTTCAGTTGAAATATTATCAAAAGTGGTCACATGGAAGTAAATAAAATGAATAATACAGGTCTGATTCCTGTTGAGTTTTATGATTGTTTTTCTTTTCTTGGAGACCCAGCTTTTGATAACTCACTGCGCATAAGTGAAAATAATCTTTAGGCTGCCACTTTTGAGCCTTGTTCACCTTAGTTTTGTTGTTGTCGTTGTTGTAAATTTTATTAAGAAAAATTGAGAATGACACAAGCGCTGTATAGCACAAAAGTTACAGTACCAAGGGTTTTTACTTGGTTGGTTTCTTTATGGGTACCCATGTTACTGATGAATATGCAAATGTATTTGAAAAATGAAAGTCTGCTCATGTATGCAGTTGTTTTCTTCATTTTACACCTTTGTCACAGGTACCTCATGAATGATGACACAGCTGCAGTTGAGTACGACCTGCGCCCCTTGGTGGACGATACAGTCATGCTGAAGGAAGAACGAAAGCGAGGGCAACTGGCACTAGAATTGACCTACGAGTTCAGCACTGAGTCACAGCCTGCCGAGAAAGTGCCCGTGCTTCACAGAGAAAATTGGCCTGATCATGAACTGCTGCGTCTGGACAAGTCTCAGTTTGATGCTCTGTATAATGCCTTGACAAAAGAGTTCTCCATCACCCAGGTAGGTTGTGGCATGTGGCCATTGTTGAGTTTTGGTATAGCCGAGTGCACCCTGCAGCTAGGTCATTACAGAACTGTTGTACATATGACCAGTGGTGAACTTTCAGCTTACCTCTTTAGCTTAACTCTTTGCACTCTGCAGCTTGGTTGTCTCAGACCTGTTGTACACGCAGTGGCCAATGGTGAATTTTGGCATGACTGATAGTGCCCTGCAGCTTGGTTATCACAGAACTGTTGTACATGCATGACCAGTGGTGAATTTTTAGTGTAACCCTTTGACTCCCACGGCCTGTCCTCCAGCGTCCTGCATCGTCAATCATGTTACCAAAGCAAATGCTTAACCCTTTGATGTCCTCACCCTATCCACCAGCTTCCTGCAGGAACCTGGTGGATAGGGTGAGGAAGTCGAAGGGTTAAGTTTTTGTATTTGGTGAATAGGGTGCAGGAGTCAAAGGGTTAATTCATTGCACCCTGTAGTTTGGTTGTCAGAGAACCATACATGCATGGTCCATTGTGAAGTTTCAGCTTAGCACTTTGTGTCCTGCAGCTTGGTCATCACAGAATTGTTGTATTACCTGCGTATGAGCAATGCTCAGCTCTTGAATCTCAATTAATTTCATGCTGAAAACGACTATTGATTTCAAAATGAATGGGACCCCGCATTCTTAATGTTTTTTTGTTTTTTTTTGAGAGTCTACTGTAATTTATGGAAGTGATTGAAATTTATAGTGATTGAAATTTATACTACCACTTTTCAATAACTTGTGAAATTTCTTGTGATTGGCTTGTATGGCTCATGAGTTGTTAGGTGTTCAGTGAAGCACCCTCCATACCACTGCATATTCAGTGTTCTTGTTCAAGAGGGATTCATTGCACTCAGGCAGTTCCATATGCACTGTAACTAAATCCGCCAACTGTTGTCTAAGAGGCAGACTCCTTGAGCCTGCACCAACTGGTAAGATCTGGGAAGGAGAAGGGATCTTGACCTATGAGACACTTGTCTAGTTGTATTAAGTATGCATTCTGATTTTTTTTTTCTGGTTCCATATGCGTTCTGATTTTGTGTGTGTTTTTTTCTGATTCATATGAAACACTGACACCACCAGAATGATTGGAGCATTAAGATGAGCAGTGAAGAAGCCAACGTCTATGTTATAGGATGGGACTTGAACTCGAGACATGAAATCTTGAGTCCGCAGCTTATCTAGAAGAGCCAACCAGCAGCCTAGTGATTATATGATTTAAAACCTTGTTCATAGAATTTCACACATAAATTTGTTTTGACAGAAAATACAATAGAGTCCGGTGCAAGACAATGCAATGTAATGCAATATAGCAAGGCACGGCACGTCACAACACAGCATAACACAACACAGCACAGCACAGCCTAGCACTGCACAGCCCAGCCACGCACAGCACAGCACAGCACAGCACAGCACAGCACAGCACAGCACAGCACAAGATGGCAGCACAGCACAGCACAGCACAACAGCACAGCACAGCACAGCACAGCACAGCACAACACAACACAACACAACAAGATGATGATTTGACAAGAGCCACAACACAACACAACACCAACACAACACAACACAACACACACACACACACACACCACACCACACCACACCACACCACACACACCACACACCACACACACACCACGACACGACCAACACAACACGACAACCAAACGACACAACCGACACCACAACCACCAGACAACACAACACACCAACACCAAACACCAACACACACATTTGACACAAGACTAGGATAAATCGTCATGAATTGAAAAAACATATTTATCTGGCAGGGACCACCAGGGACAGGGAAGACATATGTGGGTCAGAAGATCGTGAAAACGTTACTCCACAACCGAAAATGTTGGGATCCAAACTTCGACAGCTGCATTCTGATCGTCTGCTACACCAACCATGCCCTTGACCAGTTCCTGGAGGGGATCGTGTCCTACTTCGAAGGTGAGTACAAAACCATAAGGGTTGCCCCATGACCCTGAGGTTGTAGGGACTACAGGTGGAAGAGATCTTGACTGTAGTCAAGGTCAGCATTATGAGAACTGTGTCTGTCTCGTCTCCCATGCTGCTTTACTTTTCCCTAGTTTTTGAAAAATCGAAAAAAGAAAAAAAAAGCTAGGTGTGGAAGTGATAACTCGGCCATCTCAAAATGTCTTTCATTTGGCTTGACTCCATGGCTGAACGATTACTGTTGATGGTAAGAGGTTTAATAGGAAGTGTCATCAGTAAGTTGAATCGGAACTAGCACTGTGGAACTCCGCTGAAGTGACCAGTCAGTGGTCAGGATGTGGTAGTCAAAGTGTAAACTCACTTGCTATGTACAATTATGCCCCTTCCCGTTCCCCTGATACGCACCATTTGTATAGATCATGAGAAAAATTATCATACAAATAAATGAAAACAGAGTATGTTAGATTAAACGTAATGTTAGAAGGAAAATTTCCTTTTTGAAATTTGGCAGGTCATATATTAAAAGATTGGTGCACAACATGCTGAAATTTCAATTGTCTAACCCTCATGGTTGCAGAGTAACGGTACAAGTAAAATTAGAGACATTTTCAGGTGAAAAATGTCTTACAAAATTCACAGTCAGGTCAATACATCAGTTCCTACAGTCACATTTTGAATGAAATTTGATAAAATTGAACGCGCACACACTCCACTTGCACTGAAGGAAGAGATCGTGTTGAACAGTGCCGAGTTGTTGAGTATTGTTCAGCCATTTGCTTTTCCATTGTCTGCTTCACTGTGGAGATAGTGGGTCGTAAACTTTGCAACTGAGTAGTACAGTGACCTTGTAGCCTGAAACGAGGCTAAGAATGACCGGACAGTCTATTTCTGGTTATTAGTTTTGGTTAACAGAAATACTGAAAGCCCCGCAAATTTTCAAAACTCAAGTCGGATTTCTCCGATGCTCATTGACAAGCGTTGTTGAGACATGATCGGGAAATCCCGACACTCGTAGCGAGAGTGTTAACTCACTCGCTACTGGCCATTTTTCACTAAGCGATTCTCTGTATACTGGCCATTTGTATAGGTAACTAAAAAATTCATTACTCAATATCTACTTAACTCAGCATAATGAAAATTTCAGATTATATTATTGATATATTGAAGTACTACAGTACAAAATTTGAAGTGTCTGAGATGAAATTTAGTTGGGTTTACATAGGAGGGATATTTTTGCCTTTTTTTTTACCCCGAAAATCAACAAAACACATAATTGTCACTTTACACAGTAAGGAATAAACTCCCAAAAAGGATGGAAATTGTTCTCAAATGCACATATTTATTCATTGGGAAACATGTGCATTCACTCTGAACATAAATAAAAGAAAAAAAAGACAACTAAATATATAAAACTGACCTGCAATTTCAGGCGCGAACAGGTTTATGTACACACTTTTCACTTTCACACACACTCAGTAGTCTGCAAAGTTCTTCATGGAGTGGTACACCTGGAAGCAGGTAATTTGTCTACCCCAGGCAGGTTTGTCCACACACAAAGCCTTCCCACACTTGTTGCACCAGTTGGGAGTCTGGCGGCGCCTCGCCACAGTAGGTTGACGCGCAGCCCGGGCTGTGCACACAAAACAGTTCCGGAACACTGGTCGCCCCGTGTGGTACACCCCAATCCGACTGGAGTAATGGTCTCCAGCCAGGCGCGTCTCCGGAACAAACAAGGGAGGTGCAGGGGGGCGCTGCGGTGCAACAGCAGGCCCTCCAGAAGGACCCGGGGCAGGTTCTCCAGAAGGACCTGGGACAGGCTCTCTAGAAGGACCAGGGGCAGGCTCTCTAGAAGGACCTGGGGCAGGCTCTCCCGAAGGACCCGGGGCAGGCTCCACAGCAGGCTCCATAGCAGGCTCTGCAGCAGGCTGATCAGGTAGACTGTGGTACCTTTCAGACAGTCCATTCCCCAACGCCACCACAAACTTCTTCAGAGAAGATTTCCGATGTCCGGGGGCGTCATGAAATTTTTCATACAAAATGTATGCCTGGATGATGGAGAGAGTGAAAAGATGGAAAAACATTTTTTTCCACCATTTGATGGTTTTCCTCTTCAGAGGCATGTAAGCCATCAGCTGGTCACTTTTATCTACACCAGCCATGTTGCGGATGTAGTCCTGGACTGCTGACGGCTTGTTCTTGTCTCCGCTTCGGGATATCACTCTCTCCATTACCCTTGGATCCATTTTGGTGGTGAGCAGATGGACAGGTTTTTTGTCCATCCACTTCAGGACACCCACTCCACCTGCAACAGATAACAGCACACAAATAAGTTGTACATACACACACAGTTGATTATGTATGTATATAAAATATTCATATCTAAATGTATCCTTATAACTCATGTGTCCTATGTATACAGGATATGTTTTAGTTATAAAGGTATGGATCAATACAAGAAAATAAAATGTACACTCTGGTCTGTATCACATGCATTGGGAGCAAATAAAGCTATGAAATGAATTATGAACTGTTATTATATATATTCATATCTAAATGTATCCTTATAACTCATGCATCCTATGTATACAGGATATATTTTAGTTATAAAGGTATGGATCAATACAAGAAAATAAAATGTACACTCTGGTCTCCTGTATCACATGATTGGGAACAAATAAAGCTATGAAATGAATTATGAACTGTTATTGTATTCATACCTAAATGTATCCTTATAACTCATGCATCCTATGTATACAGGATATATTTTAGTTATAAAGGTATGGATCAATACAAGAAAATAAAATGTACACTCTGGTCTCCAGTATCAGATGCATTAGGAAAAAATAAAGCTATGAAATGAATTATGAACTGTTATTGTATTATCTCCACACACATTTGCACATATAATAATAAAATAACATACCTTGTCGGAATGCAAGAACGGTGCCACGCTCCACGGGGGCTGCAAGTTCTCTCTTTGGCAGGCCCAGACGATTGGGACGAACCGTCCCGACACAATGTGTGTCCCTGTCGACTAGCTTGTCAGCAAGCTCTGGGCAGCAGTAGTAGTTGTCTACGTAGACACAACGTCCATGGTCCAGGAGGGGTTCAGCCAGCCTCATCACGACATCCACAGGTCTGTTGCTGATCCGGGGGTCGGCAGCGAAGATCTCAAAATCATACACGTAGGCAGAGGTTGATTCGCATAGTTCATAGAGTTTCATCCCCCATCTCACTGGTTTGTCCCTCATATAAACTCTGAATCCAACTTTTCCTCTCCATGGACACATCGCCTCGTCAATGCAGATGTTCTCCTCAGGCACATACAGTTCCTTGAACTTGGTGCGGAGATGAGTGTAGACTGGCTGAATCTTGTGTAGTGGGTTGTGCTCTGGTCTACCTCTGGGGATAAATTCAGCATTGTTGCTGACATGTAGCATGGCAAGGATGAGTTGGAACTTGTCCCTACTCATGATGGCTGGTGCAAAGGAGGACTGCATGGTGGGGTCAGTTGACCAGTAGTCTGATACTTCAGGCTTGTGCACCAGACCCATGTGCACCAGAATAGCAAAGAAACCAACCAGTTTTTTTTCTGAAATGGCACTCCACTGCCGAAATAAACTGTGGGGAGGTAGTGCTCCTTTGGCTCCAATGTTTTCCTGGGCATAACGGTTGGTCTCGCGCACAATGACCTGCATCAGTGTCTTGTCAAAAATTGTGTCGAAGAATGCGAGGGGGGCGTGGTTTTCCATAACACCAAGATGCAGTCCTGCTGTGTCTGGGGCGCTGTAGTGTGGCACACACGGAAAAAGTGTGAAATCTTGGTGCCAATCCTTCGCTAACAGCTCCACAATTCTCTCTGCTGTTATTTCCCCGTCCCCACCTTCGACAGATTCCTCACTCGACGAAGCGTCACTGTCACCACCCCCCAAACTTTCGTCTGACACACGCCCACCGTCGTCTTCACTGCTGCTTTCCGACTCGATTGACTCCGGTTCAGACATATCTTCGCTTTCAGAGTCATCGTCTTCCTCTTCTACATCAGATCCAGGTGTCTGTAGTAGTTCTAATACTTCACGGACATTGTAAAGCAGTCGTCTCTGCCGTCTACCACGACCAGTTTCTTCGCTCGACGCCATCTTTGTTTACGTTTATTCTACGCAGAGCTAGTGGGTACGAAATCAGACCTGGTTGAGCCAAATTGTACACTGGAAACGGAAAGCACCTATTTTTGGGAGTAGTCGAATGGTTAGTCTTCAGAGCTAGCACTTCGATTTTCGTACGAAAGTTGACCTCATGGAGGAAAAAAATTCCAAAGGTCAATCCTGCGATCGCAGTGCTCAGTAGGCAAGCGTTGTAAAAGAGAGCACTGCGATCGCAGTGCTCAGCAGGGAGTGAGTTAAGGTTTGATGTTGATCTTGCTGGGATAGACCCTAAGATCAGAAGATAAGAGGTGGACTCTTTTTTTCTTTTATCTTCCAGATCAATATATGTTCAGTCTTGTTTTTTAGTGCCTAAAACTCCCTTTGTGCATATGTACATGCAGAAAGGCAAATACGCAGACTGTTTTCTTTTATCTTCCAGATCAATGTATGTGCAGTCTTGTTTAGTGCCTAGAACTCCCTTTGTGCAAACATACATGCAGAAAGGCAAACATGCATGTCAGAGATGTTGTAAACCTTGTCAGCACCTGGTGGCATATGGAACCACAAAAACACCCAGCATATGTATCCACCAAAGATGAAGAATTCAGGTTGTACAACAGTGTAATGCCTGCACCATGTGGACTGCACAGTGTGCACATACCCATCCATGAAGGAGACAGGTAGATCCATTTATTCATGATTTCTTTACATAGGCAATGTGGTACGAGTCGGCAGTCGACTGCGCAGCGAGAAACTGGAACAATACTCCCTGACCAGCCTTCGCTGGAGGATGCGCCGACATCGAGAGGACATGGACACAGATTTCAGAGCAATCACTAGGCTCCGCTTCCAGGGTCTTGAGGCCATGGATGGGCTGAAAAGAGAAATCGACACCATGGGTAAGTTTTTTGATTAACCGTGAGTAAGTTCTTTATCCAAAGAGAAATCAACACCATGGGTAAGTCTTTTGATTAACCGTGAGTAAGTTCTTTAACCAAAGAGAAATCAACACCATGGGTAAGTTTTTTGAATAACCACGAGTAAGTACTTTAACCAAAGAAAAATCAACACCATGGGTAAGTCTTTTGATTAACCATGAGTAAGTTCTTTAACCAAAGAGAAATCGACACTATGGGTAAGTCTTGATTAACCACGAATAAGTTCTTTAACCAAAGAGAAATCGACACCATGGGTAAGTCTTGATTAACCACGAGTAAGTTCTTTAACCAAAGAGAAATCGACACAATGGGTAAGTCTTTTTTCATTAACCACGAGTAAGTTCTTTAACCAAAGAGAAATCGACACCATGGGTTAGTCTTGATTAGTCAGAGAGAGAATTCGACACCTAGGGTGAGTCTTTTGCTTAAGCATGAGTAAGTAGTCTAACTAACAATGAGTAAATTAATAGTGAAAGAGAAATTGACAGTATGGGTAAGTCTTTTGATTAATCATGAACAAGTCTTTTTACCAAAGAGAAATTGACAGTATGGGTAAGTCTTTTGATTAATCATGAGCAAGTCTTTTTACCAAAGAGAAATCGACAATATGGATATGATTTCTGATTAACCATGACTACATGTAAGTCCCTAACCAAGCAGGTAATTCTCGATCATCATCATCATGTGCCCTGCTACGTGGCGTTGGCGATATAGCCCCCCGCATGAATCTAGCCCTTGTCGCAGCAAGTACATCTTCCATCCTTCTGTTCTTAGCCACCCTGCAAGTCCATCCAGTGTTTTCTCCCTGGGTCTACCTGGTGTTCTCTTTCTCTCTAGCTTTCCTGTTGTGACCAGGTGGTCTAATTCCCCTTTCCTCATAAAATGTCCTATAAATGTTGCTTGTCTTTTCCTAATCTTCTTTATCATTGATCTTCTTGTGTCTGCCTCCATCAAGACTGTCTCTTTTGTTTTCTTTGCTGTCCATTGAACTATCAACATTCTTCTTAGAAACCACATTTTGGCTACCTCAATCTTGTTCTGGCTTTGCATGTTGACTGTCCACACCTCACAACCGCATAACAGTATCGGTTTTATAAAACATTCAAGAACTCTCTTCCTGATGTTAATTGATAGGCATTTGTTTGTAAGAATGCTTTTCATCTTCTTCAATGCTGTTCTGGCTTGGCTGATTCTGCTGGCTATTTCTGATGTGCATCTGCTGTCTGGTGAGATGACCGTTCCCAGATACTTAAACTTATCAACCTGTCTCAGAGTTGTGCCATTTACTGTTATTTTGCTTGAGGGGATTTCATGTTTTTCACTGATTACCATGGCTTCAATCTTCGTGCTATTTAGCTCCAACCCTTTATTTTTGCTTTCTATTTCTGTTATATTCACAAGGTTTTGTAGGTCCCTTTCATTTTCTGCAATTAACGCAATGTCATCTACATAATCTCCCATGGAGTTTGTAATTTGTTTAAAAAGGATTCATCACGCTCAGACAATTCCATATGCAGTCCACCCATATTTACACAAAGTGCTGGGAAGGTCTTGAAACAGGCAAAGGGAAGGTTTGAGAAGAATGGGATAGATGGAATACCTGAGCTGGTGGTGTCATCAACAATTGGAGTGTTTGAAGATGCGCAGCGAACAGGTCCATTTTTATGTTGCATGCTGAGATTGGATTTAGCCGTCCGTCTTGAGTGCACGGCTCTGTCAGTAGAGCCATCCAGCTGAAGGGTCAGGATTGATGGGTAATTCAGTTACCAAGGGTAAGTTGCTTACATGGATTAACATGGGTAAGTAACTGTCACATGTACAGATGTGGGTGACTGGTGGTGTCTTGTAGTTTATGCAGGTTCATGAGGATCTAGCAGTTGATCATTCTTCTCAGAGACAGAGTGTACCAGTCCAGGTTAAACGAAAATAATCCTTTATTTGAAGAACGTAGAAAACGTAACAGGTACTGGGTAAAACTTCACACATCTGGTGCACCTCTCCTAGTTTGCAGACTTCTTCTTCTTCAGCCCTCAAATCTACACGCAGCAACTCCATGAATCTACAGTGACTTCTCTGTCTCTGACGGCAGGCTTACACTTCAATTCTTTTATCACTCTCTCTCAACCCAGAGTCACTTTATTTATAGCATCATGGAAAGTTCCCGAATATTCTCGGCTTTTCCCTAGATTTTCAGTCAGTCATAGCCACATTTTCGAACTTCCCTTTCTAGAATATTCTGTAGTTCTAGCCAATCATTGTATGATTAAATTTGTTTACGATTTCTGGGACATTCTCAAAAGATCTAAGGTATTCTACATTTTCCTTGTCATTTCCAGATTTTCCAAAGGATTCTACATATTTCCATACAACAAAAAGTCAAACTTAAACATATATTTTCAGTGTTAGCATAAACCAAGACAAATATTCTTGATTCATTATCGAGCAAATCGCAAACCAATCTTCAAGAACAAACAGCGGAGAGTAGCTGAATCGACAGGCACATTTTGACATCACACTTCTCTTATCGGAATTCACACTTTCATGTTGAGTTTCTTTTTACGCTTTATTTTGAAGTGTAACAGTAACCAAAGTCGATGACAGAAAAGGGCAACAGCTGAGATACCCAACCATCTTGGAGGCACAGGTTCTAAACCCCATTTGGAAAAAAACCCCAGTGACATCAGAGGGACATCCACGAATCTGGACTTGGATTTGGCCCAGCCCTCTTAGAGCGTAAGGAATTTAAGGTTGAAACACTTGAGGGGGGGGGGGGGGGGGTCTCTTCCAAAGACCTGTCCATCTCTCTCCAGAGTTTCATGTTTTTTACCTTGCATAATTCTATTTGGGTCATTCACTGTGGGAAGCTGTTTAGTATACACGTAGGAAAGCCACTTACCATGCGTATGTCATTTACCATGGATGGGTCATTTACCATGGGTAAGTCAGACTTTTTTTTCGTGCCAGAGCTGATGAATTTTGTTTCTTAAGTTTTTCTTAACAGTAATGATGATGATGAAGATGATAAAGATATGCAGATGTTTGCAGGGTTGAAGATTGAATCGGCCAAACGTGAAATTCTGCATGAGGAGGTGCTGATGCCGTATATGTTAGACAGACACTACGACAGATTGGTGGATGCCAGAGATATCCTCAGCAGAAACTCATTCTCCAGACAGGTCTGAATTTTGAAACATTTGTTAATACCTACGCAAGTTGACGATTTGGTACCCCACAAAATTTCTATTCTGCCCTCTTGATCATACAACAGGGTGTTCATGTGTATGGACAACTGGGTGTTCATATATATGGACAACTGGGTGTTCCTGTGTATGGACAACTGGGTGTTCGTATGTATGACAACTGGGTGTTCATATGTATGGACAACTGGGTATTCATATGTATGGACAACTGGGTGTTCATATTTATGGACAACTGGGTGTTCCTGTGTATAGACAACTGGGTGTTCCTGGTATGGACAACTGGATGTTCCTGTGTATGGACAACTGGGTGTTCCTGTGTATGGACAACTGGATGTTCCTGTGTATGGACAACTGGGTGTTCCTGTGTATGGACAACTGGGTGTTCATATGTATGGACAACTGGGTGTTCGTGTGTATGGACAACTGGGTGTTCATATGTATGGACAACTGGGTGTTCCTGTGTATAGACAACTGGGTGTTCCTGTGTATGGACAACTGGGTGTTCATGTGTATGGACAACTGGGTGTTCGTGTGTATGGACAACTGGGTGTTTATGTGTATGGACAAATGGGTGTTCATGTGTATAGACAACTGGGTGTTCCTGTGTATGGACAACTGGGTGTTCCTGTGTATGGACAACTGGGTGTTCCTGTGTATGGACAACTGGGTGTTCCTGTGTATGGACAACTGGGTGTTCCTGTGTATGGACAACTGGGTGTTCCTGTGTATGGACAACTGGGTGTTCCTGTGTATGACAACTGGGTGTTCATATTTATGGACAACTGGGTGTTCATGTGTATGACAACTGGGTGTTCCTGTGTATGGACAACTGGGTGTTCATGTGTATGGACAACTGGGTGTTCATGTGTATGGACAACTGGGTGTTCATATGTATGGACAACTAGGTGTTCCTGTGTTTGGACAACTGGGTGTTCCTGTGTATGACAACTGGGTGTTCATATTTATGGACAACTGGGTGTTCATGTGTATGGACAACTGGGTGTTTATGTGTATGGACAACTGGGGTGTTCATGTGTATGACAACTGGGTGTTCATGTGTATGGACAACTGGGTGTTCATGTGTATGGACAACTGGGTATTCATGTGTATGACAACTGGGTGTTCATGTGTATGGACAACTGGGTGTTCATGTGTATGGACAACTGGGTGTTCATGTGTATGGTCAACTGGGTTTCCTGTGTATGACAACTGGGTGTTCATATTTATGGACAACTGGGTGTTCATGTGTATGACAACTGGGTGTTCCTGTGTATGGACAACTGGGTGTTCATGTGTATGGACAACTGGGTGTTCATGTGTATGGTCATGTTTTCACCCTGCCACTATTAAGGCCTGTTTTGAGGAGATTAAATGCTTGGTATTTTCTTGTGTCTGTGAGCTACTAAACTCTGACATGACTCACAGGGTCTTTAACCTGCATTATTTGATGTTCTGCATGTGTGTTAACATGAAAGAGTCTCAAGCACTTTCAGGTCTGCACATATGTTGAATCTTGAATGTTATATAGAACCGATAATGTTAAACAGTTGTGAGGTATGGAAAGTCAACAAGCAAAGCCAGAACAAGATTGATGCAGCCGAGATGTGGTTTCTACGAAGAATGTTGAGAGTTCCATGGACAGCAAAGAAAACAAACGAGACAGTCTTGACACAAGAAGATCATTGATAATAAAGATTAGAAGAAGACAGGCAACATTTATAGGCCATTTTATGAGGAAAGGGGAATTAGAGCACCTGGCAAAACTGGAGGGAAAGAGAGCACCAGGTAGACCCAAGGAGAAAATATTGGACGGACTTGCAGGGTGGCTGAGGACAGAGAGGGTGGAAGATAAGCCTGCAGCAACGGGGCATAGATACATACGGAGGGCCATGATCGCTAATGCCATGTATCAGGGCACTTGATGATGACGATGATTTGTGTTGACTTGGGATATTGGAGTACAATTTCCACTCTTGAACCACCAGGCAATACCCAAGCCGGTTCAAAGACCAGCGTCCTAACAATGTGACTATTGTGCTCATCACTCTCACTAATGAAAAGATAAAAGCTTCTCTACAACAGCAAAAAAAAACCAACCCAACAACTTGGTTCAGAAACACGGTCTGTGCCCTGCTGTCCAGGATGCAGTTGCAGTTCAGCGCGTGATGGGCTCCCCAAAGACAGAGAATGACTGTCTTTCAGGCAGGATAGAAAATGGTTACACAAAAAATCCTGTCCGTCTGCTAAGGACGTAGGTTTGTTTGAATTAAATGCTTAGATATGGAGCGCTCGCAGGAGCTCTAGCCTATTGTTAAAAGGAGAAGCACATACTGGGCAGCTATGTCCAACTTTCCTGTTGAGAGATGGACTTAATGTGAACTTATCAGGCACAAATTCCAGATTGACTCTAGATAGTGTTCACTCTGTACCGTTTTTTGAGTATACGTGTAATGCTGACCTTTGAGTCCAGAGTGCATTTGTATCCATTATATATCAGTCCAGACATGTGTATTATGTCACTTCCTTTACCAGTCTTCTGAGATACATGTGAATTGTGTTTGGCAGTTTTTTTGAATGAATTTTTGTGTGTGTGCTGAAAATGTTGAAATTTTAGAGGTAAATAGTACAGGCAGTGTTTCATGAACTTTTAGTGGACAGTGACAGTGACAAAGAGTCAGATGATTTAAAAAAAAAAAAGATTTTGAATGTAAGGTCCATAAAGTATTCTAAGGAAAAAAGTCATTATTTTGATTTAAGCAGGACACAAACAAAACAATAATTTTGAATATGAAGTCCACACAGAGCAACCAATATTTCATGTGGGAAACTTTTTTGTGATAAAAAGTTTTTTTAATTTAGTCCAGTTGTACTCAGTCTTCTTTTGCAGTAGGGTAGGACGAAGAAATCAGAAATTATTCTGAATAAATCACAACCACAAGCAGGTGCGCTGTTGCTGAAAAATAGGCCGGGATTCCGTAAGGGCAGAAGGACTGCTGAACAGATCTTTCACCTGTGCGCCCTTTGCATAAATACGTCTAGCACCAGAGAGATGTCTATCACGTCTTCATAGACTTCAAGAAGGCGTTTGACAAGAGTCTGGAAAGAGGGCTATGAGCTACAGTGAAGAAATTTATCATCAGGCGAAAGCTAATCAACACCATCCAGCAACTATTTCAGTTTCAGTATCTCAAGATGACGTCTTCGCACTCAGAACGAATTCCATATGCACTAACGTTACAGGTGCCACATGTATGGTGACTGTGGCACATGCCTTAAGCCTACACATAAACCCATAAGCTGGCCAGATCACCAGCAACTATATTCCAGCACAGTCAGTGCAGTACTTACACAGGCTGTTATCAGAAAGTGGTTCCATATTTTGGTTGGAGTTCATCAGGGCTGCCTTCTGCCCCCCCCCCCCCCCCCAGCACCCCCCATATTCCTGGAGGGCATTAGAACTGACACATCTGAAGATCATGTGAGGACAGTCATCATTGGAGGAAGAATCATCACAAACCGTCGCTTAACAGATGACGTAGTGGCCTGGCGGGCAATGATCAAGAATTTACTAAACTTGTTTGCATACTAGATGAAACATCAACAAAATATGGCGTGGAAATCAACGTCGGGAAGACCAAATTAACAGTCAGCTACAACACCACTATCAGCACTGATGTAATACTCCATGGTCTGAAGCTAAGAACTGTTCAACAAATTACTTACCTGGGATTCGTCATTAGCAATGAGTGATCCAAGCCAGAATTCCTTTGTAAGGGGTAGCAAAGACAACAACACACGGCACACAAATCCGAGATACTTTAGTTGGCCACTTTCTGCCTGCTGTTAATAGCGCGCCCCTTCCCTTCCACTCCCCACACCCTTTTCACCCGTCCCTTTATCACTAGTGCGGGAGCTGAAGGACTTTGGTCGACCCTGCCTGGCTAAAAATAGCACATGCGGGCGACGCCGGCTCACAACTAAAGGGTGGCAGAATGGCTGGGAAAATGCAGCCCAGCTGAAATCTGTACAGTCACCGTCACCGTCACCGATCCCTTAGACTGGCCGTCGGTCGGGGCGCCTCCGAAGACTTGACAACAACCTTTCTCCGCTCCTCCCTGCTTTCCGCTTTCCTTAGGGTATCCCTCAGCTCCAGGCCGGTCCATTGTCGAATATTATTTTCCCATCTCTTCTTTTGTCTGCCTCTTTTCCTTTCTCCCGAGACTGTGCCTTGCAGGATTGTCTTGGCAAGGCCGGATGATCTGTACAGAAGGGCAAGAATATTTCCATGAAACACAAGATTAGGTATTTAAGTGCTCTGGTATTTTCCGTCTACCTGTATGAATTTGAGACAAGGTCCTTCCCAGCAGATGTGGAAAGGCAAATACGAGCCATGGAAATGAGATGTTACCACAATATGTTAAAAATCAGATACACTGATCATATCACCAGTGAACTAGTGCACCAAACCATCAAGCAGCGCATGGGCCATATGGAAGTCTGGTGACATCAGTTAAGAAAAGAAAATTACGTTGGTATGTCCATGTAACAAAATCCAAAGGCCTGGCGAAATAGTCCTGTAGGGAACTGTTGAGAGATAGATATCAAAGGGAAGACAGAAAGAAATGATGGTCTGACAATATTACAGAATGGATAGAGGAACCAGTCGCAAGAAAAAAATGGTGGACTGACAATATTACAGAATGGATAGAGGAACTAGTAGCAAGAAAAAAATGGTGGACTGACAATATTACAGAATGGATAGAGGAACCAGTTTCAAGAAAAAAATGGTGGACTGACAATATTATAGAATGGATAGAGGAACCAGTAGCAAGAAAAAAATGGTGGACTGACAATATTACAGAATGGATAGAGGAACCAGTAGCAAGAAAAAAAGGTGGACTGACAATTTACAGAATGGATAGAGGAACCAGTTGCAAGAAAAAAGTGGTGGACTGACAATATTACAGAATGGATAGAGGAACCAGTTGCAGAGACCCAAGCTTTCGTACACAAACAACAGAGCTGGAGGAATCTGGTGAACATTTCTTATGGCAACACCCCAATGACTCTCCACAGAGTTCAAGGAGAAGGCGATGAAAGATGAAGAAAATGTTATACATACCATTATTTATTTTACTTCATGTGATTTCTTTCTTTCTTTCTTTCTTTCTTTTTTGTTTCTTTCTTCCTTTCTTTCTTTCTTCATTCATTCATTCATTTGTTCATTTATCATTTATAAAACAGAGAAGAAGGTATTCTTTGTACTGTCATTTATTTTGTTGTTTCTCAGTTTCTTTTTTCATGTCTTTATTCGTTCATTTAACATCAGTAAAATAAAGAAAGTATTTTGCATACTGTCATTTATTTATTTATGTTTCTGTTTATTTGTGTAGTTGATTATGAATTCATTTATCATCAGTAAAACAAGAAGGTATTCTGCATAGAGTCATTTGTTTCAATTTTTTTTTCATTTTTATTCATTTGTTTATTTAAAAAAAAATTTAATTTGGTGTTTTTTTTATCATCAGTAAGATGGAGAAGAAGGTGTTGTGCATGCTGCCATTTAAATAATCAATCATTCATTTGTTTATTTTTTCACCAGGGTGGAACAAAGAAGAAGGTGTACTGTATTCCAGAGTGGCTGGGGATCTTGTCGACGGTGCAGAACACAGAGATGATGGCAGAACAACTAGAAATGCTGGACCATGAGCTGGGAGAAGACGAGGAGCTGGAGATCGAAGGGGAGGTGCAGGCGCAGGAAGAACAGAACCGACTGGACACTGATAATAAAGGTGGAAACGACAGGGAGAAAAGAGAGGTGAGTTTAGTCAGTTTATTCCTTTTCTCACACAGGACGGAGCAGCAGGGAAGTTTCAGTCTTTTTCTCCTAATTTTTGTATCTGGTATTCGTTTGTTTGTTTGTTTGTGATCGCATGCTTGATGCGTGCGTGCGTGCGTGCGTGCGTGCGTGCGCGAGCGCGCGCGCTATGCAAATTTAACATAAAAGCAGGGGAACCCTCCCTCTCCATCCATAGACTGATAGACTAACCTTAAACTTAACCTTAAAACTTCTGCTTAAAACTGTTCTCTGAAAGGGAAAATCAAACTATCATCTTCAACCCCATTTTAACCCTTTGACTCCCACACCCTGTCCATAGCATTCTGCATTGCCAACCATGATAGTAAAACAAAAACTCAACCCTTTGATTCCCTCATTCAGGAAGCTGGTGGATAGGGTGAGTGAATCAAAGGGTTAAGATTTCGCAGTTGGTGGATAGGGTGCGGGGGTCAAAGGGTTAAAGAACACTCTTCAGAGATGATTGTCCAGACACCGTTTTCAAGTTTTTACAAGAGGATTATTTAATGATCATGCATACGGGAACGATTTTCAAATGCATTTAGAATTCAATGGATGATTGTGTGATTGGTTTTCAACATTATCTTTTTAATTAACCCTCTAACTCCCGTACCCTGTCCACCAGCATCCTGCATTGCCAACCATGCTAGCAAAACAAAAACTTAACCAATTGATTCCCTCACCCTATCCACCAACTTCCTGCAGGAAGCTGGGGGATAAGGTGAGGGAATCAGGAGGGTTAAGTTTTTGCAGTTGGTGGATAGGGTGCGGGAGTCAAAGGGTTAAACTTTGAGATGTTTACAACTTGGTGTTGGCCCTGATAGTGGTTGGCTGGGTTATCAGCAGTACGAGCTGAACTGACCTGGACTGATCTTTGCTTTCAATCAGAGAGAAAAGAAGAGAGCCCTGGCTCAGGAGCGCCACTCCTACTTGGCTGTGGATGTCTCCAAGTTGGACTACAAGAACGAGAAGCAGCAAGGGGGAGGGGGAGATGATGGTTTCCAAATCACCAGAGCTCAGTGGAAGAAGCTGAAGCGCAAGCTGCGTCGAAATGTGGAGCTGGAGGACCGAATGACCGCCGCTGAGGAGAGACAGGTCAGTCTTTCGAAATCTTTGCGTAAAGTTTTGTCATTACAGTAATGAAGTACATTTGTAGTTAATTTCCTGATCAATGCCACATGTGTCTGTATCGCTAGCATCTGATTGACACAGGCTCCTACCCCACTGGGATGCCGGGGGCTTTTTCGGTATAAATAGTATCCTTACCTTCTGGAAATTCTGTGCTAAAAATTTACTCTTTGTTGTCACTCTCTTTGTTTCTACCTTAAATATCCTTTGCGTTCTGTCACTTCTTCCTATCATTTTCTGCCTTGTTGGTCCATTCACCTGTATGTGCTTGATAAAGTCTTACGTACTGTTTTTTAGGATTGATAATTGGGTACATGTATGAAGTGCCTTTTTGGCTGTAGGGAGGTGAGATATGCAGAAGCAATTTTAGGTAATTTAGGCTTGTTTTTACGTATGTTTTAATGTCCTAAGATATGCTTAAATTTGTATTCAGATGTGTTTTTTAAATCCCCTGTGCGATAAATTGGATGGAATGGTCAACGCCAGGGGCATGTCCTTAGATTATATGCTTGAATGCATTGATATGTGTACTTAATTTTCTTTTCATTTTTTTTCCTGTGAAGTTTTGTATGTTTTGAAATGGTTAAAGCCCTGGTATGGCTCTATGCAGTCGGCTGGGCTTTAAACAACAGTAACACCAGGCTATGTTATGAAAGGAAGTGTAGAGTGCGCTGCCAAGCAGTCTCAGTCGAAAATGGAATTCCATAGCATTATAATTGTCATTCTTACGAACCAGAAAAACACGAAAATAGAATCAGAACGCGTATTTAATACAACAAGACAAGACGGGTGCAAATTTTCGGCCAACTGGCCTTTGTTAAGTATGAATGTAAGATCACAAACAAACACCAAATACAAAATTATGAGAAAAAGACTGAAACTTCCCTGCTGCTTCGTTCAGTGGGAGAAGAGGACTCTTATAACTTTGTATTTGGTGTTTGTTTATGATCTTACATTCACGCTTGACAAAGGCCAGCTGGCCGAAAATTTGCGCCTGTCTTGTCTTGTATTAAATATGCGTTCTGATTCTATTTTCGTGTTTTTTTCTGGTTCGTGTTTGCTTGAACGCGGGCAGTCGCACTTGTTTTTGATTGTCATCCTCATGGTCATGCATCATCATAGTAATAGGAAAATTGTTCTAGACTTTGTTGCCCACAGAATGATGTTGGAGATGGTTCAGGGATAAAAATAGACGTGTGGTTTAGTGGCAGAGTTGATTCTTCTGTTGTGAGCAGACTTTAGCTCATCAGTAAAGGAATCCAAAACAAGTATGACTGCCAACATTCAAGCAAACAGGAACCAGAAAAAAAAAAACCACGAAAAAAAAAATCAGAATGTGTATTTAACACAACCAGACAAGACCAGAAAAAACACGATAAAAAAAATCAGAAAGCTTATTTAAAGACTTGTCTGGTTGTATTAAGTCCGTGTTCTGATTTTTTTGGGTGTTTTTTCTGTTCTTGTCTGGGTGTATTAAATACACATTCTGATTTTTTTTCGTGTTTTTTCTGGTCTTGTCTGGTTGTATTAAATATGCGTTCTGATTCTTTTCATGTTTTTTTTTTTTCTGGTCCATCAGTAAAGGTTTTTTAGTTTTTTTTTAAATGTCATCAGTAGTTTGATAGGAGAAAATAAATGATTTTGGTGGCTGTGATGTAGTGTGTTTCAAACCTCAGTTTTATGGTCTGAAATGCTCATGGAGGCCATGGAAATGATTGTGTAATGAGGATGTGAGGATTTTGACAAGTACCAGTATTGTAATGTGTCTGTATTTTGACAAAGACAGATGATGGCATTGACTGTGTGATATAAATTCCAGTAACGGGGTGGGCTTATTGTTTTCTTGTGAAGCAGCATAAGACTGTTTGTGTTAAATATTACATCTTAAAACCAGGCTGTGAACTTCTTGTTTTATAGTGAAAAAGTTTAAAGACAAATACTTGTGTTACAGTATAACATCTGAAAAACAGGCTGTTGGCTTCTTGTTCTGCTGTGAGGGTGTTGCAATATAGTATCACAAAAACAGTTGCATCCTTCTTGTTCTGTTGTGAAACAGCATAAAGACATATCTGTATTACACTTTTACAGTAGAACATCTCAAAACAGTCATATGCTTCTTGTTCTGTTGTGAAACAGCATAAAGACATATATTTGTGTTACAGTAGAACATCTCAAAACAGTCATATCCTTCTTCTTGTGTTGTGAAACAGCATAAAGACATATTTGTGTTACAGTAGAACATCTCTAAAATAGGGCACAGGTTTCATGTTCTGTTGTGAAACATATATTTGTGTTACAAAATATATGTCAAATACAGGCACCAAATCAGTATCAAAGTGTGTTACAGTATAATATGTCAATTAGAGGCACCAGGTCAATATCAAAGTGTGTTACAATATAAGTTGTCAGAAACAGGCACCGGGTCAGTATCAACGTGTGTTACAATATAACGTGTCAGAAACAGGCACCAGGTCAGTATCAAGGTGTGTTACAATATAACATGTCAGAAACAGGCACCAGGTCAGTATCAACGTGTGTTACATTATAACGTGTCAGAAACAGGCATCGGGTCAGTATCAAAGTGTGTTACATTATAACGTGTCAGAAACAGGCACCAGGTCAGTATCAAAGTGTGTTACATTATAATGTGTCAGAAACAGGCACCAGGTCAGTATCAAAGTGTGTTACATTATAACGTGTCAGAAACAGGCACCAGGTCAATATCAAAGTGTGTTACATTATAACGTGTCAGAAACAGGCACCAGGTCAGTATCAAAGTGTGTTACATTATAACGTGTCAGAAACAGGCACCAGTTCAGTATCAACGTGTGTTACATTATAACGTGTCGGAAACAGGCACCAGGTCAGTATCAACGTGTGTTGCAATATAATTGTCAGAAACAGGCACCAGGTCAATATCAAAGTGTGTTACAATATAATTGTCAGAAACAGGCACCAGGTCAATATCATAGTGTGTTACATTATAACATGTCAAATACAGGCACCAGGTCAGTATCATAGTGTGTTACATTATAACGTGTCAAATACAGGCACCAGGTCAATATCATAGTGTGTTACATTATAACGTGTCATATACAGGCACCAGGTCAATATCATAGTGTGCTACATTATAACGTGTCAAATACAGGCACCAGTTCAGTATCATAGTGTGTTACATTATAACGTGTCAGAAACAGGCACCAGGTCAGTATCAAAGTGTGTTACAATATAACGTGTCAGAAACAGGCACCGGGTCAGTATCAACGTGTGTTACATTATAACGTGTCAGAAACGGGCACCAGTTCAGTATCAAAGTGTGTTACATTATAACATGTCAAATGCAGGCACCAGGTCAGTATGAAAGTGTGTTACATTATGACATGTCAAATACAGGCACCAGGTCAGTATCAAAGTGTGTTACATTATAACATGTCAAATACAGGCACCAGGTCAGTATCATAGTGTGTTACAATATAACGTGTCAAATACAGGCACCAGGTCAGTATCAAAGTGTGTTACATTATAACGTGTCAAATACAGGCACCAGGTCAGTATCATAGTGTGTTACATTATAACATGTCAAATACAGGCACCAGGTCAGTATCATAGTGTGTTACATTATAACATGTCAAATAGAGGCACCAGGTCAGTATCATAATGTGTTACATTATAACGTGTCAAATACAGGCACCAGGTCAGTATATAGTGTGTTACATTATAGCATGTCAAATACAGGCACCAGGTCAGTATCATAGTGTGTTACATTATAACGTGTCAAATACAGGCACGAGGTCAGTATCATAGTGTGTTACATTATAACATGTCAAATACAGGCACCAGGTCAGTATCATAGTGTGTTACATTATGACATGTCAAATACAGGCACCAGGTCAGGATCATAGTGTGTTACATTATAACGTGTCAAATACAGGCACCAGGTCAGTATCATAGTGTGTTACAGTATAACGTGTCAGAAACAGGCACCAGGTCAGTATCATAGTGTGTTACATTAGAACGTGTCAAATTCAGGCACCAGGTCAGTATCATAGTGTGTTACATTATAACATGTCAAATACAGGCACCAGGTCAATATCATAGTGTGTTACATTATAGCATGTCAAATAGAGGCACCAGGTCAGTATCTATGTGTGTTACAATATAACGTGTCAGAAACAGGCACCAGGTCAGTATCAAAGTGTGTTACATTAAACGTGTCAGAAACAGGCACCGGGTCAGTATCAAAGTGTGTTACATTATAACATGTCAAATACAGGCACCAGGTCAATATCATAGTGTGCTACAATATAACGTGTCAGAAAGAGGCACCAGGTCAGTATCAAAGTGTGTTACATTAAACGTGTCAGAAACAGGCACCGGGTCAGTATCAAAGTGTGTTACATTATAACATGTCAAATACAGGAACCAGGTCAATATCATAGTGTGTTACATTATAACATGTCAAATACAGGCACCAGGTCAATATCATAGTGTGTTACATTATAACATGTCAAATACAGGCACCAGGTCAGTATCATAGTGTGTTACATTATAACGTGTCAGAAACAGGCACCAGGTCAGTATCATAGTGTGTTACATTATAACATGTCAAATACAGGCACCAGGTCAGTATCATAGTGTGTTACATTATAACGTGTCAAATACAGGCACCAGGTCAGTATCAAAGTGTGTTACATTATAACATGTCAAATACAGGCACCAGGTTAGTATCAAAGTGACAGTTAACTTCTCCTTCTGAACAGGTGGCAGATTTGTGGATGCTGGACATAGCGCAGAGATGGCGGCTGTACCGTCGCTGGACTCACAGCTTGTGTGAAGCCCTCAAGTTGAAGATGGGTGAGCGAGAGCAAAGGTACGATGACCTAGCGCGCAGACATCAGGAAACGCTCATGCAAGAGGACAAACATATCCTGAAATTCGCCACAGTTCTGGCCATGACCACCACGGCTGCTGCCAGGTACAGTTGTTTGTGTGATTCAGACACTTAGGCAGTACGTTTTATATATGTCACCGCTGAGAAACCACATGGATTTACAGAACCATCATGCATCCTGCACCTCCCATGGGGATGCCAGGGGTTCTTTCAGTGTAAATAGTATGCCCACCTTCTGGAAATTCTGTGCTAGAAATTTCCTCTTTCCTGTCACTCTCTTTGTTTCTGCCTTGCTCCTTTAAGCAATTTTAGATAATTTATGCCTGTTTTTATATTATATGTTTTGGTGTCGCTAGGTATGCTTATATTTGTATTCAGGTGTGTTTTTTAAATCCCCTGTGTGATAAATTGGATGGAGAGGTCAGCGCCGGGGACATGTCCTCGTATTATGTGCGTGACTGCATTGATATGTGTACTTAATTTTCTTTCCTTTTTCTTTTTTTGTCTTGCAGTTTTGTATGTTTTGAAGCGGTTATAGCCCTGATATGGCTCTACGCAGTCGGCTGGGCTTTAAACAACAACAACAACAACAACAACAGTGCATCCTGCGATTCTCAAAACAGAAGTTCTGATGGCACAGAAAAATGGTCTTTAGCCAGCTGGAGAATGTGGTGTACTTTGTATAGCACCACCTGTTTCTCATTTTAAGTCACAGTTAAAGAATTACCTGTTCACCTAGGCTTTCCATGGTAAATATTATAATTCTCCACCAGTAGTTGCTGTCATTTAACCATAACCATGTTTCATTGTGTCTTCATTCATATATGATATGTATATGTTCATCATATAGGAATATGTATATGAGCCAGGGTCAAAAGGTGCTTTAGGGTGACTTTCCTAGTTCAAATCACTGCAACTAATTTTCTTGCCTTTGCACAGCCTGAACAATCCTAGATATTGAGCTTTAAATGTCAAATCAAATAGCAGACCATCCCCAACCCAACACGTCCCCAGCCGAAAGCCAAAACACTCTGATGACATCTGTGGCGTCAGTACGCGTGAAATTTATTCTGGTTGCCAAGATACTAGCTTTAGAAACTTTAACCTTTTAACTCCCTAACCCTACCTGCCAGCATCCTGTATTTTCAGCCACGATAGCGAAGCAAAAACTTAATCCTTTTCACTCCCTCGCTCTTTCCACCAGCTTCCTGCAGGCAGTTGGTGCATAGGGTGAGGGAGTGAAAGGGTTGTTTTTGCAACTTATGGACAGGCTGTGGGAGTGAAATGGTTAACTCTTTGACTCCCGCACCCTATCCACCAACTGCAAAAACATAACACTTTGACTCCCTCACCCTATCCGCCAGCTTCATGCAAGAAGCTGGTGGATAGGGTGAGGGAATCAAAGGGTTAAGTTTTTGCTTTGCCTGCATGGTTGACAAGGCAGGATGCTGGTGGACAGGGTGCGGGAGTTAAAAGATTAACTGAAGCATCGTCTGTCTCTTAAGGCATCTATAGTGACAAGTACATGTACATATGAAATTTATTCCCGAGTGCAGAGACCCTTGTCTCGAAAAACTGAAACTGGAACATTTGTCTCACTCTGCCTCCTTATACATGCCTGCAAGGAAGCTGGTGGATAGGATGAGGGGTCAGAGGGTTAAGTTTTTGCTTGGCTAGCGTGGTTGACAAAGGGTTATATTAAACTAAGTTTCCCACCAGGTAGTAAATTTCATTTCAGTTCTCGGTATCACATTTGCAGTTTTTGTTTGTTTTGACGCAGATACCAGTCAGTCTTGCAGGAGGTCAAGCCAAAGATCATCGTGGTGGAGGAGGCGGCGGAAGTGCTGGAGGGTCACGTGATCACCACGCTCAGCCAGGACTGCGAGCACTTGATTCTGATTGGCGACCACAAACAGCTGCGGCCCAGCCCCACTGTTTATGCTCTGGCCCGCAAGTACAATCTGGAGCTGTCTCTCTTTGAGCGCATGATCAACAACGGGTTGAAGTACGTCTATGAGGCGTGTGTGTGTTGTGGGGGGGGGGGGGGGGGGGGGGGGGGAGGGGGGGAGAGTGGGGAATGCAAGGTGCTTGTATATGTGTGTGATTGTGGGGGTGGGTGGGATGTGTTGTGTGTGTGTGTGTGGAGGGGGGGGGTGTATATGTGTGTGTGTGTGGGTGGGTGTGTGTGTCTGTGTGTGTGTGAGGATTGGGTGGATTGGAGGATATCATGGGTGCCACTCTTCCGTCTGGGTGACAGAAATCCGTTTTCTCGGCAAGGCCCCAGACGGAAATTCCGTTTTTTCAGTTTCGTTATTCAAAAAAAAAAAAAGATGTTTGGGGGAAAAAAACAGTTGAATCGGCGGTATTATGACCGAAGCAGCACTGTAGCAGACGACCGGAAATGAGGAAGCGCTCTCTATCGTCGAAGACAACACAGGTCCAGCGATCTTTTTTAGGCTACACACATCACTTACGTTGCGCCATTGTGCTGCTAGTACCTTCAAGCGAAAACGTTTTCCAGTTAGGCAACGTAAAGTTTTGTCATGCCGTTCTTACAAGAAGGGGATTCAAATCTTGCTACTGTTGAGAAAGGGGTGAAGAACAAGTGGAGTGGGCGGCCCCTAGACCCCAGCCTGATTTTCATTTTTTTCAGATTTTCAAAGTGTCACCCTTGGATATGTATGAGTGTTGGGGTGGAGGTTGATGGTGCGTGTGGGATGTGGATTATACAATGTTTTATGTGCACATAATTATGTATGTGTATGTGTTTGTGAATATGTTCATCACTTTGTGTGTGTTTAAGTGAGTGTGTGAGAATCTTTGTGTGTACGTACGTGTGCACATGTGTAGTATACTGTATCATTATAAATCTGTGTGTGCGTGTGTGCACATACGCTGCTTTGTATGCCTGGACGACCATGCGAGCATCTGTATGTATGTGTGTGTGTGTCCATATGTGTAACATGTATTGTTTCGAGTGGGTGTTTATGCATATGCATACATGCATAGGGATGTGTGTGTGTGTACATGCATGTGTGTGTACATGCATTAACCCTTTGACTCCGGCACCCAATCGACCAACTGCAAAAAAATTAACCCTTTGACTTCCTCATCTTATCCACCAGCTTCCTGCAGGAAGCTGGTGGATAGGATGAGGGAGTCAAAGGGTTATGGTTTTGCTTGGCTAGCATGCTTGACAATGCAGAAGATTGCTTGTGGACAGGGTGCAGGAGTCAGAGTGTTAAATTCAACAGTTTCCCGCCAAGTAGTAATAAAACCAAAATGACACACTGCGACATGATCAGCCCTCTCACTCACATCAACACAGGTGCACCACCCTAGGCTGGCAGCATCGCATGCGTCCGGAGATAGCCACACTGATGAAACCCATCTACCCGGATCTGAATGACCACCCGTCAGTGAACTTGTACGAGGCGATTAAAGGGGTGTCGACCAACCTCTTCTTCATCAACCATGCTGAGCCTGAGACCCACGATGATGAGACCAAGAGTCACTCCAACCTGTATGAGGCTGAGTACATGGCACGCCTCTGTCTGTACCTGCTCAAGCAGGGTTATGACCCTTCCAGGATTACTGTCCTTACCACCTATTCAGGTGAGAACAGTCCTCTTTTTTGTTGTTGTTATAAGTATAGAATTAACTCATTCTGCCCTGGGCGATTGTGTCAGTCAACAACCTTTCTGCCCTGGCTGTTTGGAAGGGTTACTAATAAAATTGTAAAAAAAAAGGTTTTGGAGTTAAAGACTTGAAACTTTCTGGTATTGCTAACATAAGAACAAACTAACTTTTGTGCAAGTATAAAGGTGATCTTTTGTTGATTTTTATTTTAATTGAATTTTGAAAAAAATGACACTTTTTCAAAAGTTTGCACGGGGGGGTACCAATACATGCTAAGAATAAAAAACCCACAAATTTAGACTTTTGATATCAAAAACACTTCTAGACAGTTGCAATATGACTGGGCATTATGTTTACCAAGTATCATGAACTAGCTGCAAGTCTTTCTTTGTCAACAAACAATTTGAAGTATGCAAATTTTAAATTGTACACACACACACAGACAACAATGGCCATTCATACTAAATATACAAAAAAAATCATAAAAAATCAGAGGAAAGATAGACAGATTTGAAAGTTTCTGATGATACTAACATGGTTACAAACCAGCTTTTGTGTAAGTATGAAAGAGTTGACTTGTTTGGTACTATTTTTTTAAATTTTGAGATGAATTATTTTGTTTTAAAAGTTTCCGCGGGAGGGGGTACCAATATGCAAAGAATAAAAAACTCACAAATTCAGCTTTCTGATATCAAAAACACTTTTAGGCAGTTGCAATATGATCAGGTATTATGTGTACTAAGTATCAGAAACAAACACCAACTCTTTCTTTGTGATCAAGCAATGTTTATTATGTCAATAATAGCCATTCACATTACATAAACAAAAAAAATCATAAAAAATCATAGGAAAGATATATAAAGTTGAAAGTTTCTGGAGATACTAACATAATTACAAACCAATGTTTGTGCAAGTATGAAGGTGTTGAGTTGTCTCCTGCCATTTTTTTTTTATTTATTGATTTTTTTTTTAATTGCGCGGCAGGGGGGTGGGGGATACCATATATGAAAAGAATATAAAACCCACAATTTAAGATTATTGAAATAAAAAACACATCTAGACAGTTGTAATATGATTGGATATTATGGGCACCAAGTTTCAGAAACCAGCTGTAAGTCTTTCTATGTAAACAAGCAATGTTCATTATATCAATATTATAATGTACACACACACCCACAGACGACAATGGCAATTCAGACACACAAACAAAAAAAATCATAAAAAATCATAGGAAAAACAGACAGACTTGAAAGTTCCTGATGATACTAACATGGTTATAAACTGACTTCTGAGCAAGAATGAAATTGTTCACTTGTTTGGTACTATTTTTTTTAATTTTGAAGTAAATTATTTTGTTTTTAAAGTTTGCGCAGGGGGGTACCAATACATGCAAAGAATAAAAAAAACCCTACATTTAGCTTTTTGATATCAAAAACACTTCAAGACAGTTGTAATATGATTCAGTATTATGTGAACAAAGTTTCAGAATCCAGCTGCAAGTCTTTCTATGTAAACAAGCAATGTTCCTTATGTCAATATTATATACACACACGCACAGACACAGCTGTGGCCATTCACACTTCATGAACAAAAAAAAATCATAAAAAATCATAGGAAAACAGACAGACTTGAAAGTTTCTAGTGATACTTACATGGTTACAAACTGAATTTTGTGCAAGAATGAAACAGTTGACTTGTTTGATACAGTTTTTAGAAATTTTACTGTAAATTATTTTGTCAAAAGTTTGTGCTGGGGGGTACCAATATATGCAAAGAATAAAAAAAACACAATTTTAGCTCTATGATATCAAAACACTTCTAGACAGTTGCAATATGATTGGGCATAATGTGTACCAAGTTTCAGAAACCAGCTGTAAGTCTTTCAATGAAAACAAGCAATGATTATTAGGTCAATGTTGTAATGTACACACATGCCCAAAGACAACAGCAATTCAGACTACATCATAAAAAAAAAATCATAGGAAAGACAGATAGACTTGAAAGTTTCTGGTGATACTAACATGGTTATAAACTTTTGAGCAAGTATGAAAGTGTTCATATGCCTTCTACTATTTTTTTTAAATTTTGAAGCAAATTATTTTGTTTCAAAAGTTTGCGCAGGGGGTACCAATATATCCAAAGAATAATAATTTAAAAAAAAGTTAGCTTTTTGAAATCAAAAACACTTCTACACAGTTGATATATAACTGGGCATTATGTGTACGAAGTATAAGAACCTAGCAGTAACTCTTTCTTTGTCAAGAGGCAATGTGTAGTATATGTTATACTTTACAAACACACACACACTGACAACAAATTACTATGGTCATTTGCATTAGGTAAAGAAAAAAAATCATACATAATCACAAGAAATATTGAGACTAGAAAGTTTGCAATCATGTACACAATAAAAGTGTACAAGAGCAAATAAGCAAGCTTGAAATCATGTTTCAGTGATTCATTCTGAATTGAAAATAAGAAAACAAACGTTCTGGGGGGTAGTTTGAGCTTAAATCAAGTTATCAGACAGTCATTATATATTCTGGTCCATGCAGTATTCTCTGCACATGTTTTGTAACACAGATTTACTCCTGTTCCTGAATCCAACATCAGTCCTGAATCCAACAAGGGGTGTGGGGGTGGGGGGCGTGGTTCTGCACATGCTCGACATGCAGACCACTCTCTTTGTCCTCAGTGAAATTGCTGATCACAGGGAAGAATGTGAAGTTCTCGTTCCATGATTTTAGAAAAATGTCCAGAAACGCTTCAGTGTTCTCTTCACCACCCACTTCCATCTCCTCAGCACTGTCGTCGTCAGCAGGCATCGCTTCGTCCGACTCTGTGTCATACTCGGTACTGAGTCGAAAGACCGAGTCTTGGTCACTGGAAGTGTCACTGAGTTGAGGGCCGACATCCGAGTCTATCACAACAAACTCACTACACATCGAGTCATCTTCTTCTTCAACGTCTGAGCCTTCAGTCTGAAGCTGTTCGATTCGTTCAAGCACTTCTGGTGCCGTGTAGCCACGAGTTTGTCTGCTTCGCTTTGTTGGCGTCGAAGGCGCCGCCATTTTGATAACACGCAGCAGGCTGACATGGAGCTACTACCCTTACACATTCGCATACAGCACAGACAATGAAGCCTTGTTGCTCGCGGGAATGGTGCAGATGCACTCATAAATGAATGAACTAGAGGCCTGTAGTGCTTAGTTTCGTACACAGTCCAGCTCCGGCGAATGAAAAATGCAGAAAGCAAAAGTACCGAACTCAGTACGTTCGGGCTGAAACGTTGTGCGAGCAGGGTACCGATATCGGTACGTTCGGGCTCTAAGAGTTAACTCTTGCTATGAGTATCAGGATTTTCCGATCATGTCTCAACAACGCTTGTCTACAAGCGTCAGAGAAATGTGTGTGTGTGTGTGTGTGTGTGTGTGTGTGTGTGTGTGTGTGGTGTGCGTGCGTGCGTGCGTGCGTGCGTGCGTGCGTGCGTGCGTGTCTGCTTCAGCGCTTAGATTTGATTTTATCAAGATTTTGCGCTATATAAATATTGTAATTATTATAATTATTAGAAATCCGACTTGAGTTTTGAAAATCTGTGGGGCTTTCAGTATTTCTGTTAACCAAAACTAATAGCCAGAAATAGATTCTTTGGTCATTCTGAAATAGATTCTTTGGTCATTCTTAGCCTTGTTTCAGACCATTTGGTCACTGAACTCTGCAGTGGGTGTGTAGACAGTGCAAAGTTCACGACCCACTATCTCCACAGCGAAGCAGAAGAAGGAAAAGCAAATGGCTGAACAATACTCAACAACTCAGCGCTGTTCAACACAGTCTCTTCCTTCATTGCACGTGGAGAGTGTGCACGTTGGATTTTATGAAATTTCAAAATGTGACTGTAGAGCTGATGTATTGACCTGACTGTGTATTTTGTAAGACATTTTTCACCTGAAATTTCTCTAATTTTACTTGTAACGTTACTCAGCAACCATGAGAGTTAAACAGATGAAATTTCAGCATGTTGTACACCAATCTTTTAATATGTGACCCACCAGATTTCAAAACTCTCTGTTTTCATTTATTTGTATGAGAATTTTTCTCATGACCTATACAAATTGTGCGTATCACTATCAGGGGAACGGCAAGGGGCATAATCGTTCGTAGCGAGTGAGTTAAAAGAGTCTTACCTGGAGAGATGACGGTTAAGTTGAATTATTTATATGATTTTACGTCCGTTTTTATTTTATTGCATTTTAGACTTGCAAGGTTAACAGTGAGCATGTATAATCCACACAGGGGACAAGCTGCTCACCTTCCTGTAATGCAACCAGACAAGCAAATTGCAAAGAAATGAAATGAGGACAGTAAACTGTAATCGTGAAACACAAACAACAGTGCAGGAAGAGATAAGCTAACTCAGGGGCACCCAGTCTTGTTTTTGTTGGTGATGTAGATAAACAGATTTCTAATCTGAAATGATGAGAATTCTGCCTTAGTGAGAATTTCTTGGGTTGTTCTGTAAATGGGTTGTTCTGTAGATGGGTTGTTCTGTAGACTACAGGAGAGAAAGAAACAGATGGGCACATCAGCCTAATATTAATTCCAACCAAATCTTTCCCTATTCACTCTGGGTGGCTAGTCACTGAGACATGGTCTGACACCAACTGACTGGTTTCCCACAGAATGGGTCTCATGTAATTACTGTCTGACCAATGGCAGATGTGAAATGATTTACAGTTCAAGTTACTATAAAACAACAATAAAGGAATTATGAGTTTTCTTTTTACATTTTGTTATTTTGTGCAGAATTATCTCTTAATAGTGAAAAAGTAAAACTGTCGTTACTTTTTGTCAAAATCATTTACCACACATGATTCTTAAATGCAGTGTCACAGACAAAGAAAAAAAGAGAACAAATTTTTGGGTAGAGAAAATCAAAATGGTGCAGAAAAATTCATCGATTGAAAGAAAAATAGAAAGAAAGAAAGGAAAAAAGAAATTCTACCAAATTGCTATTAGATAAGTAAAACTTTTCTGCTCTCATTGCAGGGCAGCTGTTTCACCTTCGAAAGCTGATGCCAAAGAAGAGCATCTTTGATGGCGTGCGGGTGACAGTGGTGGATAACTTCCAGGGGGAGGAAAATGACATCATACTTCTCTCCCTTGTGCGCAGCAATGACGATAGCAACATTGGCTTCCTGAAGACCGAGAACCGTGTCTGTGTGGCTCTGTCTCGTGCCAGGGTAAGGATGTATGGTGTGTTATTGAAGTGGTTGGTTAGCCTTTTTGCCTCTTTTGGAGACTCAGGTTGACTATAGTGGTTCACAACTGTAGACAGCTCCAGTCTACAGGCTGTCAGACAATGGTTGGTAACTAGCATCATCATCATCATGTGACCTGCCGCATGGCGTTGGCAATCATGGCCCTCTACACGAATCTATCCACCGTCGCTGCAAGTACATCTCCCACCCTCCCTGTCTTCAGCCACCCTGCAAGTCCGTCCAGTATTTTCTACCTGGTGTTCTCTTTCCCTCCAGCCTTCCTACTTACTGAGTGCTGAATACTGCTTTTAATTACACATACTATACCGTGGCTCACAAATGCAATAAGCGGCAGCGGTTTGCCAATTCTGCCTCGTAACAATAAAGTCCGAAGGGACAGTAACTCTGAGAGTGTCTACGTCTTGCGCATGCGCAGGTGCTCTTCCTCTTTTCTCGGCAGCCATCTTCCAGCTCGCCTCGTACGCTCTGAGCAGCTAAGTATTTTTCGATTTCGCTACGCGATCGATCGATTGTCGTTGTTGTTTTTGTGTCTTGCCTATGTTTTCGTTTAAGGGAGAAACTTATGTGAAGCGATTGGGTGGCAAAGCGAGGGTTAAGAAGATTTCGTCCGCCGAATTCTCAAACCCACAAAGGGGTGGTTCCACCGGTGCACAAACCGCTCTCTCTTCAACTTCGTCTCTCCCTTTTACGTCTTCTCTCTTTCACACTATCGCAACCCAGCTACGGTTCGGTTGCGGTGACCACGAGCCCTCAACTCAGCTCCGGCTCAGTTGAATTTTCGGCATTTTACGGCCCTCACACTGCCCGGCACGGTGATCGACTCAACTCCGGTTCTGTCGATTCTGTGCTCGCCCCCTTCGTACAGCTTAACTCCGGTTCTGCTGGTACTGTTTCAGCCTCCATGGCTGATGGGCGCATTGGGCATGGGTCTCCTTCGGGAGGCAAGATGGACCGTAATATGAGCGGAACCGGCTCACCCCCTGGTTCGCCAGGCGGGACACCCCCTGGTTCGCCAGGTGGGCCAAGGGAGACAACCCCACCCTTACGGGCGTCAGATCGTCGATCCGCCCCGGTTGTCTCCCTTCCTCCCCCACAGCCTGCTGCTGCACCCGCCACAACCTCTCTGTCCCATTCCGGACAGAGCACTTGGGCGCCTTGGCAACTACCAAGCGACCCATGGCGGGCTGCCACATCTCTGTCCCATTCCGGACAGAGCACTTGGGCGCCTTGGCACATGCCTAGCCGCCCCCAGCAGGCTGGCCCTTTGGGCACTGGGGACCGGGCCAGGCCCTACCCTTCATGGGGTCAGGGTCCTGATGCCCCTTGGGCTCAGCCCATGCCGCATCCCATGGCACCGCACATGGTACCGTGGCACCCATCCTTGGGATTTCCCCCGGCCTCGGCCACGGGATGCACGTGGTGGCCCGGCTTTATGCCCGGCGCCCCACCAGCGCAGGACTCACCCTGCCCAGCCCCCCCGGCACCACCCGTGTTGGACACAACACCGGGGGTGCCTCCTGGGGCTCTGACCCGGGTCCCACAACCGTGGCACCCCGGTCAGACTCTCCGCAGACTCTCGCCCCCTCCATAGGCGGGCCAGAGGACTCGGACTCGGCCTCAGAGGATGAGGCCCCTGCCCACATGGCATTCTGCTTCCAGGATGCCATGGACCGGCTGGCACAACTCACACCGGAGGCGGTGTCCACTGTGCCAGAGCCCAAGGCTCCCAAGCTTGGCTCGGCCGAGCGCCTTTTCAGCGCTCACCCTACCTCAGCCCCACGGGCCTCCTTGCTAAAACAGTCCGACATGGTGGCTGACTGCCTCAGGCAAGCCCAGGACACCGCCAGGGGGAAAGAGGCACAAGATTTCGTTCCAGGATCTGTGCCTGACTTCCCGGGAGCCTTGCCCTTCAGGAAATTCCTGAAGCCGGCACCGCTCCCCTTCCAGCGGAAGCCCTTCATGGCCCATGGGCCTATCCCTGACGCTCCCCTCTCGCTCACACAGGAGAACCTCCTCCTTGTGAACGATCGCTCTCGGGCCCAGCCGCAGCATATCTCCATCACGGAGAAATGCTTGACGGAATGGGAGGAGAACGCGAGACGGGGGCTGGCGGCAACCTCCGCCCTGGACTCATTCTTGGGCGGCCTAGGGGAAGCCCTGAAGGACCCCAACCAGCAGTCCTTCACGCTCCGCCAGGCGCCTGACCAGGCAACCATCGTGGCCTTTATCCAGGCCATGGCGCAGGGGCTCAGATCCGTGGCCGAATCGCAAGCACGCACGTATCTGAACGCCGTCATGGCGAGGCGGGATGCCATTCTCGCGGCATCCTCGGTTGCCACCTCACCGTCGGCAAGGGCCTCCTTGCGCGCGGTGCCCATCCAGCCGGGCTCCCTCTTCGGGAACCATGTTCAGGCCGTCCTGAAGCACCAGGCGGACATAAAAAGGGACCTCGCCCTCCATTCGAGGCCCTCTCGCCCTGCCGTGAAGCGCCCGGCTCCAGCGGCCTACCCGCCAAACAGGCCCACCCACACCAAGTTTCGGGCCGATCCCAGGCCCCAAGGGCACAGGAGACCGCAACAGCATTCGGGCAGGCCGGTGGCCCGGCCTAAGGCTCGCAGGCCGGCTCCCTCTCAGCCGGCCAACCCCCAATGACTCACCCCCGGCCTGAGGCCATCACCCCCCACGGGCGATCCTGTGGGCAGTCTCTCCAGACACATCGACGCGTGGGAGAGGCTGCCCGCCAGCCCGTGGGCCCTGCGGGTGATCAGGTCGGGGTTCCGCCTTCCTTGGGGCCCAAGGAAGGCTCCTCTCACGCTCTCTCCCCCTGCTTTCGCACTTCCTCAAGATCGCTCGGCCTCGCAGGCCCTGGATCAGGAGGTTCTTTCGATGTTAGCCAAGGGGGCTACGGAGGAAGTTTCCTTCGCTGCGTCCCCGGGATTCTATGGACGCATCTTTGTGGTCCCCAAAACTTCGGGGGGCTGGAGGCCCGTCCTGGACCTCTCCTCCCTAAACCGGTTCCTCCGCGTCCTCCATTTCCGTATGGAGACCCCTATGTCCATCCGCGAGGCCTTGCACCCGGGCGACTGGGGGATATCCATCGACCTCAAGGATGCATACTTCCATCTCCTCATTCACCCCAGGGACAGGAAGTACCTCAGATTCGTCTGGAGGAACCGGATCTTCCAATTCAGGGCACTGCCCTTCGGTCTGGCACCCGCCCCTTGGCTCTTCACGAAGGTGGCGAGGGAACTCTGCATGCATGTTCGGGAGAAGGGCATCCGCCTCAAGGCCTATCTAGACGATTGGCTTCTACTCGCCTCCTCCAAAGAACAGTGTGCGCAACAAGCATCCCAGGTCCTGCAACTCTGTCACAACCTGGGCTTTGTCTGCAACGAGGAGAAGTCGGACCTAACTCCCTCCAAACAATTCCAGTTCCTGGGCATGTCCTTCGACACCTCCAAGTGGAGGGTCACCCCGTCTCCCCAGCGCTTACTGCGCCTTCAGGGCCTCTTAGCCCAACTGCTCCCCCAACCCCAAGCGCCAGCAAGGAAGCTGGCCTCCCTACTGGGCCTTATGGAGTCGCTGGCACCCCTAGTGCCACTGGGTCGTCTTCTCAAGCGGCAATTCCAACGCGGCTTCAGGAAGCGTTGGTCACAGTCGCTTCAGCCATGGGACCTCCCGGTCCACCTGGGCCCTTGGTTCATATCAGCAGTGACCAAATGGCGCTCCCAGTCACGCCTGGCCCAGGGAGTCCCCATCACACTGCCCCCTCCTCAGGAGCACTTGTTCACGGACGCGTCCACCTCCGGGTGGGGAGCCCATGTCGGCACGCTGACAGCCGCAGGTCGGTGGTCGACCGACCTCATGCCCTGCCACATAAACATGTTGGAACTGGAGGCAGTTTGCCTGGCACTCGGGGAGTTTCTC
>JAPXFY010000031.1:33861038-33871038 GCA_030674185.1 Monoplex corrugatus
GTGTGTGTGTGTGTGTGTGTGTGTGTGTGTGTGTGTGTGTGTGTGTGTGTCTGTGTGTGTGAACACGCACATGTTGGACACTTCTGTGTATGACTGTGTGATAATGTTTAGCATGCCGGTGAGTGTCATTTATGTGTGTGTGTGTATGTGTGTGTGTGTGTGTGTGCAAGTGTGTGTGTGTGTGCAAGTGTGTATGTGGTTTGGTCGTGGTGTGTGTATGTGTTGTCAGAAAAAATGTGTGTACCTGTGTAGTTTGGTTTGTGTGCATAAAGAGTGTGTGTGTGTGTGTGTGTGTGTGTGTGTGTGTGTGTGTGTGTGTGTGTGTGTGTGTGTGTGTGTGTGTGTGTTCATTCGTTATTTCTTTTAACATCTATTCACTTGAGTGCTTTTAGACAAAAAAAAAAAAAAAAAAAAAATGTGGGGGTTACAGGTATAAAACAACTGGGCTGAATCAAAGTAAACGACCTATGGGACTGTGCAGTAAATGCCTAGCAATGTGTAAATACACAGTGAAATCAGTATGTTTCTGTTTTAAATTTGTAAATGATGCAGAGAAATAAGGTCACATTTGCTGACAACACAAAAGGTGTGTAACTGTTATATAATCATTACGGATACATTTGATGGTTTTACTGAAATTCGTTCGAAGTGAGTCGAGAGATAATCTGTAAGCTAAAGTTATCTCTAGTCTTGTAAAACCCTGGTAATTTGTGATGAACAGGCGAAGGTCACGTTGAGCTTTTATTTTGTTTTCCAATTTAGCATTCATTTCATGTTCAGAGTGTGGTAAATCAAGCTCAGTACTGAAATCCCTATTCAGTGCTGCACTTTTAGCTGTTCTGTCGACACGATCATTATATATGATACCACAGTGTGATGGGATCCGACAAAAAGTAATTTGTGTATATATTGTTATAAAACAATGAATTAGAAATTTTATCTCAACTATTAACTCACTCGGTACGGAGAGTTTTTCCCCTTGCGTTTCCCCAGGTACGGCCCATTTTGAAGGGTTAGGAAAAATATCACAAAAAATACAAAACATAAAGGATCAAAGTGAAACTTTCAGATCTGAATATTTACATGCTGAGTTAGTTCATGCCAAAATATCGAAGTTCTTCCTTGAATATTTCTTCGTCATGTGCCATGTTGAAAATACCCCAAATTTTGTGGTCTGGATCACTGTACAGTCAGTCACTCTGATCAGCTCCATGAACACACAGTCAAATGTGAGAAGGTCTTTGTATGCACAAAACAACATGAATAAAGTAGACTTTGCTCAGGGTAAAAAAAAAAAGATTATTAGTGATATTATATGAATAAATGTTACAAATTGTTACACAGGGGAATTATGATGGCGTGGCACTCAAAGTGGGAGAAAAACTAAAATCTTTGTGCCAGTCATGCATTCATAAAGTGAATGAAACCTCCATCAGACATGCGACTCGCTGTACTTGGCCTGCTGATTGCTCGCCTCTCGTGACGTGTACGCCCACCTCCCTTTCCCACTTCACTGTCGTCTGAAACTGGGTCACTGTCAGTACCTTCTTGCTGGCAGCTTCCATCACTTGATACACTTTCACCATTATCTTCAGCATACTCCTCGATGTCCAATCCTTCAGTCTGATGCACTTCAATCACTTTAGCAGCAGTAAAACACGGCCGTCGCGATCTAATTTGTTTGAAAACTCGTACTCGCCTGCGACGCCATTTTCGACACGAATGCAGATTAGCAAGTCATTCGGGGTGCCGAAGACAATTGATTCCCGACGAGTGTAGTGTTACGGAATCTCACGAAGTAACTTTCCACTTGACCCTTGACATGTTTGCAGTGACCACTGTGGTTATGGAGGCATGCAGGCTCAAAAGGGGAGCGTCGAAAAATTTTTAATTATCGAAACCGCTATAGCGTTCCGTCGTACGCAACCGTGCCTTTCATCACGACCGCTATAGCGTTCCGTCGTACCGAGTGAGTTAACGTACTATTTACTTTATATTTGCAACTTTTTAGGGATTGTAGTGCAGATTTTGAATCTACACATAATAAGATACTAAACAAAGGTATGGGTAGATCTACTATATATTTCAGTGCCATCAGAATGGCAACTAATTCAGAAGTGAAGATTGAATGTCCCAGTCCTAAAGAGTAAGCCTTTTCTACTTAGAAGTTTTGGAATTAGAAAGCCAGCTCCTTTTGTACACTCATCTAGAACAGAGCCATCAGTAAAAATTTTCAAAGAATGTAAATATTTTGTATGTAGATGTGACAGAACGTCAATTGCTAACAAGTGTGGAATAATATCTTTTCTGAAGTCATTATCAGTGTAGTTGATATCAAAAGTTGCTTTGGACAATTCCCAGGGGGGTAGAGGACAACATATCATCTTATGTGAAACTTTGTTAGGTATTATGCGGGAAATTTCGAAGAGCTCATTTTTGTGTTTGTGTGTGTGTGTGTGTGCGTGCGTGCGTGCGTGTGTGCGTGCGTGCGTGCGTGCGTGCGTGTGTGTGTGTGTGTTTTGCTCATGTTGGACTCTTCTGTGTATGACTGTGTGATACATGTTTGGCATGGTCGCGCTAGTAGAGTCAGTTGCGTGTGTATGTGTGTGTGCATGTGTGTGTGTGTGTGTGTGTATGTGTGTGTGTGTTGTGTGTCAGCAGAGAGAAAGACAGTGTGAATGTGTGTGTGTGTGTGTGTTTGTGTGTATGTGTGTGTGTGTGTGTGTTTGTGTATGTGTGTGTGTGTGTGTGTGTGTGTGTGTGTGTGTGTGTGTGTGTGTGTGTGTGTGTGTGTGTGTGTGTGTGTGTGTGTGTGTGTTTGGAATGGTGATAATTGGTTAGAAGAGAGTGAGAATGCATACATGTAAGTCAAGTGTGACTAAAAAAACACATTTGGAGCAAGTATCCCAAGACTCATTTTCTTTTCTTATTTTGAAATTTAGGACAGGTGCAATATTTGGAGGGTTCTGGGTTCAATCCCCCGCCTTGATACATCCATCTGGTGGGTAAAGGGTTAACATACATGTACATCTTCCAGTGCCAAAACACCCTGTGCGTGTATACACATACAGAATATCAAATATTCATGTTAAAGATCCTGTAAGTCATGCCAGTGGCTGGCTTACAAAAACATAAACCCTTTGACTCCCGCACCCTATCAGTAACTAAACCCTTTGACTTCCTCACCCTATCCACCAGCTGGGGTGAGTGACTCAGGAGGGTTCAGGTTTTGCTTCACTAGCATGGTTAACAGTGCAGTATGCTGGCGGACAGGGTGCGAGAGTCAACGGGTTAAAACACTCAGCATGCATACCCATGGAAGATGAAGGAGAGTCTGCAGATTCTGGAGCATCATGTTGCCTGCATGGTGTGTGCAGAACAATGTGCATGCATACACACATCTGAAAAGATCAGAACATTGCTTAAGAAAAAAAAAAAAGCAGTTTTAAAATCTGTAATTGCTTTAGGTAAAAGAAGCTTTGTTTGGATTCCTAGGATCACATCTACAAAAAAATTGAAAATAAAAAACCCCCAGCAGTTTTAAAACCTATAATTGCTTTAGATAAAAGAAGCTTTGTTTGGATTCTTAGGATCACATCTACTAAAAAACAAAACAAAAAGCAACAACAAACAAACAAACCCCCCCCCCCCCCCCCCCCCCCCCAGCAGTTTTAGAATCTGTAATTGCTTTATATAAAGAAGTTTGCTTTGGATTCTTAGGAGCACGTCGAGTACAAATGCGCCAAGCCTTGTGGTCGCAAAATGAACTGCGAGTTTGGACATGTCTGCAAGAAGCACTGCTACGAGGACTGCGGCGAGTGCAAAGAGCGCGTGCAGCGGATGATCACCAAGTGTGGCCACATGCAGTGGATGAATTGCTGTGAGGATCCCAAAGAGTTCATTTGCCAGGAGACGTGTCACAAAATGATGTCATGTGGTCACAAGTGTGGTGACGTGTGAGTTGATATTTGTTGTTGTTTTTTTTTTTTTTGTCGGGAAGAACCCCCTTGGGGATGCTGGGGACTCTTTCAGTATAAACAGTATCCCCACCTGGAAATTTCCTGTTTTCTGTCACTCTCTTTGTTTCTGCCTTCCTCTTTTGCTTTCTGTCATTTCTTCCTATCATTTCCTGCCTCGCTGGTTCATTCACATGTATGTGTTCAATATAAAGTGTTAGATATTTTTTTCTGAGGGTTGATGATTGGGTACATGTATTGAGTGCATGTTTGGCTCTAGTCTAGGGAAACGTGATATGCGGAGTCAGTTTTAGGTAATTTATGCCCGTTTTTATGTATGTTTTGGTGTCGTAAAGTTTGCTTAAAATTTGTATTCAGGAGTGTTTATTAAATCCCCAGTGCGATAAATTGGACGGAGTGGTCAACGCTGGGGGCATGTCCTTAGATTATGCGCGCAAATACATTGATATGTATGTGTACTTAATTTCCTTTCCTTTCTTTTTTTCCTGTTGAAGTTTTGTGTGTTTTGAAACAATTATAGCCTTGAGATGGCTGTATGCAGTCAGCTGGGCTTTAAACAACAATTACAATAACAGCAATTTTGTTGGGAAGTTAGTGGTTGTTTTAACAGGGAAGGTTTTAACTTTTTCCCTGTGGAGCTCATCCATGTGTGCTTTGCATAATGTTGTTTTGCCTGTTTGATGCATGCTTGGGTGAGCTGACTGATGGTTCTATCCGTCTAATATCACTTATAGTGAAAAGACGTTAAATCGAAGAATGAACGAACTTAGGTTTGCTGCCTGTGGTGTGCACCTGTATATGTATGAATGAATAGATATATATAGATTATTATTATTATATTATATATATATTATATATGTATAGTCTTGTCCCACAATATTACAAGTGCTAAGACTATTATATAATGTATCAGTCTTGTCGCACAACGCTACATGCTGACAGCATGTGCAACGCAGGTAGATTTACTCATCTGAAACGAGTTACCCAAGGTAGATTTCTCATTGAAAACTGCTGTTAGCCAGTTTCTCATTGAAATGCATTAGCTCAATTGTGTGTGTATGTTGTGCTGGAGGGTATGTGTGTGTGTGTGTGTGTGTTGTGTGTGTGTGTGTGTGTGTGTGTGTGTGTTTCACTGATAAATGTCATAATTGATAACTATGAAATAGGGAATGTTGCGAGAATGTCTTGAACTCCCACACCGGCAAGGACACAGTCAGTCAGTGCTGTGTAAGGTCACTGATTTTTCTGTCTTGTAGCTACTGCTTACTACTGCTGTATGAAACACCTGCCCATCTCCCTTGAATTTCATTGTGGGCAGACTCCACTGTAAATAACCCTTTGACTCCCGCACCATTTCCACCAGCTGCAAAACCTTAACCCTTTGACTCCCTCACCCCATCCACCAGCTTCCTGCAGGAAGCTGGTGGTTAGGGTGAGGGAGTCAAAAGGTTAAATTTTGCTTTGTCATCATGATTGACCATGCAGGATGGTGTACAAGGTGCGGAGGCAAAGGTTTTAATAAAATCATGTGTGTCTTTTCTTGATGTGTATATATGTGAGTAATCAGCGAAAACTTTTTATATCCTTTCTTGAAGTGTGTGTGTTTATCGTGAGGAATTAGGACAACCTGTATGCGTCCTTTCTTGAGTTGTACAGATTAAAGGTTTTAACCATTTGACCTTGCCCTGTCTGTCAGCATCCTGGACTGTCAACCGTGCTAGCAAAGCAAAAACTTAACCCTTTGACTTCCTCATCCTATCCACCAGCTTCTTGTGGGGAGCTGGTGGATAAGGTGAAGGAGTCAAAGAGTTAAGTTTTTGCAGTTGGTGGATGGGGTGCTGGAGTCAAAGGGTTAAGGTGAAACTTTCCTCATCCTATCCACCAGCTTCTTGTGGGAAGGTAGTGGAGAGGGTGAAGGAGTCAAAAAGTTAATTTTTTGCAAGTTGGTGGATGGGGTGCTGGAGTCAAAGGGTTAAGGTGAAACTTCTGTGTGTCCCTTGTTTCAGGTGCGGAGAACGTCACAAGTGTATGGAGAGGATACAGCACACCTGGCCGTGTGGTCACACAGCAGAGGTGTGGTGCTCCCTGAAAGCACGACCCCTGCAAGCATCCCTGTGGTCAGACACTCGTCTGTGGTCACCTGTCAGTACATTACACAATCAGTTTTTTCTCCTCTCTCTCCTCTTTCCCTCTACCTCAGTTTCTTTGGTCTCTCTGTCTCTCTCTCTCTCTCTCTCTCTCTCTCTCTCTCTTTCTCTGTGTCCTAGGCGGCATCATCAGACATGATGAAGAACACAGGCCCTAAACAATCAAGAGCCATCTCAAAAGAAAAAGCCAGGAACACTTTTAAGATGCTGAACAATGGCGTGAAGTCACCCCCCACCCCCATCCCCCCACCCCCCACCCCCCCATTACAGAATCATTACCGAGCTGAGACTCTACCAGAACTGTGTCCTTGCCACCCAAATTTACAAGCTCAGAATTCTGGAGGTTGACAGAAAGCAGCCTTTTACCAAGCTGTAGACCCCTCGCACAAGGAATCTTTAAGCCTTTCACTCCCAACCGCAGAAGTAGCTGCGGTATAGGGGTCACTGTACTGTAAATTATCCCCCTTGTCCTGGAGTTATCTGTGCTTGGATTGACAGAAAAACATCTGCAATAAATAGCCAGTTCATTTTCCTTCAGGAAAATATATAGTTTTTTTTAGATATTAGGTAATTCAATTATTTTTTTTATTATTTTTTTCTCTAATGTAACCCATTTTTTTGCAAACAAATCTGAAAAGTTCCGGAAGTGAAAGGGTTAAAGAATCATGCGAATTTTCTGACAGGGAACACCATCTCCAACCAACAAGTACTTGCCCAATGCCAGCAAAAGAGTATCATCATCATCATCAAGTGCCATGCCGCATGGCGTTGGCGATTATGTCCCTGGTCATGACTATACTTGGCAATGTACGATGGTGGTTTCCTGTTGCCTTCCATCGGTTTGTGTACGGTCTGTCCGTCACTACGGGCGTCAGCCTTTGTCGTTCCCACAACAACCTACAAGGCAGTAGGGGTGATTTTTTTTCAGGGTTTACTCCCTTAGCCTTATTCTCTCCCGAGATACCCACCAGGCAGTGGTGCTATTTACCCATAGCTGGGGATCTGGTTCGTGGGCACCAGGGCATATCCGCACACCGGTGGGCCTCTGCCGCACATCTAGGGGCCAGACCTCGTCCAAGTCCCTCAAGTTTTAGCCTGAGTCCGTGAAGTGCTCAGTTACCACATGTCGCCATGAGGAGGCACAGCATAGGGCTTGCTGATGGGGAGGCTATGTACTGACAGAGAGAGATTTATGCATTCTGCTCTCTTTTTCGCGTAGGTGCAAGCAGCAGTGCTAGCCAGCGGTGCAGCTGAAAGTGAGATGTGACAAGCACGCAGTCTCTAGCCAACACACTAGACGTATCACATCAGCCATTTGACCCAAAAGAGTATGGGCACTGATATTATGAAAAAATGATGGGGTTGGATTGGGCACAGCATTCGAAGACAGCAGGATAACATCATCCAGACTGTCCTTCACTGAACACCAATGGGAAGACGTAAGAGTGGAATACTCCCAAACACCTGGCGATAACTAAGGAGACCTTAAAGTTCCGGAAAAAATTGGTTTGGTTAAATTTTTACATTGACACCCTCCTCAGGTGATATGGCCGATGGGGATTACCATCCCAGGGAAGTGGGGGAACGGGGGCTTATCTAATCCTACACTGACACCGCCAGAACAACAATGATGTTAAGATGGGACACTGAGATGGCCAGTTTTAATATAGCGCACCCTGGGATTCGAACCCACAACCATTAAGGCCCAGAAAAGCACTTGGGAGTACTATACGGAAGCTTGGCCCAGACCAGATGGAAATAGAGACCCTTTGTTGCTGCCCTGTTGGCCATTAGCATAAAAGGCAGAGAGAATTTCTCTCGTCAGATTTTTTTTTTTTCTTCTCCTTTTACCCTCTTTCTGTGTAAACCTCTTTTTCCTTCTATTTCTCTCACTCTCTTTATGTGTGAAGCAAACTTGTAATGATATAATCTAGTCCATGGATAGAATTTATTGTTGAATGATCCAGAATTCTGGGTTGGAAAAATGAGTGAGAAGGCCTTTGAAATTTAAAACGGTTCGTTTGGACCATAAGAAAAAAATCAATTACATTTCAGTTTACTTCGGCATGATGCATATGTGACCCCTCAGAGCTAAATCAGTGCCAACTTGGTTTTGTGTGTTTTGAGATAAGTGCAAGTTTTGGTTGTGTTGAAATAAGTGCAGTTTCTGGAGGTGTTAAAGTAAGTGCAGATTTTGGGTTTGTTGAAATAAATGCAGTTTATGCCATAGGTTTCACAGCTATTGTTTATCTTGGTTGAATGTTTTTGCAGTAGTGTTTTGTTTGTTGTTGTTCATAATTGCTTTCTTATGCTTCAAATTGAACTAATATGAACATGAGAAGACGTCTGGTTTGTTAAATACTTCAGTTAACCCTTTGACTCCCACACCCTCCCTATCCACCACCAGCAAAAATTTAACCCTTTGACTCCCTCACCCTGTCCACCAGCTTCTCGCTGGAAGCTGGTGGATATTGTGAGAAAGTGAAAGGATTAAATTTTGACAAAGCAGGATGCTAGTGGATAGATAGGCTGAGGGAGTCAAAGGGTTAATGAACTTGAACATGAAAAGAGCATGTTGATGTCAGAAACAAGCATGGTATTACTTCAAATATGATTCACTGTGATAATTGGATGACCAAATAAACAGGCCTTCTGAAGCGAGGTGGCTTAGGTGGCAAGCATACTTGTTGAAAATGTGATGTGTGTTTGAATTTCAGGTGTGCAGGCACTTGCGATGAGTGCGATGGAGGGCGCCTGCACAAGCAGTGTCTTTATGCCTGTTCGAGGATCTTAGTGTGCGGGCACTCGTGTCGGGATGCATGTTCTAACTGTCCTCCTTGCCGTCACAAGTAAGTGTTGTTTGTTTGTGTATTTGTTTGGATTTTGTTTGTTCTGTTTTTTTTGTTATGTGTGAAGCGGATGTGCTCCAGAATTTATGTCAGATAGGTCAGTGTGGTGAAACAATTAGCACAAGCATCTTTGACAGGGCAGTACTGGGTTTGAACCCCCATCAAATCCAACATATGGTTGGATTTTGTGGCCACATCCGGCTTCTTCCCAGAGTCGAGCATGTCATGGGCTTATTGGGAAGACTGGGGCCTTACAGTCACCTGGCATCCATTTTATGGAGGCTTCATTGATGGTGTTGTTAAAATTTTTTGACCTGTACTTCTGATGTTTGTATCTCAGCTTTTCTGACAGTCCAGGCTTTGCAGCCATAAATCATGACTGGCCATGTCAAACATTTTGGAAGTGTAACTTTCAGGCCATTTGGTATGCCTCTGTCTTTCCAGATATTGTTGAGTTGGATCATTTTTTTGCTTTGCCATTCCAGTTCTTATTTTGATGTCTTTGGAGCAGGTTCCATGATCAGCTTTTACAGAGCCAAGATATTTGAAATCCTTAACATCTTTGCTGTAAAATCTGGAATACTCATCAGTGGCCAACAGATTAGTCTGACGGCACATTTTAAATTTGGGCTCAAGAAACAATTTGTGTCTGCATTTGGTCCTGTTCAGGGCCAGGGAAAATATGGCAGCAGGGAGAAGAGACAGGCTTTGCTCTCATAACACAGGCCTTGAGATCTCTGCCACTTCATTCTCTGAAGACCTCAAGGGTATGGAACAAGCTTTACTGTTTTAGGTAATGCTCTTCGTGTGTACATACTTTGAGTAGAAGTAAAAACAACTGTGCTTGCATCCATTGTAGGGATACTGGAGGCTCTTTCAGTATAAATAAGATCCCCACCTTCTGGAAGGTCTGTGCTAGAAGTTTTTTTTTCTGTCACTCTCTTTGTTTCTGCCTTTGTCCTTTGCTTTTTGTCGTCTCTTCCTACAGTTGTATGTTTCTTTGTGCAACCTTCCATACTTTCGGTCG
>JAPXFY010000031.1:33873538-33881038 GCA_030674185.1 Monoplex corrugatus
CTCTACCTCCTGGAAAGGAACACCTTGGCCTGCGGCACCGTCCGGGAGAACCGGGGTATTCCAGAGGAGCTACGTGGAGTGAAGCTGGACCCCGGATCATCAGCTGCTCTTTGTGGTGACAACAAGATCGTCGCCACAAAGTACCACAGCACAAAAGTGGTGCACCTGCTGTCCTCTGTGCATGGCCACACTGAGGCACCCATTCCACACCGGGGACGACGGGGTGTCAACATGCGTCCGTCTGTTTCATCGAATTACAACAGGAATATGGGTGGAGTTGACAAACAAGATCAGCTGCTTCACCCATATGACTGCTCACGTAAGTCGATGAAATGGACAAAAAAACTGTTTTTCCATTTTCTGCAGGTTGCAGCCTGCAATGCATTCATCTTGCAAAAGTCAAGAGGTGATGACTCCTGTAACACTTTCCTAAGTTTTTTGGAGAGTGTCATCACCTCTTGGATTTGGCCAGATCAGGTGCCAGCTGTGGAAGAGGGAAAAACAGATGACGAGGTGAGGGTGGGTGCACACCACTTTTTATTTCCACTGCCACCGACACCAAACAAGTCTAACCCCACCAAGCCGTGTCGGGTCTGCACGAAGAAAATAAAAGTGCGGAAGGAATCCCGCTACTACTGCCCCTCCTGCCCATCCAAGCCTGGATTGTGCTTAGGCCAATGTTTCAAGGACTACCACACCAAGTTTGTGTATTGGCAGTAGGGTGTTCTGTGTTAGTTTTTTTTTTCCCCTCAGTTATATATATTTCATTTTCTTCTGCTTTTTTGTGCTTTTGTTTTTGTGTTCTTAGTTTTCCATTCTACAGTGCATTTTTTTTTCCTCACCTGTGTGTGTGTTCACCGTTTTGTGAACGCTGTGACAAGACTGAGTGCCATCAGTGAAAGAAGACCAAGTGGAGTATAGAATGAATCCCCTTGTGTGTTTCTTTGAACCACAATTTGGACAGACAAAAAAATGAACACCATCCCCCAAAGTTATGAAATAACGAATGTAGACAACCTGAGGATTATGTCCAAGCGCAAGTGCTGGATTCCTATAGAACAGTATGGCAGTAATGTGAGTACAATATGTTCAGAAACACTAACACAGTTCCCACAGTGTTTTATGTGATAACAAATGGATACCAAGTGTGTGTGTATGTGGGGGGAGGGTCTTTCTTTTTGAACAGACAATTGTTTATTTTTTTCTTCAGACTTTTTTTTCCCATAGTTGTCATTTTGAACATTTACCAATATGTATAATATTATACTATAACAATTTGGACCATACTGTGTACTTACAGTGATGTTGAGTAAACACTAACAGAAGTTTTTGTCAGTGTTTTACAGGTTTTATGTGTTGTAACATGTGTATGTTTTTAGAAACTTTTATTTTCTGTAAAACCACCATCCATTATATCCCTGGCCATCTTCCCAATGGCTAACAAAATTACACTATTGTTATATAGCATTATAACTTGGGGTAAAATGAAAGAGAAGCCATAAAATCTAAGTCATATGTCAACAAATGAATAAGCAGTGATTGCGGTACTGAACCTACCCCAAATAGTAAAATTATGCCCCTTTCCAGTAGAATTGGGGTACCCCCAGTAACATACAGATTGTTACACAGAGGGACATTTATTGACATCAGTTTGAATCCCAGGTGTTTGTAATATTGCTGAGCAAACACCAAAAGGTATTTTGCTTTGTTCAGTGGGCTTTTATGTGCTGAATTGTTCTAAAACTCTCAAATTGAAAACAAAACAAAAACTGATTTATCACATGTTATTAGTGTGAACCATCATCATTACCAACAAAATCAAATTAGAATGATGTGAAATTGTAAACAAGGGTATAAGGAAGAAGTCCACAAAAAATCTAACAAATAACTCAATAAGTGGATGAGTAATGTACATGTTAGTGAACATACTGCAAAAAGCATGATTATGCCCCTTTTTTCCTAAAAAATAGTACTCCCAATTATGAGCAGATTATGATCAAGAGCAACATTCCTTGGGATTTATATGACTGTCATGTGTTAGTGCTGATGTTGAATAAATAGTAAAACCACTTTTCCAATGTTCTGACTCATTTTGTGTGGCACAGTGTATTTGTGTATACTCGAAAGCTGTTATTTTTTGGTAATTTTTTGTAGTTATGTCAGTTTCTGCTATACTAATTATCAACATAATCAAGTTATTTTGACAGGACATTGTAGACCAATGCATAACAACAAAACATGCAAAAAATCTGAGAGATCTGTCAAGAAATAAATAAGCAGTAACCATTTTATTGAACCTACCCTAAAAAGCTAAATTTTACCCTGGCAAGCAGTTATTCGAAAGTGCTATTATACTGAGCAGTTAAGGGGTTAACTGCATTTTTAGCTCTAAGAAAATGTGAACTGCTTTGTAGCTGTTATAGGTATTACAGACCAATTTTTATGCATGTTTTTGAGTTCTTAGTTATGATTACGCGTTTGTATTCAAGTTTTATTTAAAAATCCCCTGCTGATAAATTGGCAGGCTGGGTAACTCTCAGCGGATCCACTGATTTCAGCGGATAAACTCCTAGTTTCAGAAGGAAAAAAAATTTTTTTCAGAGGAAATATTACTGAATTATTGTATTTGCCATCAGGAAATGCATCCATAATGCCTCAAAATTACAGAAATTCTTCAGCTTCTGGGAGGCTTCGCCCACCAGCAGGGACATTGCCCCTGGACCCCAGCCAATTTTCTGAGGAAACTATCTTCTCCTCTTACCCAGCCGATTGGGCAGAACAGCCAATGCCAGGGGCATATCCTTAGATCTTTTCCAGTTTTTTTTTTCAGGGTAATTGATGTATTTAGTTGTGTGTGTTTTATTTGAGATGTTTACAGCCCTGATATTGTTCTGAGCAGTCGGCTGGGGTTTAAACATCGATAACGATAAGCTGTGTGCGCTCTTCTCGTCGGAGGAGCTGTGGATTGCTGTGTATATTTGATGATGTTGTTTCATGTGTAATGATAATATGTGTGTATTTCATGTGTAATGATAATATGTATGTACCTTGTGCAGGTGTGAAAACAGCTGCGTGCATAGTTCCTGTCAGAAGAGCTGTGGCTTGCCCTGTGTGCCTTGTAAAGAGCCCTGTGCCTGGCAGTGTCCACATTACAGGTGACTCAATAATTAACTCTTGTACTACTGTCTTTCCTTATTAGGATGTCCCCCAGCACATTGGCCTCAGTGAGTGAAATCTTGTGTGCATGCTGCTTATTAATTATGCAAAACACTGGAAGACCTCAGTGTGGCTACATTTTACTGGCGTTATTTCGAAAGTTCACCATCAGCCTTGCTCATGCTGTACGCTGAATAGAACAACCTGGAAACTTACATCCTTAAGCATTTCACTGTGGCTATAGCTGTGACTCAGGGGTTGTCACATAAACAATAATCTACAGGGGTTATCACATAAACGATAGTCTACAGGGGTTATCACATAAACAATAGTCTACAGGGTTATCATTAAACACTAGTCTACAGGGGTTATCACATAAACAATAATCTACAGGGGTTATCACATAAACACTAGTCTACAGGGGTTATCACATAAACAATAATCTACAGGGATTATCACATAAACACTAGTCTACAGGGGTTATCACATAAACATAGTCTACAGGGGTTATCACATAATAGTCTACAGGGTTATCACATAAACAATAGATGTTATTTCAAATCAGGGGGTTATTCAAATAAACAGGAAGATTGTTTGTGATGTCAGCTGCAAACTGAGATGGGGCAATAGAGGATTTGTTTGTGATTGTCAAAAAAGACAGGGGAAGATTGTTTGTGACTGTCACGGGACTGTCAAAGAACTGAGATAGATTGTTTGTGATTGTCAAATAGCAGGGGAAGATTGTTTGTGATTTGTCAAATAGACGGGGGAAGATTGTGACTGTCAAATAGATGGGGGAAGAATGTTTGTGACTGTCAGATAGATTGTTTGTGACTGTCAAATAGGCAGGGGAAGATTGTTTGTGACTGTCAAATAGATTGTTTGTTACTGTCATATAGGCAAGGGAAAAATGTTGTGACTGTCAAATAGATTGTTTGTGACTGTCAGATAGACGGGGGAAGAATGTTTGTGACTGTCAAGTAGACGGGGTAAGATTGATCCAGTTGTATGGACCAGATGCAGAAAATGCACTTTGTGCCATGATACAAAACGAAGCAAGCACGTCACATCGTTTTGGAGCTCCTGGTTTGAGCATGAAAATTTTCGGCAATCCACTCCTTTTTTGGTTCTTCCTGTACATGATCATTGAATTCTTAGTGCGATCTCACCCCATGTTGAGTTCTTGCCATACCTTCCTGCCCTTGGTGGAACAAGATATAAAATTTTCCATTCTCTTCCCCTGCCCATGGTACCATGGTTTGTTAGAAGGCGCCTGCAGGCCTGGTACCTCCGACTTCAGCCCTCTAGGTTTTGTATGAGAGGTTATCCCACCTTTTGCTCGTGGCCAGAAAGCCTGCATTTTGAATGCTGGGGGCCAGGGCTTTTTAGAATCTTCTTTTATCATACAGCTGGTTCATCGTAGAATACATACTTTTTTTTTTGAGGTGTTGCATAAAGGCAGCTGTACAGCTTAATGCTTTGATGAATTTAAAGACACACACGCACATGCCGCGCGCGCGCACACACACACACACACACACACAGCACACACACGCACGACACGCACACGCACACTCACACTCACACTCTCTCTGACGTTATGTGGATATTAAATGAAATTGAACACACACACACACAACACACAGACACAGACACATACACACGCACACACCTTTCCATGGTACTGATACATCCTTGTTACATGAAGATGATTATTTTCATTTTTTTTGTTTTTGTTTTTTTGCAGGTGCCATGAGCTGTGTGGTGACCCATGTGATCGCCCTGCGTGCAATGAACCGTGTCCATTTGAGCTGCGGTGTGGCCATCCATGTGTTGGTCTGTGCGGTGAGCCATGTCCAGAGTTGTGTCGGGTCTGTAACGCTGACGAACTCACCACCATCTTTTTTGGCAACGAGGATCATCCTGATGCGAGGTACGTTCTCCTTCATGTTTTTCCCTCCTAACTCATTACCATCATCAGCATTGTCGTCTTTTGCTTCTTGTGCAGTTTTTGTTTAGCTATTTTCCAAAATGCATATGGAGGGGCCATGATCGTCAACGCCATGTGGCAAAGCACTTGATGATGATGATCCTCCAAACTCGGTTGCACTCCCTGTGCGTTACACATGATCAGACTTTTTAGTGGAGCACGGAGAACTCAAGGTGTTAGGCCAGCTGACCACGCTCCACTGTGTTGTTGCTCGTTCAGCATCTTTGATGGGTGTGCATGCTGGGTGTTTTTGTGTTTCTGTAAGCCGGTCCTTGACATGACATACAGGATCTTTAACGTGCATATTTCGTATTCTGTGAGCATATACACAGGAAGGGAGTTCAGGCTCTGGCAGGTCTGCACATTTTGACCGGGGAGATCAAAAAAAAATATCTCCCCTTTTACCCACCAAGTGGAGGTGTCAAGTGTTTTTTTTTTTTATTTAAAAAAATTTTTTTTTTAGGATCATCGCACTCAGGGAGGTTAGCTTTGTGCTTATCTGTTTTGTTCCATTTTCTACACCACCTTAATTGCCACAGAAGCTTGTACACTTTTTTACAGCGCGATGATGATCATGTCGATGATGATGATAATCATAGTATATGGAGTTCCATCTAGGATTGAGACTGCGTGACAGGGCTGTACTGTACACTTACTTTCATAATATATCCTGGCGTCAGCCAGGCCCGAGAGAGACAGACCTCTGCAGTGCTGGTCAGAAGAATTCAGCAACACCCTCAACGACGTATCTGTGAAATTTATGAGACTCGACTGTGTGGTCCCAGTCTTCCCAATGAGCTCATAGCACGCCCAATTCTGGGTAGGAGCCGAAAAATCCCACAGTGATTTTTGAAGGGACTGATGGGGATTCGTACCTACAACCTTCCAGCCGGTAGTCCGTTGCATTAACCACTACACCACGGCGACTAGTTTGGAGGTGTCAAGTTAGATGGAACGCAGGACCTTGTGACTGTATGTGGTCATCTGACCAGAAGGCGGCCCCATGGCCATCAGCTGCAAGAAAACATGGTTCAAATCATGTATCAGGCAGGGTTTTTTCTCCCCTATCCATTAACCCTTTGACTTCCGCACCTTGTCCACCAGCATCCTGCATTGTCAACCATGCTAGCAAAGCAAAAACTTAACCCTTTGATTCCTTCGCCCTATCCACCAACTTCCTGCAGGTGGCAGGTTAAGTTTTTGCAGTTGGTGGATAGGGTGCAGGAGTCAAAGGGTTAAATCTTCAGTGCTGGTCTATGTGCTAGTCTTTCAGATGAGATGATAAACCAAGGTCCCATGTGCAGTACGCAGTCAGTGCACGTTAAATATCCCATAGCAACGAAAGAGTTGCAATATATGTAGAAAAACCCACATTAATGGGTGAACAGGAATACATGCATAAAAATGAAAGTAAAAGGATGAAGTCGTCGTCATGTGTTCGAAGTGGTACACCCAAGGTGATCAGGCATCTTGAGGCCAAGTCATCTACTTGAATGTCAGACACTGGCAACATATAGGGGAATTTTAAGCCTAATGAGACTTCCTTCTTGACAAGATCCAACTGGAACTCTTTTCAGGTGCTTCTGTCATTGCTTTGATGGCTCTGGTCCTCTCCTGTCCAGAAAGTTAGAGCTGTTTCATGAGGCTGTAGGTCATATGCCTGTCAACCCCCTTGGTCCAACCTCTATGACAGATTTTGGCTGGAAAACTGGATTTTCTCAAGTTGCTGGCTAGACTTTACAGTTTTGTAGATATGGGCTTCCTGCATTCTGCTTTCATACGGTACAGTGAATTCAATCAAAATCATTTGTTTTGATGAACAGGGTGGAGAACTATATCCGGTTTCATCACATAGCGCTCTTGCTGATGATTTCTGGGTGTTTTTTTTTTTCCATGATGGAAAATTTGCTGTGCACTTCTAGTCATCTGTTCCATCCGGCATCGCCTGCTTCTTTGATTCGGGATGTCAGCTTTACCTGGGCAGTGTTGGAAGTAAATCGTTCTTTTATAGCCTACTTTCTAAACTTAATTGAGCTCACTGGGCATTGCACATAAAACAGCTTTGTAGTGGATATTGGGGAAAAAAAACCCCGTGGGATGCCAGGGGCTGTTTCAGTATAACAAATGTCCCCACCTTCTGGAAATTCTGTGCTAGAAATTTCGTCTTTTCTGTCACTCTCTTTGTTTCTGCCTTGTTCCTTTTCTTTCTGTCATTTCTTCCTATCATTTTCTGCCTTGCTGGTCCATTGACCTGTTACATGTTTGATAAAGCCTTTACATACTTGTTCTTAGGATTGATAATTGGGTACATGTATTTAGTGCATTTTTGGCTCTAAGGAGGTGAGATATGTGGA
>JAPXFY010000031.1:33886038-33931038 GCA_030674185.1 Monoplex corrugatus
AAAGCCAGAACAAGATTCAGGCAGCTGAGAATGTGGGTTCTAAGAAGAATGTTGAGAGTTCCATGGACAGCCAAAAAAAACAACGAGACAGTCTTGATGGAGGCAGACACAAAAAGATCATTGATAAGAAGATTAGGAAAAGACAGGCAGCATTTGTAGGCCATTTTATGAGGAAAGGGGAATTACAGCACCTGGTCACAACAGGAAAGCTGGAGGGAAAGAACACCAGGTAGACCCAGGGAGAAAATATAGGACAGATTTGCCGGGTGGCTGAGGACAGAGAGGATGGAAGATGTGCTTGCGGCAACAAGGGACAGATACATAGGAGGGCTATGATCGCCAACGCCATGCGGCATGACATGTGATGATGATGATGTGAAAAACAAAGAAACAATAAAATTTTGACAGCGTGGATGATGTATCTGTTTGCGTTTCTCTTTTTTTCTGCATGAACAAGATAGATGGGTGAGGCTCCAAAGTCATCAGTTTTAAAAGTGTAGATGACCTGAGGCCACACAGTGCCCAGCGTCCATAAGCGGTGGACAAGGCCAGCGTATGGTGGTGTAGTCAGGCTAGATGAAACCCCCGTGGGGATGCCGGGGGTTCTTTCAGTATAAATGGTATGCCCACGTTCTGGAAATTCTGTGCTAGAAATTTCCTCTTTCCTGTCAGTCTCTTCGTTTCTTTCTTCCTCCTTTGCTTTCTGTTATTTCTTCCTGTCATTTTCTGCCTTGCTGGTCCATTCACCTTTATGTGTTTCGATAAAGTCTTACATACTTTCTTTTGGGATTGATAGTTGGGTACATGTATTAAGTGCACGTTTGGCTCTAGGGAAGTGAGATATGTGGAAACAATTTCAGGTAAGTTAGACCTGTTTTTATGTACGTTTTGGTGTCCTTTGTTATGTTTATATATGTATTCAGGTTTGCTTTTTAAATCCCCTGTGTGATAAATTGGACAGAGCAGTCTAAGCCAGGGGCATCTCCTGGGATTATGTGCGCTAATGCATTGATATGTGTATTTAATTTTCTTTTCCTTTTTTGTCCTGTTGATGTAGTGTGTATGTTTTGAAACGGTTATAGCCTTGATATGGCTCTACATGGTCGGCTGGGCTTTAAACAAAAAATAACAACAACAGTAGGCTAGATGGACGGTGGTAAAAGGGTGACCATGTTCTTTGCTGCTTTGCCTCCCCCCCAGCCATGTGTTAATGGATGATACATTTGTGTGTTCAGTGACCAAGACTCACAGGACGCGGTGACGGAGTCGCTGCGACTGAGACACTGGCTGTGCCTGCTGGTATACACAGGTATGGTGAAGACCAAACAACTTGGGCTGCCGTCCACTTTGCTGCAGCAAACAACGGACATGCTGAAGAGGATGAAGGTGAGTCATGGTGGGTTGGTCATTTAAAAAAGAAAACGAAACGACAAAAAAGCAATAACCAGAAAAAAGACAAAAAAATAATGAGAATGTGTATTTAATACTACCGAAACATGGGCTGTCTTGTCTTGTATTAAATACGTGTTCTTACTCTTTTTTTGTTTTTTTTCTGGTTCCTGTTTTGCTTGAACGCGGGCAGTCACACTTGTTTTGGATTTAACAAAACGGCAACCAGTGGAGGTGGATTCGACTTACGGAAAAAGTGTAGAAAGGAGAATGCAGGAAATCGATAGTGGAAGGGGACCAAATTAGCTTTACAGGTCCTTAGGGGCTGAGGTGTCCAGTGGCTTGGTATGTTGTTTGTAGGAGCATGTTGCTCTGTGTATGTATTTTTCTTTTACTACGCGTTGTTTGAATCTAAGCAGTATTACAGGGGGTGGAATTGTTCCGCCGTTAGGCGGATTTCCGCTTTTTTAAAATCAGAATCCGCCGAAAAAAAATCATCGTCCGTCGAAAAAAAAATCGGACCTCAAAAATTCCCAAAATCGCTGTATTCTCAAATGGCTTGATCGGAATGAGTTCTCGGAAGGGAAGCTTTAGCGGAAGGGGAGCTTTAGCGTGCGCGAAACTGATTGCGCAGTCGGTCTCCAAGATGGCGATCAACTTGCAGATTGTTGAGCGCGGAGAGCCTTTCGAAGAAAAAACTGGACCTGGTACAAATGGTTGGCGATGGGAATGGACCGATGAAATTATCGAAGAGAATCGCGTCGGGGATTTCATCCGCAAGTGAAGGAGCCAGGCTACGCTCTCTGCATTGCATGCAAAAGCGATATCAACTACAACTCACGTGGTCGGATCGCCATCGAAGCCCATGTGAAACGCCCCAAACACAAAAAAGTGATCAACAGCTTTTGATCTCAAATGCTTCCAGTCTTTTCAATGTTGATCAAGTCTGACAGTGATATGCCTGAATGTTGAGTCAGTGTGAGGTGACAGTGATCTGACTGAATCAGTGAGTGTTGTCAACGTGGAGAGTGACAGTGATATGACTGAATGAATTGATTGTTGTGTCAGTGTGTAGTGACAGTGATGTGGCTGAATGAATTGATTGTTGTGTCAGTGTGTAGTGACAGTGATATGACTGAATGAATTGATTGTTGTGTCAGTGTGTAGTGACAGTGATGTGGCTGAATGAATTGATTGTTGTGTCAGTGTGTAGTGACAGTGATATGACTGAATGAATTGATTGTTGTGTCAGTGTGGAGAGTGACAGTGATATGACTGAATGAATTGATTGTTGTGTCAGTGTGTAGTGACAGTGATGTGGCTGAATGTTGTCAGTGTGGAGACTTTTACTGAACCCAAAATTGCTGCATCACTCAAATACCTATTTTCAGTTGCACAGAGCCAGAGATATGCCTTCTCCAGACTAACACACACACAAATAAAGCCATTTGCCACTTATATATATATTTGAAAAGTTATTATCGAGACTGGCTCTCAATGGCCTACTGTATAATTTGTTGTTTAATAGACACCAAATGATATACTAGACCATTGTGAGCCAGTGTGGATAATAGTCTTAGAAATATCATTTAAAAGTTGTGAATATCTAGATAACTGAGGTACAGATTTGTGAAAAACAGAAGGTGTTTCAGGGCTTGAATTGCTGAAAAAGGTGCCAGGAGAGGCCTTCAAAATGCTTTCAAAATGCTAATTTTCGTTTTCGGCTGAGGGGCGTTGCCCCCCTAGACCCCCCAGCAGGGGCGTTGCCCCTGCACCCCACCAGGGCCTGCGGCCCCTGGACCCCGGCCTTCCTCTTTTTTTTCAAGCAGCAATTCTACCCCCTGGTATTAATAATGACATACGTTTTGTTTGTGTATGTGTGTATGTGTTTGTGTGTGTGTGTTTGTGTGTGTGCGTGTGCATGCGCACGTGTGTGTGTAAGACAAAATTCAAACATTTATGTTAATTATGTATTTATAATATGTCATGTGATGTCATCATATGGAGGGCCATGATGGCCAACGCTATGCGGCAGGGCACTTGATGATGATGATGATGATGTCATCAAGCACCATCAACTTGCATTTATCTTCTGTCATCAGTGGTTCCTTGTCCTGTTATATTCCCCCCCCCTCCCCTCTCCTCTCTACCTTTTTATAACTTTCTTTAAAAACATTTTTTTTTTTACTTTATCTCTTCAGTCATGCTGAATTGTATTGCTTATGTTCTTGTGGTTTCTAAGAAGAATGTTGAGAGTTCCATGGACAGCAAAGAAAAGAAACGAGACAGTCTTGAAGGAGGCAGACACAAGAAGAACATTACTAAAGAAGATTAGGAAAAGACAGGCAACATTTATAGGCCATTTTATGAGGAAAGGGGAATTAAAGCACCTGGTCACAACAGGAAAGCTGGAGGGAAAGAGAAACCAGGTAGACCCAGGGAGAAACTATTGGACAGACTTGCAGATTGGCTGGGGGCAGAGAAGGTGGAGGATGTGCTTGCGGCAACAAGGGATAGATACATGTGGAGGGCTATGATCGCCAGTGCAATGTGTCAGGGCACATGATGATGGTGATGATGATATGATGATGTTCTTGTCAGTACGACAGTCAATATGACTATGAATGTTACCGAATTAAGTTGAATTGAACTGAAGATTGTGGTATCGATTTTCAGGACTTCATTGTTGTTATTCTTATCCTTATTATTGTTATCATCATTATCATTACTATTATCAATTATTCTTATCCTTATTATTGTTATCATCATTATCATTACTATTATCAGTGTTATTATGCTCTGTCTTCGGGATGGTCTTCTGTACTGCAATGTCATCAATTTTCAGGAGTGCATTGTTATTGTTACGTTTATTATTGCCATCATTACTTTTACCAGTATCAGTATTATTACGTTTTGTCTTCAGGATGGTCTTCCGTACGGAAAGTCTGATCAGGACAATGGGTCAGGGGTCCTGGAATCGCTGAAAGAATTGGTGCCTGATACGACCTTGGGGATCAGCGAAACAGAAAGAATCATGATTCTCAAGGCCATGGCCCTCAATCAAGGTCATTGGTTCAAATGTCCAAAAGGTCAGTGTTCTATAATTATCATTATTATTATTGTTAATGTTGTTGTTGTTGTTATAAATTGTTGTGGTATAGTGCTATTCTCAAAACTCATTTGAACTGGGTGCGAATTGGCACACAATCAGATGTCATGAAGTGTAGCACTAAAAAGTTGAGTCGTAAGACTAGCCAACCACACTCCACCATGTTGTTGCACAGGAACCAGAAAAAACACGAAAAAAGAATAAGAATGCATATTTAATACATGACCAGACAGGCGCAAATTTTCGCCCAACTTGCCTTTGTCAAGCGTATGATCACAAGCAAACAAACAAACACCAGATACAAAAATGAGGAGAAAAAGACTGAAACTTCCCAAATTTTTTCATATTTTTTTCTCCTAATTTTTGTATCTGGTGTTTGTTTTGTTTGTGATCTTACGCTTGACAAAGGCCAGTTGGCCGAATTTTTTCAGTCTTTTTCTCCTAATTTTTGTATCTGGTGTTTGTTTTTTTGTGATCTTACGCTTGACAAAGGCCAGTTGGCCAAAAATTTGCGCCTGTCTTGTCTTGTATTAAATACGCATTCTTATTCTTTTTTCATGTTTTTTCTGGTTCGTGTTTGCTTGAACGTGGGCAGTCACACTTGTTTTGGATAATGTTGTTGCACAGTCTGACAGCCTGTGTATTTTAGTGGACACGTGAGCTGGGTGTTTTCATGTTTCCACAGGCCAGCCACTTTACATGACTTACAGGATCTCTAACATGCAGGTTTGATACTGTGCATGAGGGTCACACAGAGTGGGTTTTGGCACTGGCAAGTTTGCACGGATTTTAACCCTTTGACTCCCGCACCCTACCCACCAGCATCCTGCATTGTTGACCATGCTCGCAAAGAAAAAAAAAACAACCCTATTACTCCCTCATCCTATCCACCAGCTTCCTGCAGAAAGCTGATGGATAGGGTGAGGGATTCACAGGGTTTAGTTTTTGCAGTTGGTGAGTAGTTTGCGGGAGTCAAAGGGTTAACCTGGTTTATGGAGGAAAAACTCACACCCTTGCACTCTAGGCAGAGATGATCTTCCGATTGGAAGCGCATTTATCTGATTGACTGTGGTCAACAGTAGTAGATTAAAAAGGAACAGAGGTCTCCAGAGAACCAGATGGCAAGACGATGTAAAGAAGTTCAGAACAGTAGTTAACTGGCAACAGTGGCGTGCGATGAGGAAGGCTTATATTCAACAACGGACCCAAACAAGCTGAAGTAAACAGTAGTAGATTAAGAGACACGTAGGTGTGTGTTTGGCTTAAGCATGGGTGCCACTCTTCCGTCTGGGTGACGGAAATCCGTTTTCTCGGCAAGGCCCCAGACGGAAATTCCGTTTTTTCATTTTCGCTATTCAAAAAAAAAAAAAAAAAAAAAAAAAAAATGTTTTGGGGGAAAAAAACAGTTGAATCGGCAGTATTATGACCGAAGCAGCACTGTAGCAGACAACCGGAAATGAGGAAGCACTCTCTATCGTTGAAGACAACACAGGTCCAGCGATATTTGTTAGGCTACACACGTCACTTACGTCGCGCCATTGAGCTGCTAGTGCCTTCAAGCGAAAAAGTTTTCCAGTTAGCCTGATTTTCATTTTTTTCCAGAATTTCAAAGTGTCACCCTTGGTTAAGTCAGCTTGGTTGTAGTCCCCTGTGGGGATGCCAGGGGCTCTTTCAGTATAAATAGTATCCCCACTTTCTGGAAATTCTGTGCTAGGAAATTTCCTCTTTTCTGTCACTCTTTTTGTTTCTATCTTCCTCCTTTGCTTTCTGTCATTCCCTCCTTCATTTTCTTCATTGTTGGTTCATTCACCTGTATGTGCTTGATAAAGTCTTCTGTACTTTCTCTTAGGATTGATAATTGGGTACACATGTTAAGGGCATTTTTGGCTTAGGGATATGAGATACGCGGAAGCAATTTTAGGTAATTTATGCCTGTTTTTACATATGTTTTAGTGTCTTTGGTTGTGTTTGGGTTTGTGTTCGGATGTGTTTTTTGGGTCCCCTGTGCGGTAAAGTGGACAGAATGGTCAATGCCAGGGGCATCTCCTAAGATTATGTGCGCAGTTGCATTGATATGTGTACATAATTTTCTTTTCCTGTTTTTCCTGTTGAAGTGTTGTGTATGTTTTGAACTGGTCACAGCCCTGATGTGGCTCTATGCATTCAGCTGGGCTTTAAACAACAATAATGATAAGCTTGGTGGTATCATTGTAGTGGTTGTTACTGTTCTTCTGTATTTTCATTTGCGTTGTGAGGTGTCTTGTCATGAACTTATTGCTTGTAGATGCTGTCTTGTGTGTTTCGCTTGATGTGTCGTTTCTTTCTTTTCAACACAGGCTTCCTTCTGTGATTGTATTGTTTTTGTTATCTTGTTCTTCTCAGTCCGTGTGTATATGTGGCAGTCTTTTCTGGCTCTGTTGGTCTGTCTGTCTGCATTTTTATTGTTTCATTTCTTTTTCATATACAGTGGAAACCTGATATAACAGGGATGATGGGACCAAATCAAAATCCCTGTTATATCAGATCCCTGTTATATCAGATATCACGGGAAATAAGGACTGATCAACTAACTCTTGATAAACAGTAGATCTAGGCCTAGATCTGGTCTGGTGTAAGTGTGCAGTAAGCTTACAAACTGAATGATGGCGCAGTCAGTCACTGACTCAGTGGCCTCAGGCCTACACGCTTGTGCGCGCATCACGCTCGCATTGCGAAGCGTTCTTTCAGTGTACAGTACACAGTATACCAAGGCTAGCCTAGATCTAGATCTAGGCCTACTGCGTGGCGTGCTGAGTCTAGGCCTAGGCCTTTCTGCTGCAGAGCCCGTCTCGGCATCCCTTCTATAACCGATCGAGCCCTCTTGTCTCCCTGTTATTGCCGATAAGTTTTAATAGATACAAAGAGGAAGAAAAAATGGGGATTGAAAAAAGCCCTGTTATATCCGGATTCCTGTTATAACCGGTCCTGTTATAAATGGTTTCCACTGTACATATATATTTACATAATTTTTCTTTAATGGACCTCAGTTGCTTGTTGGGATTTTCAGTTTTTCTTTCTTTATCTGTCTTTTTTTCCCTTTGTGTGTGTGTGTGTGTGTGTGTGTGTGTGTGTATATATTTCATTTTCTCTCTCTCAGTTTTCTTCTTTTTGGTTTGACATGAAGCACCCATATCATCTCATCTCGTCTCGTCTCGTTTCGTCTCATCTCATCTCTCTCTGAGGTGAAGCACTGATATACCTAATATCTTATTTCTTCATTATCATTGTTGACTGATTCTGTCCCCCGTAGGCCATGTCTACGCTATCACAGACTGCGGAGGAGCCACAATGGAGTCCACCTGTCCAGACTGCAATGCCACCATTGGAGGAACCCAGCACCGTTTGCGTACTGATAACGCCCTGGCTACGGAGATGGATGGTGCCACCAGATCTGCCTGGCCTCCCACACTGGACAACTACAGTGACTCTGACAATGATTCCGATACTCCAGATTTCTTTGACTTCTGTATGAACAATTTGTGAATAATCTATTATTGACAATGGTCTGGTTTGCAAGATGTCTTTTGGACCCCATGGAGGGGATGCATGTGAAAGTTAAATTTGTTGAAATGAGTTTTTGGTATGTGTTGATATGCAACAGTTTGATTTTGGATGAAGCAACGAGAGCTGATCCAGAAAAAAGCTTGTCAGTTAGGCTGCTATTTCTGAACTGTTTGTGTAAATGCTTTAAACTTGTACTGAGATTGAAATGTAACCTTTGCACTTTTAATGTGAACAGAATCATAATGATTCGTATCTATTTTTATTGCATGATGGTATTAAGAGTGTGATGTAACTAGCTGGCGTCAGAGCAGTGGGTCTTAGCATCTGGGATGCTATGTCCTGGAAAGACTCAAACTTAGAGACAGTTGTTTGAAATTCATGCTGACATGGTGTTTGTGTATTGTGACAAGTGTGTGTCATAAAGGACAGTTTTGCAACTGGATTGATAGTTCCAAACGACGAAAAAAAACAAAAAACAAACCCAGCTTGAAAGACGAGCTTTGATGTGGACTTCCAAATGCGGCTAAGAACAAGCAAACTGTTCAGTATGTAAAGAGAATAGTTGAAGAGGATCTTCATATTTCAGCATATGAAATGAGGAAGCTTAATAACAGTGTTTCATTTGGCACAGTTAAAGGGATCCTTCAGTATGATCTTGAGATGAGGAAAATGACTCTCTCATGAGCAGTTCCTCTTCTGACAGAGGAGGAGAAAAAAACTGAGGGTTTAGAGTTCTAAAGGATTGCTTGAAATGTTTGGGTCAGAGAACCTCAAATGACAGGTGCCGAAATGTGGATCACTTTCTTCTGTAGCATCCCGAAACAAATAATCCAAACAAGTGAACCAGTCAGATGTAATGGGCGCACATGATGAAAGACCAGTTGTAATGAAACCTGGTTTTCAAAGCTGGAGGAGACTTTTTCCCCCCTTTCTTCAATTCCCAAAATTTGCGCCTGTCTTGTCTGGATATATTAACCCTCTAGAGCCTGAAAGTACTTCTAGACTAGGGAAAATTATTTTTTATGAAAAAACAACATTTGATACAACAAAGAAACACATTTTCGGTGTTATTTTTAATTAAAGTGAAAAAATGACAAAGTTAGAAAAATTATCATATATGATAAGAGCGGCTTTTGCGGTACCAAGACCAATCTTATCATATATGTGCACGTCTACAATACTGGAACAAGACCTGGGACATGAGGGTGAAAAATTAAAAGTAATAAAAAAAGCAAGCAAAACACATTTTTGAAGAGTTCAGACATACCTTTAATAAACAGGAAAAAAAGTAAACAGAGTTCATATAAAGACTTCACTAAAAATCAGCAAAATGTAGACCAAGTGACCGGCGTGATGTGCATTACATGGTTTCCACTTGGTACTGCTTTTTTAGATAAAATAACCAGGCTTCATGGAAAGGATGATGCCATCAATACAGACACCTAAAGTCATGTGTCCAGTATTAAACTTGAACAGAAGAACTTAACCATGTCCTGAATATAAACTTATGTATAGGTGGAAACCGTAACCCACGCAACATTGTGGCTTAACAATTTTTCACTGACAATGGTAGAACTGTGATATGGAGGTATCTTGATTTGTTTTAGACAACATATTAAAAGCTTTCTTTTGATGACAATGATGAGCATTTGGGCATAGCCATATTTATGGAACTGGGAAATGTTGCGTGCATTACGTGGAATCCAAATGGGAAACCATTCTTGTATTCCATCGAGCAACATCAGAATAAATCACTGTTTTTACATTTAGGTGCTCTTGATACATTAGATTGTTCTCTACATTGTTAATTTTTGTTTGCAGGACTTTACAATATGCTGTATGCAATGACTTTGCTGGATTTTGAGCAATTTATTCAAATTGACTGGATTTTATAATTTCTTGTATTTCAGCGAATATTGAATTTTATTTGTTAGATGTCACACAGTGGAAATGCACTAATTCAGCTGTTTCATCCTTTCACTAATTCATTCTTTGAATTGGTCCATTCTGGGATTGCTGGAAGTCATAAGCAGGAGGGGGGGGGGGGGGGGACTACTTCATCAGTTCATGTTGAGATTCCATTTTTGGTCACATTTTCACAACTTGAGCTGTAAAGTCACTGCATTGGTGTAGCTGTTAAACAGTAAAAATATGGTGCCCGCGTTGGTTAATGGTCAGCAGCTGCAGGATGCTCAGGTTGTCATTGGCCACCCAAGCAATGTCATCAATATCTGGAAAGCTGAAGTGTCCACTTCTGTCTCGCACAAATTTCACCAGCGTCTCACCACCTTCTGACCACACACACACACACACACACACACACACACACACACACCACACACACACACACACACACACACACACAGAGTTCTGAATAATTGCTTTGATTATTGTATAATGTGGAAAAGGTGAACTAAAAGTTTCAACATTAAGAAGTGTAAGCGACATTGTATTGATCAGATCTTATGCCTATGTACATTTTCAAAACCTACAGCAGGTTAATTTTTTTTAACTTATTGTCCTATTGGACAAAATTATGACCATGGTACTGCATTCAAAACATTTCCTTACCAGTTCATTGTAGAATAATGACTAGCAACAATAATACTAATATTAATTTTTGTAATGATAATAGTAATGATAATAACAAGACAAGGAGTGAGAGTGGTTTCTCTGTAGCGCACAAACAAGAAGTATAATCCAATCCGTTGTTTTAACAAGTAATCTTTTAATAGCCACTGAAAAGTAAGTATGGCATAAAAAGCACAATGTAGATCTGTATGCTGAGCCAGTTTCAGATAAGTCAGATCAAAAATGTGCGTAAGGAGGAAGCACAATTGTCATCTTGGTAGATCTGAATCGCTTCCACTGGCAAGATTTTAGATAGCTAATATGGCTTTCCTTCTCCCATATTAATCTTCAAAGAAAGAATAGATCTAGATCTACAGTTCAGTGGCTGGGGAAAAAGAAACAAAATACTAAAGACTGTGACGTGCATACCTTGAAACAAAATCTGCAACAATGTTTCGTCTCTGCAGTAAACTCATGCTCACAAAGTGCGGACTTTTAAAAATTCTCTTTAGATTTCAACAGCTGTATGTCTTTAACTGGACCATGTAATTGGAATACCATAATTGTTTGCTTTCTGTCCAAAGACATCGACCTGTTGCGAAACTGTAATTGATAACAAAGATTCAGCAAGCGTGCGTTGCCGTGGAATCTAAAACCAGTAGCACTTAAAACTATTCCACGAAATTTCCTTTTTGCTGAGAACGTTCCTTTCCGAAACACAAACAGTAGGGCGCACAATATTCTTAGTAGTCACAACACACGCAGTAAAGCTTGTATAAACAAAAAGTGTCAACGAAAATGCTCCATGTAACGTTTATTTGTTATGTGCGCTACAAGAGAAACAACAAATTACCACTTTCGTTTCTGCAGAAACCCACGACTATGATTCGTTGTACACGTAAGATCATGAATGCATGCCGAGTTTTGCGAAATATAAGAGACCTGCCTGTACACTGTAAACTTAAGAAAGTTTCCACATTTTCATGCACAGTTGAAATCGTATTGAAACGTTTGTGCGTTACTACAGAAACAATCGCAAATGCCCACATTTGATTCGCATTTAGAGAGAATCAATCATTATTTACTCTTTTATTGAGTTTTATCCAGTAAATCTTATCTATTTTTAATAAACAATAAAAGCAAAATTGTATCCTTACCTCAGTTTACTTGCCACACACACACACCAAACTGGAGATGCGGACACTTGTGGTGACGTCAAGCAGATGTGACGTGCATTTCAAAGCGTCGGGTAGAGAGAGTCAACCAATGTCCAGCTTGTGTTTGAGCATACATGGGCCATGTGCCATTGTCACGTACACATTTTCTTTGTTCTCAAACACTTTAGATTCAGAGGATGGGGCCAAGATAATTGACTTTGATGATGAGCTAGAAGGATAGGTTGTGTGCGTTACACTAGGAAGCAAAACGTGCCACGCTGTAAGCATCTTCAGAGAAACTTGCATTCAACTTCATATTTCAACAAACTGAACCGTGAGCAGGAAGAACGATCCCCAAAGATGCATTTTGGAGTAATTTTGAATCAGTTGAAGCACAACTGTGTTGTGTGGGTAGAACGGAATGCAAGCGTTATCTGTGGAAACTAATGAAACGCACGATCGCCATATTTTTGGATGCACCAAACGCAACTTATTGCATGAAGTTTTGCAATGGCTTATTGTGGGTGGGATTAATGTTTTATTTGCTATCAGGACACACACAATTCATTTGTGTGTTGCTTGTTCTGATTGTTGTACAAGTTTCAACCCAAGCCATGTCCCTCTTTCTGGCGCCTTTTTTGTCCCAACCACAGACAAAATAAAAACAACAAAAAATCAGGTAAACACAAATGGTGATGAACAATGCTTTATTTTGTTGAAGAAACATGTCGCCAAACCGACTGAAATAAAAAAAACTCCACCAACATATGCAAAAGCAGCTATAACTGAAGCTGAAGTGAGGGCCCTATCATTCTATTGGGCGATTCCAGTATTGTAGACGTGCACATATGATAAATTATCTCTGGAACAGCAATTCATTGCAGGTTTATTCAGCTAGCTGTTTTCAAATTTCTAATCAATGCAGTTCATTTCTGTTCAAGCGTTTTTTGTGCTAGATTTCATAGTTATTTGAGCAGATGGAACTCCGCAAAGCAGTTTCTGTTCTTGTTGAAGCAAAAGTTCACTTCGCACTTTGGGCAGAAGACGTAGGTCAGGCTCTGACAGTTTCTGTTTTTGCACGATGTCCTGGCGCTGTTCCATTGGGGCAGGTGGGCAACACCATCCAGACGGACATCAGGGGTGGGAACAGACTGTCTGGCAATCTTGGCTGGAGGTGGTGACGTCACACAGCCGTTCGGCGGATCAACTGCATTCTTCATCAGCACCAGGGCATCAGCAATCTGGCTCTGAAAGATGCTGAGCTTTACTGGTTTGAGGTTCAGCAGCGTGCAGTGCCTCTTGTACCTCAGCCAGCTGTTAACAACAGCTGCTGCGATGGTGTGATAGAAAATGTACATGTAGAAACGCCTCGACTTTAGCGGGAACTTGTAGAGGCTTGTGAGGCTGTCAAGCAGATCCACCCCACCCATAAATTTGTTGTACTCTTTGATGATGGCAGGCTGGGGAATGGTGACTTTCTGCTTCTGCTTTTGTCGTATCGTGATGCCTCACCTTGAGGTTCCACACCCACATAGGTAGAGACAGTGTCCACAGTCTTGTCAAACCAGCGCACAGCTACAACATTCGACATCAGTTCCACCTTGACATCACAGGCTCCCCTTCCTTCTTGCTTCAGCTCCTTCTCAGACTTCAAGCTGAGGTCTCTGAACCTGCTGGCTCGAAAGGTTCTAACAAAGTAGATGGATTTGACTTTCAAGGCTTGAATGAAGGCAGTATGGAAAAGAAGTTGTTAGCGAAGACATTATAGTTTAAATCTCTCTGAAGACCTCGTGTCATCTTTATGACTACTTCCCCTCCAAGACCAAGATCTCCAGGCGTTTTTCTCTGTCCATCCACTGATCCTTGATAAACCTTAAAGTCATCTCCTGGCCTCCACTCATCTCCACTGCTGTCAGAAGGGTCAAAATCACTCTGATCACCAGCAACAAACCGGCAAACGTTTGTCACTGGAACTCGTGTCGTCATGCTGAAAACAGATAAAAGATCCAAACTTTACTGACTTTTCTTTACAGATTACATATAATATGCAACAATCTAACAGACAAACACCAAAAAAATCATTTCTGAATCAAAGGAATCATTCAAAGCAACAAACAAAGTTAGCTTTTCTACAACTAGAAAAGGGCACTTGCGACCTTTAACGCCGCTCTTATCATTTCTGATAAATGATGGACGAGTTGTCTTTTCCTGAAGTTTCCCCAAAAGCCGTTCTTATACATATGATAAACCGTTTTTATATCACTTTTATGACTTACATTAATCTGCTTCATATAAAATTATTATATGCTTGAAATCTACATACTACTGTGCATTTATTAAGTCCAATTAAAAATAAATGTGTACTCACGTGTTTGTGTACCAGAGGCTCAAAAACAGAGGACTGTAAGGAAGCTGGTAACTGCTAGCGGTCAGTGTAGAAAAGGAAGTGTGAGGAATAACAGACACGGCGCAAGGGTGTGGGGGCATGGTGTTAGTGTAGTCCTTGCCTGTCTGGAACCGGATATTCCAGGCGGATACATCAGGTTATCACTAAAGTTGCGCTACAGGCACTTCATTTTGTACTTATCATATCTGTAGTGGTCGGCGCTAGAGGGTTAAATATGGGTTCTGTTTCTATTTTCGTGTTTTTCTGGTTCCTGTTTGCTTGAACGCAGGCAGTTGCTTTTGTTTTGGATTAATTGGTAAACGTCACATAAGATAGTTGTTTTTAATTTAACTTTTAAGTGATGCTTTTTGGGATTTGTAATCGTCATGACAAGGAGAAAATTCTTCAGTCATGTGAGTGATTTCAGGATTAAAAAAAAAATTTGTTCAAAAGTTTTATAATTGCATACTGCAAGTAGACAGTTTTACATTGAAGTGTTCGGAATATTTTCTTAATTGGAATATTTTCTTAATGAAAGAAATGTTTAGTTCAGATTATATGCTCTTGATACCTTTTTTTTTAAGCAGACACTTTCATTTTACAACAAATACTGTGATAAGAGAAATTATATGCGTCTTTATAATTTTGTACTGAATTCGTAGAATGTTAGCTGGCTTCTTTATTACCCAGAATTTTTTTTTATTATATTTAGTCATCATTCACGTTTTAGCTGAATATGTGTGATGAAAGTAATGTTAGAATGTGCTAAGCATAGAATTTTATGGATGAATATCATACATGAAGTGTTTAGTTGAAATGTTTTTGGTGCATAGTTACGATTCATATTGACAGGTACCCAACACAAAATAATTTCAGCTTGTTTCAGTGCATATTTCATTGAATTACATGTGTGTGTTTGAAATCCAAAGTATTAAAGCATTGTCGCCACAAAGAAAAGTGGTATGTGGATTTGTATGTGCATGCATAAGTGTGTGTGTGTGAGTGTGTGTGTGCATGCATATGTTTGTGTGTGTGTATGTATGTGTATGCGCATACGCTTGTCTTGCTTGTGTGTGTATGTGTATGCATATGTACATGAGAGTGAGAAAGGGAAATTCTGTTGTGTGTATGTGCTTTTTGTACAACATTTTGATTGTGACATGTGCCTAAAAGTATCCAGTAGCTAATGATTTCAATTTCTTTGCATTGATCTGTGTGTGCTGACAAGTGTAATTCTTCTTACGATACTCTCTATATTTTTTATTCTTGTGTTTGTGTGTGTGCTTGTGTGCATGTGTGTGTGTGTGCGTGTGTGTGTGTGTGTGTGTGTGTGTGTGTGTGTGTGTGTGTGTGTGTGTGTGTGTGTGTGTGGTGCACGATTTGTTATTCAAGATTGAGGGTGTTCTGTTTTAAAATGGAGAGCTAATTCATAATCATGTTGTATAAATAATTTATGTTCAAAGTTTGTTCACACTCAATTCACATAATCAGGCGCTCCACCTACATCTGCTGGTAACTACATGGCAGTCTTGTTGAACCGGCACTAAGTGTTTTTGTGCTTGAAAGGTATTGAAATGGGGAGGCGAGGGGTGAATGGGATCTATGAAACATGAAGCTGACATCACTAGAATGATCGGAGCATTAACCTATAACTCCCACATCCTGTCCACCAGCATCCTGCGATGTCAACCATGCTAATAAAGCAAAAGCTTAACCCTTTGACTCCCACACCCTGTCTACTAACATCCTGCGATGTCAACCATGCTAATAAAGCAAAAACTTAACCCTTTGACTCCCACACCCTGTCCAGCATTCTGCACTGTCAACCATGCTAATAAAGCAAAAACTTAACCCTTTGACTCCCTCACCGTATCCACCAGCTTCCTGGCAGGGAATCAAAGGGTTAAGTTTTTGCAGCTGGTGGACAAGACGCAGGAGTCAAGTGGTTAAATATGCATACTCATTCCATGTCTTTGCTGTGTCATGGAGTAGGCCCTACAAGCCATCAGCACTGTGTGTTTCATATTTTAAAATCGTAAATTACTGTGAGGAGAATAATATGTAAGGGCAGAATACCATTCTCTCCATGGGAACCCAAACTAAGCCTGTATGGCTATCTGAATTATCATTATATGATTTTACCCATATGGCTATCTGAATTATCATTAGATGATTTTACCCATATGGCTATCTGAATTATCATTATATGATTTTACCCATATGGCTATCTGAATTATAATTATATGATTTTACCCGTATGGCTATCTGAATTATCATTATATGATTTTACCCATATGGCTATCTGAATTATTATATGATTTTACCCATATGGCTATCTGAATTATCATTATATGATTTTACCCATATGGCTATCTGAATTATCATTAGATGATTTTATCCATACGGCTATCTGAATTATCATTATATGATTTTATCCATATGGCTATCTGAATTATCATTATATGATTTTACCCATATGGCTATCTGAATTATCATTATATGATTTTATCCATACGGCTATCTGAATTATCATTATATGATTTTACCCATATGGCTATCTGAATTATCATTATATGATTTTACCCATATGGCTATCTGAATTATCATTATATGATTTTACCCATATGGCTATCTGAATTATCATTAGATGATTTTATCCATACGGCTATCTGAATTATCATTATATGATTTTGTCCATATGGCTATCTGAATTATCATTATATGATTTTACCCATATGGCTATCTGAATTATCATTATATGATTTTATCCATACGGCTATCTGAATTATCATTATATGATTTTACCCATATGGCTATCTGAATTATCATTATATGATTTTACCCATATGGCTATCTGAATTATCATTATATGATTTTATCCATACGGCTATCTGAATTATTATATGATTTTAATTGAAGTAGTATCATTGGATTAGTTCTTTAGCCATCCCCTTGGGAAAGCTGAGGGCCCTTTCAGTATGAATCATATCCCCACCTGTTAGCAGTTTTGTGCTAGAAGTTTCCTCTTTTCTGTCACTCTCTTTGTTTCTGCCTTGTTCCTTTGATTTCTGTCATCTGTTCTTCTCTCATTTTCTATCTTGCTGGTCAGTCTCCTTTATATTTTCATAGAGCCTTTATACTTTTCTTCTGTTAGGATTGATAATTGGATAGATGTATACATTCATTGTACTTTTTAGTTGTAAAGAAATGTGAAGTGCTTAGCAGAAATGTTAGGTATTTTATTTTATTTTGTTTTAATTTCAGTGTGTGTTTTTGTGTCCTAAGTTACATTTATGTGTTAGTGCTCAGTTTCTTTTTAACACTTTGGCATCGTCAGCTGGCTATTTGACCTACTTCCCTGCAGACGTGCCAGCTGCCACTGCTACTTTCCTTGGAAACGTGCATTTTTTGGCCACTTTGAATTAATTTTCACAGGCGCCCCAAATGACTAACATCAACATGTAGGGTATGGTTAGAAAGGTAATTTAATCCTCTTTTAGGATATCTACAGTATAAGGTTTGTTCAGACATGCTTTGAGGTTATTTGTGCAATGAAATATCATGGTTGAGGAGCATTTCAGACAAGCATTTCATCCATTCAGCAGATGTAAACAAAACAGAAAAAAAGACACCAATTCTCCATGACTTGTATCATCTGATCAAAAGCTCAGAAAAGTACACACAGACACACACAAAAATTCCACAATCCTGAGTGAACAGCGACATCGCACATTCGCAGGGCGCTCCATTTTGCCTTTGTTTCAATGAAGCACGCGGTTCGGGTGACGTTCTCGTGCCCGAAAAATTCTTCAAATAGACTTTTTACTCAGAAAATCACTCTCACAGTATTTAGAAATGGTTTCTTGATACTATAATAGAAGTTTTTTCCCTAAGACCGTAACTGGCTTCACGTAGGAATTTTCTAACGCAAGACGCTAGAATCCTAGCGTTAAGTTGTCAGCTGCGAGCTTGCTGAACGCTATACCCCTAGCGTTCCGGCGCCTGCGGTTCTCTGCAAGAACGCTAGTGGGCTAGCGTTACGATGTGAAAAAGTTAATCCCCTGGTGATGAATTTGATGGAATGCCTAACACCTGGGGCATATCTTTAGATTTGTTTTTGATGAAAATGCAATATGTTTAGTTAATTTTTCTTTCCAGGTTTTCTTTTTTGCTGGGTCGTCAGTTTGTTTAGATATGTGTATTTTGTTTGATATTTTATTACCCTGATAAGGCTCTGAGCGGTCAGCTGGGCTGTAAACACTAAGAATAATGTTAACAGTATTTCGTTATCCTCTGAATGCACATCAGTTTATTCAGCTTGGCTCTTAACCAAGTCAACGATGACATACAGTAAACATTCCACTCACATGTACCTCTGTAATTGTATATGAAGTGTATTTTTGGCTCTAGGGAAATGAGATATGTGGAAGCAATTTGAGGTAAATTAGGCCTGTTTTTATATATGTTTTTTTGTGTCATTAGTTATGTTTAAGTTTGTATTCAGATATGTTTTTTAAATCCCCTGTGCGATAAATTGGATAGAGTGGTCAACGCCAGGGGCATTTCCTTAGATTATGTAGACGAATGCATCAGTTGATATGTGTAATTTTCTTTTCCTTTTTTTTTTTTTTTTTTTGCCGTTGAGGTATTGTATATGTTTTGAAACAGTTATAGCGCTGATATGGCTCTACGCAGTCGACTGGGCTTTAAATAAAAATAACAATAACAGTTAACACTAATTGCATATAATAACATTTATACCATACCTGATCTTCAAAAGCAGTAAGCTTCAGCACAGTATACAACTCACAGCTTCCATCATTGTTATTACCACCAACAGATTATGTGTCTTGAGCAAGCCGGTTCAGAGAGAGAGTTTGAAGATAAGTGCTATATGTGACCTCCCACCACGAAATCAGTCTTAACTAGCATTTTGGGCATTTTGAGATATACAAATCACTGGAAAGTCTACATTCTGCTGATTATTTTGGTACTTGAATAAAGCTTGTACTACAAAAAAATTTAGAAGTTACGTTTGTTTAAAGTCATTAAGTTGTATGACGGCCATTTTGAGAAAACGGCCTCTAAAGCTTTTGTGTGCTCTCCTACACATTTTTCTTAACTTTCTTTATTTGGTGGTTTTGACCCAATTTGTTTCTAATTTTCGCTGTCATTATCTGAAAAGTGTACCAAAGAGCTTTCCATGGGTATATTACATGTGCGGGTACAGTACAGGTTACGGTTCATAATAAGAGACAAAAATAAGTACTTTTGGAAGGAAATTGTGTTCTTTCTGCTGCGATCAGTGCATTAAAATACCGATTTAGATTGATTAATAATATTTTTTCAAGAAAAAAAATTTCTCTGGGGGATAGATTATAGTCTACAGAAATCAATTTTGAGAAAAAGTCAAAACACCCCAGATAGACCCTCAGTCACCTTTTCAGCTTTTAGTGCCGTTCGACTGACTGCGAGTTAAGACTGATTTCGTGGTGGGAGGTCACATATGTTCTGTCCTGCCGGTGTTTCCATATGTACTACTGGAAACTTAAACGATGTCCTTCCATTACATATAATCAATACAAAACTAACAAAAGACTTCCAAAAATTATATTTTAGTCTTATCTGAATGGAGTACCTACCAAACTGGTTGAATCTAATTCTAAATAAAACGAAAGGGTTAATTATCTGTTGATTTAGCTTTTTAACCCTAGACTCCTATACCTTATCCATACCAGCAAAAGTTTTATCCCTATGACTACTCCATCACCCTATCCATAGCTTTTTGCAGGAAGCTGGTGGATAGGGTGAGGAAGTCAAAGGGTTATACAGGGGGGTGCAAAAGTAGGTATACAGTTATGAAAAAAGAAAACATGTACAATACTAATTGCATTTTATTATACAAACAAATGAATATTGCATATACATGTAATAACAAGCACAGCCTTAATCCCTTAGATACTCAAACTGCTTGCCATCGGTATTCACACACTCCTCTAATCGAGAACGGACGCTCATGCACACTCTAGCACAAAGATCTTTATCAGCATCAATTTCTTGACAAGCCTGCAAGATGAACTGAATCATGGTCATTAACAGTGGGCGCGGATTGCGTGCAAAAACCCTTTCCTTTACATATCCCCAAAAAGAAGTCCATCTGTCTTCCAGTATAGTTTTAAAATCCATTTGTGCTCCTCGTCTGTCAAATTATCAGCCATGGTTAAATTAAATCGCTGCTTGGATCTAAATTAAATTGCCACTTTACCTGTAAAAAAAACAAACAATTAAAAGTTAGGATAAAAGTACATGCATATTATTAGTTACAATAAAATATAATTAATGACACTGAAAATATCAAAAATAAGGTCAACTAACTTAATGTGCTAATAATTTTAATGAATTAAGCATTATAATAATGACGTGATGCTTACTGTATACCTACTTTTGCACCCCCCTGTATTTTTGCTTTGCTGTCATGGTTGGCAAAACAGGATCTTGTGGATAAGCAGAGGAAATCAGGGTTGTAGGCCTACTGACTACCACCAGTGCTAAAGACTAACTCTCTAAGTAACATAAAACAGTTATTTGTCTGTTGATTGAGGTTTTTTTTAATGCTAACCATTACCAGCGCCAAAGTGACATAACACATTGGTTGTCTCTGAAATGAAAGTTACGGTGACTTCACACGTATGTTGTATGTGTACATATATGTAGGTCTATATACTGTATGTCTCTGCATACATGTACACATTGTGTATTTAAACACTGGCATTCAGTGTTCATAATCAGACCATTTTAAGTAGGGGACTTATATTTGTTCCTAGTCTCTTCCAAGAGTTTGTTATTTCTTTTAACATCTATTCACATATGTGCTTTTAGATAAAATAATAATATTATCTGATGCTCAAAATGTGTGGAATGTGTGCTTTTCTAAATGCATGCTGTTTTACATGTGTGATGTTCTAAATGTGTGTTCTAAATGTGTGCTGTTCTGAATGTGTGATGTTCTAAATGTGTGCTGTTCTGAATGTGTGTTGTTCTAAATGTGTGCTGTTCTGAATGTGTGTTGTTCTAAATGTGTGCTGTTCTGAATGTGTGTTGTTCTAAATGTGTGATAGTCTAAATATGTGTTGTAGTGTTGTTCTAAATGTGTTCTGTTCTAGATTCATGCTGTTCTAAATGTGTGATGTTCTGAATGTGTGTTGTAGTGTTGTTCTAAATGTCTGATGTTCTAAGTGTGTGCTGTTCTAAATGTGTGTTGTTCTAAATGTGTGCTGTTCTAAATGTGTGCTGTTCTAAATGTGTGTTGTTCTGAATGTGTGATATTCTAAATATGTGTTGTAGTGTTGTTCTAAATGTGTTCTGTTCTAGATTCATGCTGTTCTAAATGTGTGATGTTCTGAATGTGTGTTGTAGTGTTGTTCTAAATGTCTGATGTTCTAAGTGTGTGCTGTTCTAAATGTGTGTGTAATGTTGTTCTAAATGTGTGCTGTTCTAAATGCATGCTGTTCTAAATGTGTATTCTAAATGTGTGATGTTGTAAATGTGTGATGTTCTAAATGTGTGCTGTTCTAAATGCGTGATGTTCTAAATGTTTGATATTCTAAATGCATGCTCTTCTAAATGTGTGATGTTCTAAATGCATGATGTTCTAAATGTGTGATGTTCTAAATGTGTGATGTTCTAATGTGTGATGTTCTAAATGTATGATGTTCTAAATGTGTGATGTTCTAAATGCATGATGTTCTAAATGTGTGATGTTCTAAATGCATGCTCTTCTAAATGTGTGATATTCTAAATGCATGATGTTCTAAATGCGTGATGTTCTAAATGTGTGATGTTCTAAATGCATGATGTTCTAAAATGTGTGATGCTCTAAATGCATGATGTTCTAAATGTGTGATGTTCTAAATGTGTGATGTTCTAAATGCATGATGTTCTAAATGTGTGATGTTCTAAATGCATGATGTTCTAAATGTGTGATGTTCTAAATGTGTGATGTTCTAAATGTGTGATGTTCTAAATGCATGATGTTCTAAATGCATGATGTTCTAAATGTGTGATGTTCTAAATGCATGATGTTCTAAATGCGTGATGTTCTAAATGTGTGATGTTTTAAATGTGTGATGTTCTAAATGCATGATGTTCCAAATGTGTAATGTTCTAAATGGGTGCTGTTCTAAATGCATGATGTTCTAAATGTGTGATGCTCTAAATGCATGATGTTCTAAATGTGTGATGTTCTAAATGCGTGATGTTCTAAATGTGTGATGCTCTAAATGCATGATGTTCTAAATGTGTGATGTTCTAAATGTGTGCTGTTCTAAATGTGTGATGCTCTAAATGCATGATGTTCTAAATGTGTGATTTTCTAAATGTGTGCTGTTCTAAATGTGTGATGTTCTAAATGTGTGTTGTTCTCAATGCATGATGTTCTAAATGTGTGATGTTTTAAATGTGCGTTGTTCTGAATGTATGTTATCCTAAATGTGTGATAATGTGTGTTGTTCTAAATGTGTGCTGTTCTAAATGTGTGCTGTTCTAAATGTGTGGTGTTCTAATTGTGTGATGTTCTAAATGTGTGACGTTCTAAATGTGTGATGTTTTAAATGCGTGATGTGTTCTAAATGCGTGATGTTCTAAATGTGTGCTATCCTAAATGTGTGATGTTCTAAATGTGTGATGTTCTAAATGTGTGATGTTCTAAATGTGATGTTCTAAATGTGTGACGTTCCAAATGTGTGATGTTTTAAATGCGTTATGTGTTCTAAATGTGTGTTGTTCTAAATGTGTGCTATCCTAAATGTGTGATGTTCTAAATGTGTGATGTTCTGAATGTGTGATGTTCTAAATGTGTGTTCTAAATATGTGATGTTCTAAATGTGTGTTGTTCTAATTGTGTGATGTTCTAAATGTGTGATGTTCTAAATGTGTGATGTTTTAAATGCGTGATGTGTTCTAAATGTGTGTTGTTTCTAAATGTGCGTTGTTCTGAATGTATGTTGTCCCAAATGTGTGATGTTCTAAATATGTGTTGTTCTAAATGTGTGTTGTTTTAAATGTGTGATGTTCTAAATGTGTGATGTTCTGAATGCGTGTTGTTCTAAATGTGTGCTGTTCTAAATGCGTGTTCTAAATGTATGATGTTCTATTGTGTATGTGTGTGTTTTTGTTGTCGTTGTCCTTGTTCTTTTGGAGAAGTGGATTTAAACTGAATTTGAAATTCTGTATCTGCAATTTATAAGTAGCTGTTGTGTTTGCTGTGTGTATATTTAGCATCTCAGTGTATCAAGTTCATTTATGATTAACACAAAAATCATTCGGAACAAGACATTCAAGACGTGACAGGGGTGATAGAGGAACGAATGGAGACAAGGAGTTTCGAGTTTATTGGTGTTTGTGAAAAGGGGGGACTTGTCACACTCCTACAGTTCCATATGCCCTGCATTCAGTCCACCGTTTGTCACCTGGCAGACTCCTTGAGCTTTTGCAAAACCCTATGTATGCAGGCCAAATCTTGAAATGGAGAAGGCGTGTTGGGGGAGATGGGGCATAGGACCTGTGAAACATTAAAAATTGAAACCAGAAAAAAACACGAAAGAAGAATAAGAACGCATATTTAATACAACAAGACAAGACAGGCGCAAATTTTCGGCCAACTGGCCTTTGTCAAGCGTAAGATTACTAACAAAACAAACACCAGATACAAAAATATATAGGAGAAAAAGACTGAAACTTCCCTGCTGCTCGGTCCAGTGTGACTCTCCAAATTTTTGTATCTGGTGTTTGTTTGTTTGTAATCTTATGCTTGACAAAGGCCAGTTGGCGGAAAACTTGCGCCTATCTTGTCTTGTTGCATTAAATATATATTCTTACTCGTCTTTTGTGTTTTTTTCTGGTTCCTGTTTGCTTGGGACGCGGGCAGTCACACTTGTTTTGGATTAAAATTGAAACCAAGAGAGTGAGTGATTAGATCATTGATACGGGCAGCAGACAGGCCAGTTTTTGTGTGCAGGCTGGAATTGAACTCGAGACATCAGATCTTGAGTCCTCGGCTCTGTAACAAGAGCCAACCAGCCCGTTCAAAAAAAAAAAAAAAAGAAAGAAAAAAAAAAAAAAAACCACCGAAGAGGGGACAGAGAGAGAGAGAGATGTGTGAGGGCTTGATTCCTTGAGACCTGTGCCGTATTCTTTCATGTTGTTGTCAGTGTCTGCTATATCATATCACAAAATGATAATTGATGACTGTCTGTATAAACCAGACTGAATAACATTCACTGAATGTATTTGAGCAGTTAAAAGCTTTTATTTTGTACCCAAACATAATATGAACCAGGGGGGAAAAAAACCCACGACAAGAGAATAAGAACGCGTATTTAATACAACAAATCAAGTCAGGCGCAAATTTTCGGCACTAGCCTTTGTCAAGCGCAAGATCACAAACAAATTAACATCAGATACAAAAATTAGGAAAAAAAGAAATGAAGGTTTGACGTATAAAACGTGACATCATGAAACAAATTACGTAACAAAAACAAGACGTGACGTGACGTGATACTGGACGGAGCAGCAGGGAAGTTTCAGTCTTTTTCTCCTAATTTTTGTATATGGTGTTTCTTTGTTTGTGATCTTACGCTTGACAAAGGCCAGTTGACCAAAAAATTTGCGCCTGTTTTGTCTTGTCATATGAAATACGCGTTCTTATTCTCTTTTCGCGGTTTTTTCCGGTTCGTATTTGCTTGAACGTGGGCAGTCACACTTGTTTTGGATTTCAAACATAATATGATAGTTTGTAATCACTCAGTAATGGATTGATTGCCCTAAAGCTGTAAGGCTGATAATTATACCCTAAAGGCGCTAAGCTGTATTGTGATATCTTAACACAAAATTATGTAAGACCAAAATGCTGTAATGAATGAAGTGATAAAATGAATGATGACTATATAACTGGGTAAGAAAGTGAAGAAAATTTTAAGAAGAACTAACGTGGTATCAGTAAATGATTTTGAATACTTCTCATTGTGGAAAATGTCATACACCCCTCATGCAAAAATGTACTGTATTTTGTTCTCACGTATGCAATTTCTCATCAATAAAATAACCAGCCTAATTTTTGTGTTTTTTTTTTTTTATTGGCGTAGTGTTGTGTGTGTGTGTGTGCTTGGTGTGGTGTTGTGTGTGTGTGTGTGGGGTGTGTGTGTGTGTGTGTGTGTGTGTGTGTTGTGTTCAGGCGGTGTTGGAGAGTTGTAGGGAGTGGCATGGTGTGTGTGTGTGTGTGTGTGTGCGTGCGTGTTTGTGTATATTTTGTATGTGCATGCGTGTGTGTGGTGTGTGTGTGTGTGTGTGTGTGTGTTCAGGCGTGCATTGGAGAGTTATACAAAATGGTCTGGTGTGTATGTGTGTGTGCGCGCGCGCGCGGTGTGTGTGTGTATTTGTGTATGTGCATGCTTGTGTGTGCGTGTGTGTGTGTGTGTGTGTGTGTGTGTGTGTGTGTGTTGTGTGTGTTGTTCAGGCGTGTATTGGAGAGTTATACGGAGTGGTCTGGTGTGTGTATGTGTTTGTATGTGTATGAGCATGTGTGTTTGTGTGTGTGTGTGTGTGTGTGTGTGTGTGTGTGTGTGTGTGTGTGTGTGTTTTCAGGCGTGTGTTGGAGAGTTATACAGAGTGGCATGGTGTGTATGTATTTGTATGTGTATGTGCATGTGTGTTTGTGTGTCTCAGTGTATGTATGTGTGTAGTGTTTGTGTGTGTGTGTGTGTGTGTGTGTGTTTTCAGGTGTGTGTTGGAGAGTTTAGAGTGACAGGTGTGTGTGTGTGTGTGTGGTGTGTGTGTGTGTGTGTGTGTGTGTGGGTGTGTGGTGTGTGTGTGTGTGTGTGTGTGTGTGTGTGTGTGTGTTTACACGCAGAAATGAACAGAGAAACGGAGAGACAGACAGACAGCGAGTCACAGAAATGTACAATTGTTTAAAGATATAAACCACACTTTGTTTTCACTGCAGATAAAAGCGCAGAACTTCCAGCTGTGGCTGTCAGGCTGAATATAACAAGGACACTAACAGTAATAATAATAATAACAAGAAGAATGAATAATAATGATAATAGTTATGACGATGATGAATTATTATTAATAATAAAAATGATAATAACAACAATAATAATAACAATAATAATAAAAATAATACCAATACTACTAATAATAAGAAGACTGAATAATAAGAATGATAATAACAATAATAATAATAATTATTAGTAATAAAAAAAATAACGTAATAATATTGATGATAATAATAATAATGAAATATAATAACAATAATCAGCAGGAAGACTGAAGTCATGGTGATCAGTAAAAAAAAACATGAAATCCCTTCATGCAAAATAACAGCAAACGGCACGACTTTGAGACAGGTTCATAAGTTTAAATACCTGGGAACGATCATTTCATCGGACGGCAGATGCACATCAGAAATAGCCAGCAGAATCAGCCAAGCCAAAACAGCATTCCAAGAAGATGACAAGCATTCTTACCAACAAATGTCTATCAATTAACACCAGGAAGAGAGTTCGTGAATGTTATATAGAACCAATACTGTTGTATGGTTGTGAGGCATGGACAGTCAACAAGCAAAGCCAGAACAAGATTGCGGCAGCCGACATGTGGTTTCTGAGAAGAATGTTGAGAGTTCTATGGACAGCAAAGAAAACAAACGAGACAGTCCTGATGGAGGCAGACACAGGTAGATCATTCATAAGGAAGATTAGGAAAAGACAGACAACATTTATAGGCCAGTTTATGAGGAAAGGGGATTTGGAGCACCTAGTCACGATGTTAAAGATGGAGGGAAAGAGAGCACCAAGTAGACCCAGGGAGAAAATATTAGACGGACTTGCAGAGTGGCTGAAGACAAGGAGGGTGGAAGAGATGCTTGAGGCAACAAGAGGTAGAAACAGATGGAAGTCCATGATCGCCAACGCCATGCGGCAGGGCATCTGATGATGGTGATGATGATGATGATGATGAATAACAATAATATTAATAAGTTATAATAATAATACAACAATATTAATAATAAGTAATAATAATAATATAACAACAACAATAATAATAATAATAATAATAATAATAATAATAATAATAATAATAATAATAATAATAATAATAATAACAACAACAATAATAATAATAACAATGATTTCACTCATACAGTGCAAATGGTCCATGTCAATAATGATATATGATGATGAATTATTAATAAAAAAACCCCAATAATAACAGTAATGATAACAATACAATAATAACAATAACAACAACAATGATCATAATTTCACTCATATAGTGCAAATGGTCTGTGTCAGAAGCATGCTCGTTGCACTTCACAGAAACAGAGCATAATCAAAACTTGCCATCAAGTAAAAACAGACGCTGACAAAACATGAAACAAACACATAAGTATTAGGAACCATAGTAATGTAACGGGAGGGAATTTTGGGTGATGTTTTAGGATATTGGGGGATGTTTATGTGGAATCACTTTCTGTATAGAGATCACACACAACGAGAAGGAAGGAGAGAGACGAATAGAAACGCACAGAGTACACTAGCAATAACTTTCAAAAGCAGTCCACACATAGCATTACAAGTCAATATAGTTTCTTTTATTGAGCATGTTCAACTTAAAGCGTAATCATTCATCCTCTTATTCTTATTTGCCTACGTCCTAAAGCAATCCTACTTCTTTGCCTATCAGCCCTAAAACTCTACACTGAAATATAAATATCAACGTACCTTCTCTACATGTTTCTAGCAAAGGCTCAGCACCTCTGCCAAGTTGAGTGGCCCATCTCCTAACACAACCGTGACTGACTGACCGTTCTGTCTCTCTGTGTCTGCCTTCTGTGTTTGTATCCCTCCCCCCCCCCCCCCCCCCCCCCGGTGTTATTTTCCCTTTTCATTTATAGAGCGTGGATCAGAACACGCTGGGGCTCTGACCCCACCTATCTTAAAACGCCACTTGAGAATGCATGAAGGAGGGGTTGACGTGTGGACAAACACGAGCCAGAACCTGTCCACTGAAACAATGGACCGCTCTCTTTCACTGGGGTGATCCCTGACTGATTGATTTGGTTCAGGTTTTACGTCAACACCCACCTCAGGTGATATGGCCGATGGGGATAACCATCCCAGGGAAGTGGGGGAATGAGGACTTATCTAATCCTATAGTGACACCACCAGAACAACAATGATGGAGCAGTGAAAAAGCCAGTTTTGATACAGCGCACCTCGGGATTCGAACCCACAGCCATTAGCATGTGAATCCGACGCTCAAACCAACTGAGCCACTGGAGCACGCGTGGCGATCCCTGCGTGTACAGCCGGCTCTATAGGTTAACTTGCTCGTTTACAGTCTACATAAGTGTTGAGACCGGCTGTGCTACCTTGATGTTGTTTAATCCTAAGCCATCAGTTTCACACTGAAGTACCCGTAAGGGCCTGTTTCTACTTGAGGGGTTGTACGTTGATTAATCCTAAGTTTTCACTACAGGCCAGTTCGTCTGCCTTGCCAGACATTGTCAACATCTTGGCTCAGACTGAAGTACATGTGTGGGCCTGTTTCTACATGAGTCATTTCTGCGATAGTAACATAAACATTAGGAGCCATAACCACATTGGTATAAACGAATTCTAGCAAAAAAGAGGAGACAAGTAATACAGAAGAATACAAGTATTTTGCAGACACAAAAGTAATGCACATGTGCGCATGTAAGCTACGCACAAAAAGTTAAGGATCACTATGAGAAAACAGGTGCGTAATAAACTCAGTTCGCTACTGTTATTTATTTCTCAGTCCAGCCAAATTGTTATGAATTCTTGTTCAGCTGTAAGTGGGCGATGTTGTGTTAGTGCGAAAATTGCACGGGATTCTCTACTACTGAGCTTGGCCGCAAACGGAGAAGCGGAAACTTGCGAAAAAGGACCTTGTTTTGGACCGTTCTGCCTGAACATATTGCACAAGCCAGATGGAAAAACCATTATGCACGTGCAAGCACTGCTGTTTATGTGTGAGATGCTGTCTCTTGCTTGGCTTTATAAGAAGACATTCCACCAGTAGTAGGCCTGATCTGACAATGCCTCCACGACGAAAATTGAGCGAGTTTGAGAGGGGACGAGCTGTTGCATGGTTCCAAGATGGTGTTCCCAAGCGAGAAGTGGCCAGGCGACTTCAGGTGTCCATCTCGGTCATTGTCAGACTGATTCAACGCTTCACAGCCACTGGGAGGGTCCATGAAAGACGCAGATCTGGTCGACCGAAGAAGACAAACCCACGTGAAGATCGTCTCATTGATCGACAAGCCCTGCAGACAAGAACAGCCTCTTCCAGCATCATTCGAAGGCAGCTGAGGGTGGCTACTAACATCAAAATCAGCCAGCAGACCATACGGAACCGCCTTCATGGGTTTAACCTCCGTTCTCGTCGCCCAGCTGTACGGCCACGCTTAACTCCAGCCCATAGGGCAGCACGCCGCGCCTTCTGCAGACGTCACGTGAGGTGGACACGTCAGCAATGGTCCCAGGTCCTGTTCAGTGATGAATCACGCTTCACCATGAACCACAACGACGGCCGACTGAGGGTCTGGAGGCACCCAGGCAACGCTTTATTGACACCACTGTCCAAGAAAAGGTGGCCTTTGGTGGAGGTTCTGTAATGGTCTGGGGGGCCTTCAGCCTTCACCACAGAACACCCTTGTATCATGTACAGGGTAACCTGACTGGCCTCCGATACCGGGATGAGATCCTTCGACCGCTGGCTGTGCCTACACTGCAGCAGATGGGACCGACGGCTGTCCACCAGGATGACAACGCTCGCCCCCACAGGGCAAGGGTGGTCAACGACTTCCTGCAGCAGTCTGGAGTCAACAGAATGGAGTGGCCAGCATGCAGTCCCGATCTCAACCCGATTGAGAACCTCTGGGATGAGCTGGATCGCAAAGTGAGGAGCAACCACCCCCCTCCCAGGGATGCCCAACACCGCTACCAGATGCTGCAGGCTGAGTGGCAGGCGCTTCCACAGAGGATCTTCACCAACCTGGTCAACTCGATGAGGACTCGCTGTGTCGAGTGCCAGAACAGCCATGGCGGTTACACGCATTACTGAACTTTTGGGAGCATCAGAATGCCCTGTCTTGTGATTTCAATGACTTTGGGAAATCAAATTTCGATACGTACCCACTTTGATCAAATGTATACACCAAACGATTGCTCGAAATTGAAGGCAATTGTGTATCGTTATCACTAAAGCATGGAATTAAATGTTTGCCAAACTTCAACGCATTGGCTTTCTAATTTTGAAAGTTATGAATTTTTGTGCAAGTGATCCTTAACTTTTTGTGCGTAGTGTATTATGCAAACACACACGCCTGCGTGCGCATCACAGAACATACACACACACACACACATACAGACAGACAGACACATACATACAGTACACATACACAGACACACCCACTCCCACCCCCCACCCCCACACATAGAGAATGCTAGAGATAGGGTGTACATCCGGTTAGGCGTGTGACCCTCGCCTCAAATTGTCATTAGCTCTCTCTCTCTCTCTCTCTTTCTGTCTGTCTGGCTGGGTATCTCTCTCTCTCTCTTTGTCTGTCACACACACACACATACACACACACACACACACACACACACACACACATTCTCTCTCTCTCTCAGCACACACACACACACACACACATTCTCTCTCTCAGCACACACACACACACACACACACACGCACACACACATTCTCTCTCTCTCAAGCACACACACACACACACACACACACACACACACACACACACACACACACACACATTCTCTCTCTCTCTCTCAAGCACGCACACACACACACACACACACACACACACACACACACACACACACACACCACACGCACACGCACACGCACACGCACACAAAACAACACACCTTCAGTCTCCGTTCAATTCAACTGAATTGTATATTTTTTTCAGAGATCTTTGCTTATCATCATAAGGCGACAATTCATTGTTATCTTTGCTTATCATCATAAGGCGACAATTCATTGTTATCTTTGCTTATCATCATAAGGCGACAATTCATTGTTATCTTTGCTTATCATCATAAGGCGACAATTCATTGTTATCTTTGCTTATCATCATAAGGCGACAATTCATTGTTATCTTTGCTTATCATCATAAGGCGACAATTCATTGTTATCTTTGCTTATCATCATAAGGCGACAATTCATTGTTATCTTTGCTTATCATCATAAGGCGACAATTCATTGTTATCTTTGCTTATCATCATAAGGCGACAATTCATTGTTATCTTTGCTTATCATCATAAGGCGACAATTCATTGTTAACTTTGCTTATCATCATAAGGCGACAATTCATTGTTATCTTTGCTTATCATCATAAGGCGACAATTCATTGTTATCTTTGCTTATCATCATAAGGCGACAATTCATTGTTCTTTCATCACACACATAGCGCTATGAGTATGTTTAGAACATGCCCCTTTATAAAAGGAACAACATCAACTTTATGTTTAAATGTACTAATGCAAAACAGACGTTAAAAGAAATAACGAACGAACGTGATATATATATATATATATATATATATATATATATATATATATATAATATATATATATATATATATATATATATATATATATACATATATATATATATATATTATATATATATCTCACGCGCGCGCGCGCCACACACACACACACACACACACACACACACACATACACACACACACTCTCTCTCTCTCTCTCTCTCTACACACACACACACACACACACACACACACACACACACACACACACACACAGAAGTATATGATCATTTTCGAAATTTTCTTATGACATTGCATTTTTTGCTTTGGTGCTTATGGAATTTACTCTGATCACACGAATGCTGTCCTGAGAAAGACACACCACTGTAGAAAACATCTCTGAAACAGAAATTAAACTGAGATCAGATACCGACTTTCCAAAAAGAGCTAAATCAATATCTTCACAGGTCACTCTTGCAACATACACATCTGACGTCATGAAAGGTTCAGGAATTGATCTACACGTAGATCCTGGATCTATAAGACCTTCCTTTTCGCCAGTACTCAGTTGGGAACTCCAAAGAGCACAATTTGACGTACATCACACTAACTTAAAAAAAGGAGACAATGTAAACTTACTGGCAAGTCAGGTTAAATGTCATATAGACGACTTATATTCCGATCATTTGAAAATTTACACTGATGGATCAGTAATTGAAAGAAAAGCAGGCTCAGCGTTTTTAATACCTGCTCTCAAAATTGAAAAATCTTTCTACATAGGACTTGATAAATCTGTCTTTACAGCTGAACTTTTTGCAATATTAATGGCTTTAAACTTTATGATAAGTCTTCCTAGGACAATTTTTCAAACACTTTTTTGCGTTGATTCAAAATCAGTACTTCAGGCTCTTGAATTATCAAAATTACAAACAAGATCAGAAATGATTCTGGAAATTAGTCACTTGATTCATAATTTATCTTTAAGAGGCACTGATATTACTTTCTGCTGGATACCTTCTCATAGTTTTTTTCGTTATAATGATAAAGTTGACAGGGCTGCCAAACGGGGAGCTAATAACTCACCAGATTCAAACAATATCCAGCTTTCTCTCTCGTTGCACGAGAATTACACTTTAGTAGACAACTACGTCTGGAAGCAGTTCCAATTAAAACAGAAAAAGTATGATAAATGTCACATGAACTTTGAAGTTAGCAAAATACTTAAGCAGCTTCATGCCAGCAGAATTATACAATCCCTTATGTATAGATGGAAACTTGATGCATTCAAAACAAAATACACCAAGAACATAGTTTGTCTGTGTGGAAAGAAGATAACACATAGTCATATTCTTTCTTGCGTTAAGGTAAAACGACATATTCCAACACTATCTATGAGTACAGTTTCTGATATATTTGCCTCATCATCATTACTGTATGAATTTTTTGTTAGCCTGTCAAAAAGTCCTATAGCGAATTACCTTTAAAATGTTATTTCACTTGTTCACTGTTATGGTTAGTCAATTATTAGTTTTATTTTTTTTCTTCGTTTCTTCCAGATATTTATCAATTTTGTTTGTTAGTTTGTTTGTTTAAATCGTTAATTATGATAACATTATTTGTTAGTTTTACCTTCCCCTCTTCAAAACAGTTGTTTTCTGGATCATCTTTTCTCAAGTTCAAAATTGACAAATTTCAAATATCCTCTTCACCCCCCCTTTTTTTTTTTTTTTTTTTTTTGTGTCTAAAATCACTTTAGTGAATAGACATTAAATCAAAGACCACCACCACACACACACACACACGCACACACACACATACACACACGCACACACACACACATACACACACACATACACACACACACATACACACGCATGCTAACGTCACACAGACGAAATATAAGGGCAATTCTGCCTAAAATACTGTAAAACTATATCACAATAAGATCATTGTACTCAACGACGTGTTGATTTCGAATTTGTCAAAGAATTTTGATTGATCAGTTGTAGGGAAATTATCATCATCGTCAAGTGCCCTGCCGCCTGGCGTTGGCGATCATGGCCCTCCATAAGTATCTATCCCTTGCTGCCGCAAGCACATCTTCCACCCTCTCTGTCCTCAGCCACTCTGCAAGTCCGTCCAATATTTTTCCCTGGGTCTATCTCGTGCTCTCTTTCCCTCCAGCTTTCCTGTTGTGACCAAGTGCTCTAATTTCCCTTTCCTCATAAAATGGCCTATAAAATGTCGCCTGTCTTTTCCTAATCTTCCTTATGAATGATCATCTTGTGTCTGCCTCCATCAAGACTGTCTCGTTTGTTTTCTTTGCTGTCCATGGAACTCTCAACATTCTTCTTAGAAACCACATGTCCGGCTGCCTCAATCTTGTTCTGGCTTTGCTTGTTGACTGTCCATGCCTGACAACCGTATAACATTATCGGTTCTATATAAAATTCAAGATAGGGAAAGATAACAGGGTTTCCAATAATCTGATCGCACGTTGGGTAGCCTGGTATATTGGTGCCCTCAACTTCACTCGGGACTAATACAGTCATTGACAGTGCTGCACATCTCCCTTCCCACGTTGCTTTACCTTTCCCGTCCAGGAAAAAAAAAGTGCCAGGTAACCTTTTATAGCTGTGTAGACTCAAGTGCCGTGTTGAAGCCTGCGTTTAAGATTGGCCACCGTCCATCTGGCAACCACGCTCGATCATGCTTAATCTTTTGGCTTTGGGAAGAGAGCGCCTGAACACATTACGTTGTCCCTCTTGTTCTTGCTGCAAACTCCAAACTGTCCCACAGTAAAAAAACAAAACAACAAAAAACAAACAAACAAACAAAACAAAACACAAAACAAAACAAAAAAAGTGTGACTGCCCGCGTTCAAGCAAATAGGAACCAGAAAAAACACGAAAGAAGAATACGAGCGCGTGTTGTATTAAATACGCGTTCATATTCTTCTTTCGTGTTCTTTCTGGTTCCACACACACACACACACACACACACACACACACACACACACACACACACACACACACACACACACACACACACACACACACGAAAATAGAGCGACAACGCGTATTTATACACAAAACAAGGCAGGGCCAACGTTTTCGGCGAAAATTGTTTGAGCACTGGCAATCACTTTGATTTTGATTCCTTCCCCACACAGCAGCAGAAATCATGATCATTATCCTCTGATTACACAATCCCAAACAAGTGTGACTGTCCGCGTTCAAGCAAACAGGAACCAGAAAACAAACAAACAAACAAACAAACAAAACAAACAAAAACACGAAAAAAAAAGAATCAGAACGCGTATTTGATACAACCAGACAAGACAGGCGCAAGCTTTCGGCCAACTGGCCTTTGTCAAGAGTAAGATCACAAACAAACAAAGAAAACACCGAATACAAAGTTTAGGAGAAAAATAGACTGAAACTTCCCTGCTGCTTCGTCCAGTGTGAGCAAAAGGACTGGCTAAAATGACTAAAAATGACATCGCTCTCACACCGGACGAAGCAGCAGGGAGTTCAGTTTTTCCAATTTTGTATTTGGTGTTTGTTTGTTTGTTTGTGATCTTATGTTTGACAAAGGCCAAAATTTGGGCCTGTCTTGTCTGGTTGTATTAACTACGCGTTCTGATTCTCTTTTTTTTTTTTCTTTTTTTTTTTTTCTGATTCCTCTGATTACATAGTCTGCAGACCATCTCGGAAGTTTTATGACGCCACTTCCTGTTTTTGTTTGGTGGTGTTTGTCAATTCAATTACGAAGTCGTTTTGTCATCAGGTGGAATGATGTCACTGTCAATGACGTATTCGCTGACGTCAGTGTCTTTGGGATGCCACACTGGTCGAAGTTTTGCTACCGTCATGGCGACAAAGACTGCTAACAAGTTCACACACCCTGCAAAATAGCAACAGATATCATTATAATCATCAAAAACACAGTCAAGGTTTTATTTGACAGTAACAGCATTTTAGATTCACGTACTCAGACTTTCCCCAAAGCTTTTATTTATTCATTAAGAGCCTTGACCTTTCCCGGAAATGTAATGTCAAGACGCATGACAAAAGGCTTAACGAGAGAGTTAACCCAAAGGGAGGAAACTGTCAATGAAAAAAAACAAAAACAAAAACAAAACAAAAAATTTGTAGAGAAAACAGTAAAGTGACACAAGGTGGATAATCATTCTAACTGAAACCCTTCTTCTTGATCTTCATACACAATCTGAGGCTAGCCTCATTACTATACACACAGTTCCAATTTCATTCCGATTTTAAGTATGTATTAAATTCGATTAAGCTACTGTATTAAACTTCCGATTTTAAGCTACTGTATTAAACTTCGATTTAAAGTACTGTATTAACTTCGATTTTAGCACTGATTAAACTTACTGCTTAAATGTCTCTCTCTAATCTTTCTGCACTAAAAATCTCTATTGTATGTTGTCTGTCTCTGTAATCTTTCTGCATTTAAATATATATATATATATATATATATATATATATATATATATATATATATATATTAGTATATATATCATTATTATAAATTTATATATTCTTCTCTCTGCTTACTTCCTTCGTATTATGCAATTTGATACTTGGTCATTAAGATTCTTTGTGATGTTGTTTTTAAATTGCTTTCATATTTTTTCTATTTCTCCCTTTAGTTTGTTTAACACATGCTTATATATTTTTAAAATTCCTTGATTGTACATACATGCAATTGTTTAAACAATACATATTGCAACATTAGCAGTATTGTCAATCTTGTTGTGCTTGTTGTTGTTGTTGTTCGGGATTGACATGTATTTGCTTGAAGAACCAGAAGAAAAAAAACACGAAAAAAGAATAAGAACGCGTTTTGATACAACAAGACAAGACAGGGGCAAGTTTTCGTCCAACTGGCCTTTGTCAAGCGTAAGATCACAAAAAAACAAACAAACACCAGATACAAAAATCAGGAGAAAAAGACTGAAACTTCCCTGCTGCACCAATGATTTAACAATACTGCTAACACTTGCAATGAGGAACCAGAAAAAATCACGAAAGAAGAATACGAACGCGTATTTGATACAACAAGACAAGACAGGCGCAAATTTTCGGCCAACTGGCCTTTGTCAAACACCAGATACAAACATTTTGAGAAAAAGACTGAAACTTCCCTGCTGCTATGTTCAATGTCAGAAAAGGAATGATGTTTTGTTTTCAAAAATCGAATTACAAACGTACAAAGGAAAATGAAAAAAATGTACAGTAAGTGCGAAGAACAAACAAAGGAGGGGGAGACATGCCAAGGATTCCTTTTCTCACACTGGACAGAGCAGCAGGGAAGTTTTAGTCTTTTTCTCCCGATTTTTGTACGTGGTGTTTGTTGTTTGTTTGTGATCTTACGCTTGACAAAGGCCAGTTTGCCGAAAATTTACGCCTGTCTTGTCTTGTTGTATTAAATACGCGTTCTTATTCTTTTTTCGTGTTTTTTTTTTTCCTGGTTCCTCTTTGCTTGAACGCGGGCAGTCACACTTGTTTTGGATTATGTATTTGCTTATTATTTCATCACAATCCATTTTCATGACTTGCTTTGCACTGCATTTCTCTAGAATATGCTTATGATTACTGTAGTTAGTGTACCAAAGACTGTCTGTAAGACAGGTCCAGTGGTACTTAATGCTACCTGAACTCTCTGTCTGTCTGCCTGTCTGTCCGTCCATCTGTCTGTCTGTCTGATTATCTCTGTCTCTCTCTGTCTGTCTGTCTGTCTGTCTCTCAAAGTATGGTGAGATACTTCAAAAGTTTTAAAAAAATCTACAGAAACGATAAAAATACTTAAATCTATGAAATACGAGAGATACTTCAAAAGTTTAAAAAAAACTGTACAGAAATGGTCAAAATACTTAAATTCATGTAATACGAGAGTACTTCAAAAGTTTTTAAAAAAAAACACTCTCCAGAAATGGTAAAAATACTTAAATCTATCTATTACGAGAGATACTTCAAAAGTAAAAAAACAAAACAAAACAAAACAAAACAAACAAACAAACAAAAACTGCACAGAAATGGTAAAAATACTTAAATATGTCTACGCTACGGTATAGGCATGTATATGCAATGGACCTCAAACTTTTCAGAATGTTTTGACAGTCCACACGGGGTCAAACAAGAACGATTTTTCAAACAAAAAACAAAAACCAAAAAAAACCTCTACAGAAGTGGTAAGATAGGCCTACTTGAATTCATCTACGCTACGGTACAGGCATGTATGCTAGAGACCTCAAACCTCTCAGATTTTCTTTTTACTGTCCACACGGGATCAAAAAAGAATGATATTTTTCAAATCCATTAATTTTCTCTCTCTCTTAATATTTGAAAGTCCTGACTTCGTCCGGAATAATAGAAAAACACAGGATCCAATCATTTTCCAGGTCTTCAAGAGATAATTCCACTGCTATCTGCAGATGGAGTTTGCGGTTTGTTCCAGAGATATTCATGGCGCTCGGACAATTCCATATGCACTTCACACTCCGAATCTGCCTGATAATTTGTTCAAGAGGAATACATCGGGCCCGCACAATTCCATATGCGCTCCACCCGAATCTGCCTGACAATTTGTTCAAGAGGAATTCATCGGGCCCGGACAATTCCATATGCACTTCACACACCCAATCTATGCAAAATCCTATGCATTGGCAAGGTCTGCAGAGTCTCTGTCTCTGTCTGCTTCTGTCTCTTTCTCCCTCTCTGTCTGTCTTTCTCTCTCTGTCTTCTCTCTCTTTCTGTCTCTCTCTCTGTTTGTCTGTCTCTCTGTGTCTCTCTTTCTGTCTCTCTCTGCCTCTCTATCTCTCTCTGTCTCTGTCTTCTGTCTCTGTCTCTCTCTGTCTCTATCTCTCACTCTTCTCTCTCTCCGTCTCTCTATGTCTCACTCTCTCACCCGCTCTCTCTCTGTCTGTCTGTCTCTCTCACTCTCTCTCTCTTGGCTCTCTATGTCTCACTCTCTCACCCGCTCTCTCTCTCTCTCTGTCTGTCTCTCTCACCCCCCCTCTCTCTCTGTCTCTCTATGTCTCACTCTCTCACCCGCTCTCTCTCTGTGTCTGTCTCTGTCTGTCTCTCTCACTCTCTCTGTCTCTCTATGTCTCACTCTCTCACCCGCTCTCTCTGTGTGTGTTGTTCTCTCTCTGTCTCTCTCACTCTCCCCCTCTCCCCTCTCTGTCTCTCTATGTCTCACTCTCTCTGTCTCTCTCTCTCTCTCTCTGTCTCTCTCACTCTCTCTCTCTCCTCTGGTAACAGCATCATTCAGACGACCCCTACGTACCGGCGAGAAATATGGCGTCGCCATAGGAACCAGTGATCACCACCAACCAGCCTGCAGGGACAAAACACGTGATTAATTCAAGCCAATAATATTCCACTGGGAAAAAAGAGAGTAATATGGCAAACGCTGTAGCGTGCACACGCACGCGCGCTTGCACGCAAGCACACACGCACAAGCATACACACGCACACAAACACACGCGCGCGGGCCAACACACACATGCATACAGAAGAGTCAACCTCGTAAATGATGTTAAACCATCCCTATGAGTAACAAAACAACAGAAGCAGCAGCAAGTTCAAGTTCATATTGCTTATAGCCCAGCCGACTACTAGAGCCATATCAGGGCTAACACCACGTCAAAAACGACAGCCAAAACAACAACAACACACAAGCCTGAGTACCACTCCCACCCTCCACTTTACACATATGAAATAAACTGTTTTGTTCAAAACGAGAAAACCGAAACATATGGGTCAAGGCCTCCCGGGGATTCATCCCAGAACATGACTCCGTTTGACTGATGATACTAATCAATCTCTTTTTCAAAATAAGAATGATTGAAAACACACAGACACACACACACACACACACACCACACACACACACACACACACACACACACACCACACACACACACAACACACACACACAACACACACACACACACACAAACCAAACCAAACCAAACCAAGCCAACCAAGCAAACAAACAAATCAAGCAACAAACAAAAAACAAACAAACAAACAACAAACAAACAACAAAAAACAAACTAACAAACACACACACACACACACACACCACACACACACACACACACACACACACCACACACACACACACACACACACACACACACACAACACACACACACAAACCGAAACAAAAACAAACAAACAAAAAGCAACCAAAGAAGGTCAAAAACCATTCAAACAATCACCCATGAACAGACAGAACAAACAGACAACAGGCAGACAACATGAAAAAAGCAAGGCAAGCAGCAGGCAGGCAGACAGACAGACACAGTCAGACAGACAGACAGAACAGGCACAGCAGCAGACACGACAAGCAAGCAGACAGACAGACAGACAGCAAAACAAGACAGACAGACAGACAGAACAGACAGACAGTCAGACAGACAGACAGACAGACAGACAGACAGACAGACTCACTCACTCTATACTGATATGCAGTAACAAAGTAGTATTAAACCGCCCCTCCTCCACTCTTACCTTCCCCTTACTTCTCCACACCACCACCACCACCACCACCAACACACACTTCTACAATCAATGAGGAATTAATGACAAGGATTGATAACGCACGAAGGTAAATATCATCTTTGGTAAACATGTTGACGCTGATACTTCTACATGTTGTTTGGGGCCGATAATACGTAAGGAAGATTAGGAAAAGACAGGCAATATTTATAGGCCATTTCATGAGGAAAGGGGAATTAGAGCACCTGGTCACAACAGGAAAGCTGGAGGGAAAGAGAGCACCCGGTAGATCCAGGGGAAAAATATTGGATGGACTTGCAGGGTGGCTGAGGACAGAGAGGGTGGAAGATGTGCTTGCGGCAATAATGGCTAGATGCATATGGAGGGCCATGATCTGCAAGTCCGTCCAATATTTCTCCCTCGGTCTACCTTGTGTTCTCTTTCCCTCCAGCTTCCTGTTGTGACCAGGTGCTCTAATTTTCCTTTCCTCATAAAATGGCCTATAAATGTTGCCTGTCTTCTCCTAATCTTTCTTATGAATGATCTCCTTGTGCATGCCCCCATCAAGACCGTCTCGTTTGTTTTCTTTGCTGTCCATGGAACTCTCAATATTCTTCTTATAAACCACATCTCGGCAGCCTCAATCTTGTTCTGGCTTTGCATGCTGACTGTCCATGCCTTACAACCGTATAACATTATCGGTTCTATTTAACATTCAAGAACTCTCTTCCTGATGTTAATTGATAGGCAGCAAAGAATTTCTAAATCTTTAACTGATCAGGATGTAGTCAATTTGATTTTTGGTGTTATCTCCTGGACTCACTGTCCTATTGTTATACATAAACTCGTTAGAATGAAAATCTCTGTGAACTGGACACACACGAACAGCGCAGAACAAACTGTTATTCAACAAAAGAGGGACCAGCGGAATTTGAACTCAAGGTGGGTGCTGGTGTGTATGTATATATGTATGTATGTGTAAGTATGTATGTATATGTTGTAGGCTATATGTATATGTGTGTATAGATGTGTATGTGTGTGTGTATAGATGTGTATGTATATATGTATATAATATATACAGGAAGATGGTGGATAGGGTGAGGGAATCAAAGGGTTAATTTTTTTCCTTTGTTAGCATGGTTGACAATGCAGGACGCTGGTGGACAGGGAGCGGGAGTCAAAGGGATATACTTTTGTTTGGGTTCTCATGACAAATAAATCAGCGTACGCCTCTCTTCTCTTTCTAGTTTTCACAGAAAACCCAAAGAGAGAAAGAAAGAAAGAAAGAAATAACTATAGCAGCAGCAGCAACAACAAACAAAGAACAACAACAACAATAGCAACAACAAAAGCAACAAACAACAACAACAACAGCAACAGCAACAACAATAGCAAGAACAAAAGCAACAACAACAACAAAAACAACAGCAACAAACAACAAACAACAGCAGCAACAAAACAACAACAACAACAACAACAACAACAACAACCACCACCACCACCACCCACTCACCAGCGATTGGTGGGGATACGAGAAATCCAAGTCCTGCAAAAATCATTTCCATGCCGAAAGCGAGGCTGAGGGTGTCCACGCCAGTGCAGTGGATAGTGATTTCTGACAGCAGAGCGTACGACCCTCCAGAATAGATACCTGTGCCCGCCATGGCGCAGATCTAAACAGATAATGATAATAATGATGATGATGATGATGATGATGATAACACAACAACAACAAAATAACTAATAATAATAATGATAATAATGATAATTATCATCATCATCCTTATCAACCTCCTCCTCCTCATCATCATCAAGAAGCATGTAGGCTGTCCCATGACTTTGAAACGTACAATATAATAACACTTGTTTTGACCTGCAGTCAAGTGACAGTCCCAAACCCTTGTTATCTGAGAGAATGACGGAATTCCATAGTCAAGCAGAAACCAGGAAAAAAAAAAGAAAAGCAAACCAAACCAACCAACACCCCCACCAACCAACCAACCAACCAACCAACCAACCAACCAACCAACCAACCAACCAAAAACAACAAACGAATAAACCAACGAACAAACAAACAAAACAACAAACAAACAAACAAACAAACAAACAAATAAACAAACAAAAAGGAAAACGCAGTGAGAAGGCGAATTCAATGATGATGATGATGATGACGACGACGACGACGATGATGAAGACGATGACGGTGATGATGATGATGATGGCGATGACGACGACGACGATTATGATGAAGATGACGACGATGATGACGACGATGATGATAACACTACTACTGCTGCTGCTGCTGCTGCTGCTGCTGCTACTACTACTACTACTACTACTACTACAACAACTACTACTACTACTACTACTAATGATGATGATAGCAACAATAATATAATAACAATACTACTACTACTACTACCACTACTACCACCACTACTACTACTACTACTACTACCACTACTACTACAACCACAACTACTACTACTAACAACAATGATAATATATAACAACGTTGATATAGCGTGAACATACATGTCAGAGAATGTTCGTTGCACTTTACAAACAACTACAACATTGCGATGTTAATACATGTCAAGCGCACATAAAACATATTGATAACAGTAACAACAACAACAGCAATAATAATGATAATGATGATAATAATAATAATAACGATAATGATAATAATAATATAATAATGATAATACTAATAATAATGATAATAACAATAACAAAAATAATAGTAACAATAACAACAACAACAACAACAACAATAATAATAATAATAATGATAATAATAATAATAATAATAATAATAATAATAATAATAACGTCTATGTAGTGCGAACATACATGTCAGAGAATGTTCATGGTAGAAAGAAACTCTAGGGAGAGCTAGACAACAGAAGGTCTTCAGAGAAGTAACCCCCTTTAGACAAGTGTTTCGGCCCTGAATTCCTTACACTCTCGGGGGGCCGGGCCACATCCAGGTCATGACTCCTGGATGCCCTTCTGCTGTTGTCTATTTTTTTTTTTTTTTTTTTTTTTTTTCCCACGCCGGGGATCGAACCTGGGCGATTCTGCGCTTCAGAACTGCGGTACGCGGTTTTACCAATGTGCTAACGGGGCACACATCATCTGTAGGGAATTTAATCCTTATGAAGTTCACTTTTTTGGTTCCTCCTTGCCCAGATCCAGCTTGAGCTACTTTCTGCTGCCTCTGCCATCGCTTTAAGGGCTCTAGTCCTCTTCTTCCCAGAAATGGCGAGTTGTTTCATGAGATCATAAGCGGAGGTGCCCACAAACCCTCTTGCCCCGACCTCTATGGCGAAGATTTTGACCCGCAGACCTGCTTTCTTCAGGGTGCTGGCAAGACCGGCGTATTTTTCGGTCTTGTAGATATGTGCTTCTTCCATTCTGCTTTCGTATGGCACAGTGAGTTCTATCAGAATCACTTGTTTCGAGGAGTCAGAGTGGAGAGCGATGTCTGGTCTCATGCCTGTCTTGCTGATGACATCTGGGTAATTTCTCCACTCTGGGAGGTCTGCTGTACACTCCCAGTCGACTGCTCCATCCAGAAGACCCTTTGGCAATGTGCTGGTTGTCATAGCCCTTTCGGGCCAGACCTGTTTCCCTCCTGCTTTGTAGAACGTTGTCATAGCAATTGGTGCGTTTGGGGTCATGGTTTTTTCGCTAACCACATCTGTCATCACTTTCAGAACTTGGTTGTGCCTCCATGTATACCTTCCTTGGGCTAGCGCTACTTTGCAAGAGCTTAGGACATGTTCCACTGTTTGTTTCTTCTGACAGAGCGGACATGCTGGGTCGTCTGCTTTCCCCCATTTCACTAAGTTTGCATTCGAGGGGAGCAGGTCATATACAGATCTGAGGAGGAAGCTTATCCTTAGAGGAGCCATGTGCCACATATCGTTCCAGCTGAGACTTCTTTGGAGTGCACTGTCCCATGTTGTCCATTGCCCCTGTTGACCTTGCTGGACTGCCTTCTGCACTCTTTTGACATCTTCTTCTTCCTTCAACTCCTGTATGATCATGTCTCTTTTTTCCTTCCCTTTGGCTTTGGACCACCATTGCATTTTTGTTGCTCCCAGTCCCTGTCTGTTGGTTTGCGTGTGTCCAATTATTTCTTTGATGCTGAGGTTTCTCTTGGCATTGTTTACAGCCTCTTGGACTTTCCACTTTCTGCCAGTTCTCAGCTTTGGATGAACTGCTCTCACGATATTGTCCTCCGATTCCTCCAGCATGCTCAACAGTCTTGCTTTTCCAACTTTGTATTCCTCCACTATGGATTTCAGAGGTAGCTTCAGCATTGCTTGACGACAGTAGAATGCAACATCAGTGAGACCAGGTGGGACACCGAGCCATTTTCTTGTGTATTTGTTGATTTTGGCTTCCATTGCTTCGACTGTGCTGGTGCAAATGTCATAGATTAGCAGTGGCCACAGCAGCTTTGGTATCAGCATGAACTGTAGACACCAGACTTTGTATTTGCCTGGCAGTCCGCAGTTATCTATTTTCTTCAGGCCTTCTTCTGCTGTTTGCTTGGTTTCACATCCCCTTTGTGTGTCTTTCAGGGAGTCATCATACCATCTTCCGAGACTTTTTACTGGCTCTTCTGTGACAGTGGGGATGGCTTGGTTGGCTACCATGAATTTGACTGAATCTGCCACTTTTCCTTTTCGCAGTGAGAG
>JAPXFY010000031.1:33936038-33938538 GCA_030674185.1 Monoplex corrugatus
ATGAAATATTGGACGGACTTGCAGGATGGCTGAGGACAGAGAGGGTGAAAGATGTGCTTGCGGCAACAAGGGACAGATGCATATGGAGGGCCATGATCGCCAACACCATGTGGCAAGGCACTTGATGATGACGATTATGATGATGATGATGATGATGATGATGATGATGATGACGACGACGACGATGACGACGACGATGATGCTGATGACGGCGACGACAACGACGACGACGATGATGATGACGACGACGACGATGACGATGGCAATGAGGAGAAAGCTAACTCTAGCGGACTAGCGAGGGTCATGAGAGGGCGTGGTGAGGTTGATTATGATGAAGATAATGAAGACGATGATGACGACAATGACGATGAAGGGAAAAGCTAAATGTTGCGGATCAGTGATTTGCAAGGAAGGGTGTGGTGAGGTTTGTTTTTGTTGATGATGATGATGACGACGACGACGACGACGGCGACGGCAAAGACGACGATGATGATGAAACGATGACGATGATGATGTAGAGAAACCTACCTGCAGCGCACCAGTGACGGCAAGGTAGGGATGCAGAGGTTTGTTTTTGTTGATGATGATGATGCTGACGACAACAACGACGACGACGACGATGATGAAAACGATGATGATGTAGAGAAACCTACCTGCAGCGGACCAGTGACGGCAAGGTAGAGATGGAGAGGTTTGTTTTTGTTGATGATGATGATGACGACAACGACGACAGTGATGATGAAAACGATGACGATGATGATGATGTACAGAAACCTACCTGCAGCGGACCGGTGACGGCGAGGTAGGGGGTGGAGAGGTTGATGAGTGCCGTGACGAACCCCATCCCCGTGTACACCATCAGAGGGTCCACGTGGCGGTCCTGAGCCAGAACACCCAACAGGAAGCGAGCCAAAGACAAGGTCAGTCCATGGACAGAGTAGCTGAGGGCCAACGTATCGAAGTCTGTGCCATGCTGCAGAGAGAACTCGGCGAAGTGGACCAGCACAGTGCCCATGGAAGCGTTGGCTAGAAACAGCTGAAAACAGAGAACGAGGAGGGAAGGACTCCTGAGGACCGACGCCAGTTTTCGCAACGATGGCTCGTTGGAGGTGGGTGCATTTGAGAGGAAGACTCCATGCAAAGTGCTTGTGGAGCTCCACACGTTCGTCCCTGCTGGTGTGCAACTCACTTCCTTTTCGCCAGCCAGGTGAGTGTCCAGGTACTGATTGTGAACTTCTTCCGAGTTTTTATCGTCTTCCCAGCTTTGCCAGCGTTTGTGTAAACCTTCAGAGCGTTTGCTGCTTGTTCCGTGCGATGTAATCGGTAAGGAACTGACTTCTTCTCGGTATACGTGATGGGTGTCTTCTTCGTACCCATTCTGCAGCTTTTTTGAGCTTTCATCGCTCACTTTTTGTCGGCGTATTGGTGGAGACCGCAGTTCCTCTGAGCTAACCAGCTGGATGTCTTGCGGACGGCTGTGCAATTCTTTTGAACTTTTGTCAACCGTTTCGTACACACTTGTTGGTGCAGACTTCGGTTCTTCAGGGCAAGTAATGGGAACACCAAACCACTGACTGGGCAGCTCCTCTGACTTTTCCTCGCTTGCTCCGCGTAAATTTGTTGTTAGAGTGGGATTCTGGTCTTCTGAAGAAGCAAGTTGAGTGTCCTGAGTGTGGATGAGCAATTCTTCTGAACGTTTATGATCTGCTCTGTGCAGATCGATAGATACAGCATCAAGATGCACACCTGTGGCAAGACCCGGCTCTTTTGGATGACCATGCTGGGTACCTCGTTCCTGACGTTGCAACTCTACAAAACTTTTCTGGCCAGCTCTTTGCAAACCTGTAACACTACCTCTTCCGTTATCTTCGTTTTCGTGTTGTATCGTTTCACTGCTGGTTAACGTGTGCGCGTCTTTAGAACTAACCAAACCGGTCGTGTTTCTGCTGTCCCTATTCGGGGCTCGGCACACCAACAAACTTTCTTTTTCGGTAGTGGTATCTTCTGTGCTATTTCCGCAAACGCCTTCTGCATCATGATTTGTCAACTGGTGACAGTTCTGTTGAATGTCTTCATAGCTGTTGTGTAATTTGCCGCTTCCTGACAACTTTGGAGGAGGGTTTGTATCTGTGTTCGCGTGTCCTTGGTCAATTAAGGCCTCACGACGTATGTTGGTTTTTGTGCTGTGAGGGTCCAACAACGGGAGTGTATTTTCTGACGACGTTTTCGCGTTGGAGAGATTCCTTCTCGCTCGTTCTTCTTGTCTGCAAAATAACACAGAAAGCCGTTATTAGAGTGACACATACATGCGCACACGTGTAGAGAGAGAGAGAGAGAGGCAGAGACAGACAGACAGACAGACAGAGACAGAGACGGAGACAGATAGAGACAGAGACAGAGAGAAAGAGACAGAGACAGACAGACAGACAGACAGAGACAGAGACAGAGAGACAGAGGCAGAGAGCGAGAGAGACAGAGACAGACATACGAACAGACAGAC
>JAPXFY010000031.1:33958538-33983538 GCA_030674185.1 Monoplex corrugatus
GAGAGAGAGAGGAGAGAGAGAGAGAGAGAGAGAGAGAGAGAGAGAATGGCAATGGCAGTTCATTCCCAACGGTAAAATTCATCGGCTAAAAGTTGTTTTCCAAACTTGCCAGTGTTTGTAAGACATAATACATAAAAAAAAACTACAGCATTTTACGAACTATCTTGTGTGTCACAGGCACATGTGATGCATCTAGTGTGTCAGCTAGTGAGTGACTGCGTGCTTATCACCTCTCACTTTCAGCCTGCACCGCTGGCTAGCACTGCTGCTTGCAGCTATGCGAAAAGGAGAGCAGAATGCGTTAGTCTCTCCCTGTCAGTACATAGCCGCTCTTATCAGCAACCCCTACGTTATGCCTCCTCGTGGCGACATGTGGTAACTAAGCACCTCACGGACTCAGGATAAATCTCGAGGGACTCGAAGAAGGTCTGGCCCCAGACGTGCGGCACGCAGGCCCACCGGCGTGTGGATATGTCCTGGTGCCCACGAACCAGACCCCAAGCTATGGGTAAATAGCTCCACTGCCTTGTGGACATCTCGGGAGAGAATAAGGCTAAGGGAGTTAACCCTGGAAAAAAAAATCATCCCATTGCCTTACAGGTTGTCGTGGGAACGACAAAGGCTAGCGGAGAGACCGTAAACAAACCGATGGAAGGCAACAGGAAACCACCATCGTATTCTCCCCAGCACAATCATGAACAGACAAAATAAAAATGAAGATAACGACGTAAATATGGGCTCCTATGGAGCACCTTCGTCCGGTAGGGACCGTCATGCTGCACAGGTGACACCAGACCGTCAGCAAGCTTCTGCGATCAACCAAAATTGCAACACGGAACATTAGAACATTATTGCAAAAATGTAAATTAGACAATATCAAAATGGAGATGGTAAGGCTTAACATTAGTATTTTAGGATTAGGGAAAGTGAAATGAAAGGGGGCAGGCATGATAACATCAGGAGAGTATACAGTAATATACTCTGGTGGAAACTCACATGAAAGAGGAGTAGGCATCGTAATGGACAGGGACAAATCAAAAGCAGTTAGGGGATACTGGGCTGTGTCCGACAGAGTTTTGCTGGTTAAACTGGGAGGCAGGCCATTTGATATCAACATCATTCAGGTGTATGCACCAACATCCGCAAGTACTCAGGAAGACATCGACAACTTCTACGAAGTATTAGAGATGGCCAAGGCCCAATGTAAATCACAAGAAGTTACAGTAATAATGGGAGATTTTAATGTTAAAGTGGGACAGGATAGGGTGGAGGATATAGTTCGACCTCATGGCCTTGGTACACAAAATGAAAGGGGAGGGAAACTTGTAGAATGGGCACAGATGAATGAGTTCATAGTAGGAAACACCTGGTTAGAGCAGCCTAATAGAAAAAAAATGGACTTGGATGTGTCCAGGAGATAATACCAAAAATTAGATTGACAACACCCTGATTGATAACAGATTTAGAAATTCTTTACTGTCAGCAAAAACACTACCAGGCGCAGACTGCAACAGTGACCACAATCCTGTAGTGGGAAGATTTAGGCTGAAATTAAAGAAAAGGAAACAGACCAAAAGCAACATCAAACTTAATCTTGGAATCTTAAAGACAGATGAAGTGATACGTAAAAAAATTAATGTACATGTTCAAAACAAATTCAGTGCTCTGGAAGACGTTGGTGACAGTGAGGAGCAATGGACAAAGTTGAGAAATTCGATAAATGAAGCTTGTGAAGAAATCCCTGAAGTAGATAGAAAAGCAAAAACGAACTGGATGACATAAGAAATTTTAGGCTTCGTTCGTTCGTTATTTCTTTTAACGTCTATTCACATATGTGCTTTTAGACACACAAAAAAAAGAAAAAAAAGTAAACAACTAATAAATGAATAAATAGACAAGATAAGATAAAGAGGTGTTTATGGGGTGGAAGAATCTACGAAATCATAAAGACAGTTTAACATATTAATTAACATTAACAAATTTATCGGACAAGTGAAAAGCAATCAAAACATTGGAACGATCTGGCTTTAACAGATTGCTCAGGGCTGTACGTGTGTATGTAAGTGCACACACGTGCTTGATGGCTTGATGGAGGAACGGAGGAAGGCAAAAAGAAAAGAGGAGATATACAGGAAGATAAACAAAGAAAACAGGAATAGGTGCAATAAAGCTAAGGAAGCTTGGCTGGGAACAAAATGCAAAGAAATAGAAGACCGACACAAAGCGGATCATCAGGGTATGTACAGACGAATTGAAGAAATTGTCCACAGGAAAAATACATGCAACTGGTTGCTTAAAATCGAAAGATGGTACGCTTCTCACGGAAAAAGACAAAATATTAGACAGATGGGGAGAGTACATTAAAGACCTTTTTGAAGATGACAGAAACTAAGAACATATAATAAGAAAGAACTTTGAAGGACCACCCATAATGAAAAATGAAGTTAGAGCAGCACTGAAAAAGATGAAACCAGGAAAAGCCCCAGGACCAGACAACATTACTACAGAGATGATTGAAGCCCTGGAGGAATTTGGTATTGAAAAATAACAGTCCTCCTAAATGAATTTTATGACACTGGAAAAATCCCCCAAAGATATTTATGTCAAAATCAATTTTCATTGCACTTCCAAAGAAGACAGGGGCTATAGAATGCGAACTCCATCGCACAATCAGTTTGATGAGTCATATAACAAAAGTCCCATTAAGAATAAACATGATGAGGACAAGGAATAGAATCAAGGGAGAAATAGTAGATGAACAGTGTGGATTTGTGGAAGGGAAAGGAACTATTAGTGCCATATACATCCTAAGAACTATCATAGACAGGTCAATCGAGGTGAACAAGGACTTATATTTATGTTTCGTTGATTACCTCAAGGCTTTCGATCGGGTAAGACATGAAGAATTGATCAACCAACTAGAAAGACTCAATATTGATGGAAAAGATCTACGAATAATCAGAAATATGTACTGGGAACAAACAGCTGCAATGACAATAGAAAACGATATAAGCTCTTTCCAAAACATCAAAAGAGGAGTCAGACAGGGTTGTGTTTTGTCTCCAGATCTGTTTTCACTTTATAGCGAAAACATCATGAGAAACCTATAGGAAGACCCTGGATTAAACATTCGATACGCAGATGACACCGTGCTAATTGCAGAAAATGAAAGGGACCTACAAAACCTTGTGAATATACTAGAAATAGAAAGCAAAGGTAAGGGGTTGGAACTAAACAGCAGGAAGACTGAAGTCATGGTGATCAGTAAAAAACATGAAATCCCCTCATGCAAAATAACAGCAAATGGCACAACCTTGACACAGGTTAATAAGTTCAAATACCTGGAACAGTCATTTCATCAGACGGCAGATGCACATCGGAAATAGCTGGCAGAATCGGCCAAGGCAAAACAGCATTCAAGAAGATGACAAACATTCTTACCAACAAATGCCTATCAATTAACATTCAGGAAGAGAGTCCTTGAATGTTATATAGAACCAATACTGTTATACGGATGTGAGGCGTGGACAGTCAGCAAGCAAAGCCAGAGCAAGATTGAGGCAGCCGAGATGTGGTTTCTAAAAAGAATGTTGAGAGTTCCATGGACAGCAAAGAAAACAAACGAGACAGTCTTGATGGAGGCAGACACAAGTAGATCACTCATAAGGAAGATTAGGAAAAGACAGGCAACATTTACAGGCCATTTTATGAGGAAGGGGGATTTGGAGCACCTGGTCACGATGGGAAAGCTGGAGGGAAAGAGAGCACCGGGTAGACCCAGGGAGAAAATTCTGGACGGACTTGCAGAGTGGCTGGGGACGAGGAGGGTGGGGGAGATGCTGGGGGCAACGAGAGATAGAGACAGATGGAAGTCCATGATCACCAACGCCATGCGGCAGGGCACCTGATGATGATGATGACCCTCTAACACACAGAGGGGAAAAACATCGTACAAACTGTGGGCAGCCATTGACATGTCTATAAGACATGTAACCAAGACTATTCCAGTGATAGGCTGATTTTTCTTCTTCTTCTCGTTTGTTTGTTTGTTATTGTTGTTCAAAGCCCAGCTGACTGCGTGGAGCCATATCAGGGCTATAACCGCTTCAAGACATACACACTACCTCAACAGGATAAAGAAAGAAAAGAAAATTAAGTACACATATCAATTGCATTCGCGCACATAATCTAAGGACATGCCCTTGCCGTTGATCACTCCGACCAATTTATCGCACAGGGGCTTTAAAAACAAACCGGAATACAAATATAAACATACCTTAGGACACCAAAATTTATATAAAAACAGGTATGAATTACCCAAAATTGCTTACCCCCCCCCCCCCAGCCAAAAATGCATTAAGTACATGTCCCCAATTATCAATCCTAAGAAAAAGTACGTGAGACAGTATCGAACACATACAGGCGAATGGACCAATAAAGCAGAAAATGATAGGGAAAAATGACGGAAAGCAAAGGAACAAGGCAGAACAGAGGAAAATTCTCGCTTAGATTTTCCAGAAGGTGGGGATACTATTTATACAGAAAGAGCCCCCCCCCCCCCACCCCCGCATCCCAACGAGGGGATCTTCTTTTTCTTCTATTGAGGCTTTAAGTCTTACAATTCATAGTGTATGCGAGGACATAGGCTGATACAGTACCACTATATAATACAGACTAGGTAAAACATAGACCAGGTAGGGCCTCAGGATCTGGCCAGCTCATGGGTTTATGTGCAAGTCTTTAAGGCTTGTGCCATGATTACCATACACATGGCACATGTGACGTTAGTGCGTATGGAATTCGTTCTGAGCGCGGTGACGTCGTCTTGAGAAACTGAAACTGAAACTGAAACTAAAACTGAAACTGAAACTGAAACTAAGACTCTCTCAAGTTGTCTTCGCCATCAAGGAAAACCCTCTTCCGTCAATAATCAAAGACTACCGTGGCCCTATTACGATTGTTCCTTGCAGCTTTCAAAAAGTTTTCGTCTGATTTCTCTCCCACAGGAGGAGAAATCTCCTACAAAACAGATTGGTTCACTGCAGCTTTCTTCAAGCTTTGAGAATTTTTCCTTCATCTTTATAATACATACATACATACATACATACATACATACATACATACATACATACATGTATATATATATATGAGAACCTGGACACCAGACTGAGGAGGGAGTCTTTTTGGATGAACAAAATGAAAACCATATTTCCTCTCGGCCTGAACTCTGTCAATTGACGTCATAACAATATCGCGTCAAGACTACGTAATGTAGCCTACGTAAAATATTCTGATGTGTTTGTGTAGCATATCGTAGTCAGTGACTAAAGTCCTCTTGAGGAAGGCTGGTGTACCGCCGAAAATTTGGGAAAATTTTACATCGATTTGTTGCCTTTTCTGTGCACATGCTGCTTCAATTATATACATATACAAAAACAAAACAAAACAAAAAACAAACAAACAAACAAACAAACAACCCTCCAGCATTGACGGGAGAGTCCGGTTTCGTGTTCAAGCTATGTACACGTTCAAACAAAGCGTCGCTCGCTGTTACTAGTAAAAGATTTAAATTGTTTCGCTTTGACGTGACCTGCATTCAAGACCGTCTGTCTTTCTCTCTAACTGATCAAGTTTTAGCAAGCATGTGAGGATTTGTTTCTTCCAGGGCTAGGTTTTCCACCTCTTTCGTCAAATCATTGACCCCATTCTGCAAGTGGAACGCACTGTTCCCTAAGATCCACGCTGTAGTTTAACTCTTAGACTCCCTCATGCAGGAAGCTGGTGGATAGGGTGAGGGAGTCAAAGGGTTACGTTTTTGCTTTGCTAGCATGGTTGGCAATACAGGATGCTGGTGGACAGGGTGAGGGAGTCAAAGGGTTACGTTTTTACTTTGCTAGCATGGTTGGCAATACAGGATGCTGGTGGACAGGGTGAGGGAGTCAAAGGGTTACGTTTTTGCTTTGCTAGCATGGTTGGCAATACAGGATGCTGGTGGACAGAGTGCGGGAGTCAAAGGGTTAAGGTGCTGACGTTGGAGGTCATTATTATTGTTATTGTTGTTTAAAGCCCAGCAGACTGCGTAAAGCCGTATCAGGGCCATAACCGCTTGAAAACATACAAAACTTCAACAGGAAAAAAAAAGAAAAGAAAGAAAATTAAGTACACACATCAAATGCATTCGATTACATAATCTAAGGACATGCTCCCGGCGTTGACCACTCCGTCCAATTTATCGCACAGGGGATTTAGAAAATACACCAGACTTCAAATTCAAGCATACCTAAGGACACCCACCTCAGGTGATATGGCCGACGGGGATAACTATCCCAAGGAAGTTGGGGGGGGGGGAGGGGGGACTTATCTAATTCTATACTGACACCACCAGAACAACAGTGATGCTAAGATGGGACAGTGGAATGGCCACTTTCGTTTCCACATCACACACCGTAATTAAATACTGCCCAGGAACGAACACGTGGGGAGCAGTGTCAGAGTAGCACCGTCTAGCCGGCTAACAAAGGTGGCAAAATCTAGCCTGCTAACAAAGATGGCAAAATCTAACGGCTGCCTTCAGTTAATCCCTCCCCCCCCCTCCTCCTCCTAACAGACAAAAATAAGTACGGCGTAAATTCGCCACCTACTTGCTCTGGATAACTAGTGTACAGACGCACGGTACTTCACAATGCGTCTCGCACATTGTTGGCGCCGAACGCACGTTGTGTCTCTCTTGACAAAAAAGAAGCGTTATAGTTAGAGAAGCGAGTGATACTCTGAGACTTCACAGTATCAAGACAGCGTTATGCACTTCCCAAGAGAGAGAGAGAGAGAGGTAGAGAGAGAGAGAGAGACATAAAGAGAGAGATATAAAGAGATATAAAGAGAGAGGGAGAGAGAGAGAGGGGGGAGAGAGAGAGAAAGAGACATAAAGAGAGAGAGAAAGAGAGAGGGAGAGAGAGAGATAAAGAGACATAAGAGAGAGAGAGGGAGAGGAGAGATACATAAAGAGAGAGAGGGAGAGAGGGAGATAGATAGATAAAGAGACATAAAGAGAGAGAGAGAGGGAGAGAGAGAGATATATATATATAAAGAGACATAAAGAGAGAGAGAGAGAGAGGGGAAAGAGGGAGAGATAAAGAGACATAAAGAGAGAGAGAGTGAGAGAGAAAGAGAGGGAGAGAGAAAGGGAGAGAGAGGATAAAGAGACATAGAGAGAGAGAGAGGGAGAATATATATAATTTATATAAAGAGACATAAAGAGAGAGAGAGAGGAGAAAGAGAGAAAGGGAGAGAGATAAAGAGACATAAGAGAGAGAGAGAGAGGGGAGAGAGAGAGAAACAGACAGAGAAAGAGAGAGTGGAGAGAGAGGAGAGAGAGAGAGAGAGAGAAACAGACAAGAGAGAGAGAGAGAGAGAGGGAGAGAGAGAAACAAAGAGAGAGAGGGAGAGAGACAGAGAGAGAGAGAGAGAAACAGACAGAGACAGAGACAGAGAGACAGACAGAGATAGAGACACAGAGACAGACAGACAGACAGACAGACAGACAGACAGAGCGAGACAGAGAGCGAACCAGCCAGAAAGAATCATATTCATGAATGGATTCTTTTCTTCATATATAATAAATAATAATGATAAATCACATCTATATAGCGCTATTCTCCCACACATAGGTAAGGACTCACTGCGCTTTACATTAATTAGTTCATACACACACAAACACACACAAACACACACATACATACACACAAACACACTACATACACACACATACACACACAAACACAGACATACACACAACACACACATACACACACAACACACACACATACACACACATACATACACAAACACACACATACACACACATACACACAACACAACAAACACACACATACACACAATACACACACATACACACACAACACACACCATACACACACAAACACACACATACACACACACACACACATACACACACAACACACACATAACACAACAAACAACACAATACACACACAACACACACAAACCACATACACACACATACACACACAAACACACAAACACACACATACACACACATACACACACAACACACACATACACACACACACATACACACATATACACAAACACAACAACACACACATACACACATAACACACAAACACACACATACACACACATACACACACACAACACACACACATACACACACATACACACACAAACACACACATAACACACACTACATACACACACATGCACACACAAACACACACATACACACACATACACACAACAAACACACATACACACAAACACACACAAACACAACTACACACATACACACACAAACACACCACAATACACACACATACACACACACATACACACACATACACACACAACACAACACACACAATACACACACATACACACACAAACACACACATACACACACATAACACACACAAACACATACAAACCACACAAACACACACATACACACACAAACACACACATACACACACATACAACACAACATACACACACATACACACACATACACACACAAACACACACATACACACACATACACACACACAACACACACAAACACACAATACACACACAAACACACACATACACACACATACACACAACACACACAACACACACAAACACACATACACACACATACACACATACACACACAACACAACAACACACACACAACACACACACACACACAACACACACACACACACAACACACACACACAACACACACACAACATACAAACAAACAAACAAACAAACAAACACACCACAGATTCATTTACAGCCACAACAAATTTCCTATGTGAAATTGGAGCTCCTCTCCCCTGAGAAGAGCGCATCGCCACAGTACGGCGCCACCCACATTTTCTTCTTTTTTGTATGTAGACTCTATACATGTATTTCTTCTACGTACTTCGTGAAGTGGATTTTTTTTCCCCACAGAATTTTTGATAGGGACAACTTTTTTTTTTCTTTTTTTATTTTTTTATTGCCGTTGATCTTTAACATTTCTTCTTGTTTACTTACAAAGTGGAACAGGCACTGATGAAACATTTAGAGTGACACAATCAGAATGATGGCAACATTAAGATGGACAGAGAATACCCAGTTTTTAAATTAATGTTGCGGGCAGGATTACTTGAGCTCGTGGTAAGAGACAGCAGAGAGAGGAGAGAGAGGGAAAGACAGGGAGACAGCGAAGAGAGAGAGAGAGAGAGGGAGAGAGCAGGAGACAGTGTAAGAGAGAGACAGAGAGAGAGGAGGAGCGGAGAGAGACAGGAAGAGAGAGACAGAGAGAGAGGGAGGACGGAGGGGAGACAGCGAGAGAGAGAGAGAGAGAGAGAGAGAGAGAGGGGAGACAGGAGAAGAGAGAGAGAGAGAGAAAAGGAGAGAGAGACAGAGAGAGACTGAGAGAGACAGAGAGAGACAGGGACAGAGAGAGACAGAGAGAGAGAGAGGAGGGGAGCGGGGGGAAGACAGAGCGGGAGGGGAGAGAGGAGAGAGAGACAGAGGGAGAGACAGGGAGACAGAGAAAGAGAGAGAGAGAAAGAGAGAGAGAGGGGGAGAGACAAAGAGAGAGACTGAGAGAGACAGAGAGAGACAGGGACAGAGAGAGACAGAGAGAGGGAGGGAGCGGGGGGAAGAGAGGAGGGGAGGGAGGGAGAGAGAGAGAGAGAGAGAGACGGAGAGAGAGAGAGAGAGAGAGAGAGACAGAGCTAGAGAGAAACAGACAGACAGACAGACAGATAATAACAACGATACGTTATTTTCCAAGTCGTTATTTTCCAAGTCAGAGGTCATTAGCCGCCCATGACCACAGTTTAGGGCCTTATCGTCTCACCACCAGACAGATAATGACCACTTAGCGCTACGCCGTTTAATTAAATTAACACTGACAACACACACGATGATAAACCTTTCTAATGAACACCGAGACAGCCATGTGACTGGCGCGCGGCATACGCTTAAGGTCATGCTGCAAACCGAAAACGCAAAAAAAAACAAAACAAAAAAAACACACCCAAAAAACACGTTATCTACGTGTATTTGCTTGTTTGCTTTTGCTTATGCACTTACTTCATCCGCCTGTTCGGAAGTACTGCGAGGTGGTGATGCCGAGAGATGAAACTAGCGTCAAAGAGTAGTAGGCCTATACAATCCGTATAATCTTCGCTAGCGTTATATCCGGACGGGAGGCCAGCGAACATTCACACACTGTGTTATACGTGGAGTGTGTTCTTGCCATTCCATCAACCCTGCGTCGCTGTGGTTTTAGTCTCGCTCTAAAGCCTCCGAGCATCATGGTGTTGTATGTTGTCTCGAGAGATTAGTTCAGGGTTGAATGACATCCTAGTCAGGCCGGCCAAACCACGTGATCCGCTGTTCGTGTGATGTTTATAGTTGACAGTTGTTGTTCCAACTATCTCTTTTCGTGGCCGCTTAGCTAAATTGTAACAGCGCCACGCTCACACATTTTTTCTTGTTATTCATTGTTCATCGTCATCATCATTTGCCCTCCCCCGTGGCGTTGGCGATCATGGCCCTCCATATGTATCTATCCCTTGTTGTCGCAAGCATATCTTCCACCCTCTCTGTCCGTCCTCAGCCACCCTGTGAGTCCGTCCAATATTTTCTTCCTGGGTCTACCTGGTGCTCTCTTTCCTTCCAGCTTTCCTGTTGTGACCAGGTCCTCTTATTCCCCCTTTCCTCATAAAATGGCCTATAAATGTTGCCTGTCATTTCCTAATTTTCCTTATCAATGATCTTCTTGTGTCTGCCTCCATCAAGACTGTCTCGCTCGTTTTCTTTGCTGTCCATGGTACTCTTAACATTCTTTTAAGAAACCACATCTCGGCTGCCTCAGTCTCGTTCTGGCTTTGCTTGTTGACTGTCCACGCCTCACAACCGTATAACATTATCGGTTGTATATTACATTCAAGAACTCTCTTCCTGATGTTAATTGATAGGCATTTATTGGTAAGAATGCTTTTCATCTTCTTGAATGTTGTTTTGGCTTGGCCGATTCTGCTGGCTATTTCTGATGTGCGTCTGCCGTCTGGTGAGATGATCGTTCCCAGATATTTAAACTTATCAAACTGTCTCAAGGTTGTGCCGTTTGCTGTTGTTTTGCATGAGGGGGTTTCATGGTTTTTTTTTTTGTTTTTTGTTTTTTTGCTGATTATCATGACTTCCGTCTTCTTGCTATTTAGCTTCAACCCTTTATTTTTGCATTCTATTTCTATTATATTCACAAGGTTTTGTAGGTCCCTTTCATTTTCTGCAATTAGCACTGTGTCATCTGCGTAACGAATGTGTTGTTATTGTTATTTTCGTTTAACTCTTTGACTCCTAACTGCAAAAACTTAACCCTTTGACTCTCTCACCTTGTCCACCAGCTTCTTGCTGGAAACTGGTGGATAGCGTGAGGGAGTCAAAGGGTCAATTTATTTGCTTTGCTAACATGGTTGACAATGCAGGTTGCTGGTACACAAGGCGCAGGAGTCAAAGGATTAAAGTCCAGCCGACTGCGTAGAGCCATATCAGGGCTATAACCGTTTCAAAACATGCAAAACTTCAACAGGAAAAAAAGAGGACAGAAAATTAAGTACACACATCAATGCATCGTTATTGTTATTGCTGTTTAAAGCCAGCTGACTGCGTAGAGCCATATCAGGGATATAACCGCTTTAAAACATACAAAACTTCAACAAGGAAAAGAAAAAGGACAGAAAATTAAGTACGCATTGATCTAAGGACACGCCCCCGGCGTTGACCACTCCGTCCAATTTATCGCACAGGGATTTTTAAAAAAACACACACCTGAATACAAATTCAAGCATACCCAAGGACACCGAAACATATGAAAACAGGTATAAATTACCTAAAATTGCTTCCGCATATCTCACCTCCCTAGAGCCAAAAAAATGCACTTATTACACGTACTCAATTATCAATCCTAAGCTAAAAGTATGTAAGACTTTATCGAACACAAACAGGTGAACGAACCAGCAAGGGCAAAAAATGATAGGAAGAAATGACAGAAAGCAAAGGAGCAAGGCAGAAACAAAGAGAGTGACAGAAAAGAGGAAATTTCTAGCACAGAATTTCCAGAAGGTGGGGATACTGTTTATACTGAAAGAGCCCCCAGCATCCCCACGGGGTGGGGGTGGGGGGACTGTCGATGATTACCTGTTACTGGAGTGAAGTCCCACTGCACGGTTTCGTACTAACGCTGATGACTTCAGCCTGTTTAGCATTAAGTCTCTAACGGAGTTCCGTACCGCTGAAAATCCAATGAACAGGGGTGACACTTGATTTCAAGCACAGGCTTCCTACAACAGCTTTCTGGACCATTGTCGTAATTCTTTAGCAAACCATCACACACACACACACACACACACACACACACACACACACACGTTGCTTGCCACAAAGCTGACGAATTAATCATTACGTGACGAATGTCGATATAACTCGGGACAGCGAAAGGTCACTCAGGGACGACTTTCAAGTAAAACACGAAACTTCGAACTCCGAGTCCAAAGCTCAACTGTATCCACTATTTCATAAACAAGTTCGTGCTAATTAATGGAGTTTAGTCCCTTTACCAGTCTTCTTGGTGGACACGTGAATCGTGTTCGTCTTTGGACTTTACGCACTGAGAATATCAAACACATCGGATATATAAGGTGGAGAAAGTCGGCAAGCTTAATTAAGCTGGGAATATGTTTAGCTTCCGGTATTCCGGCAACAGTATCCTGAATGCAGCGGGTCCCAGTAGCTCAGTTGGTCTGAGCGTCGGATTCACATTGCTAATGGTTGTGGGCTGGAATCCCGAGGTGCGCTACACATTAAAACTGGCCTTCTCACTGTTATAGGCTACCGAAAATAATGAAATATATTGAAAATATGGAAATCGCTGCAACATAATTTCTTTTTGCTGAATGTTAGTCAACATGGTTTGTAGAATCTTAAAATCAACCCTAGGACACATAGGTCACTATCCTACTACCTGAAAATTGTGTCACATTACGCAATACCTTGTACAAATCACCGACTTTAGAGATATTTATGGAAATATATAGAAGGTGCACCTCGTTGGAAAGGTCTTGAAATATTACGTTCAAATCTGTCATCAAAACAGATGTATAGCAAATATTACAGCAGAGAACGGCTTGTTTTTGTGTGCCAGTCATGAATCAGCATTGCGTAAGGTCTGTTTGTCCTAGTATTCCTTGGTCGCCTCCTCCAGCAATGTCACAAAAGAATTTGTACAAGTAACACCACGGCAGTTACCATAAACAGTGGATCAGGCCTCTCAATGTTTCTTACAGCTACATCTCCCTGAATCACAATGTGTCCTACAGCTGCATCTGGAAGATTTGAAGAAATGAGTCTGGAGCAGGAGGCAGATCAGCCATGCAAGGCTCAGGGGTCGTCATTTACACACCATCCCCAGTCCTCTGGATTCAGGTTGAGGTCCCGGTGCATCCATTGCTAGACTTGAAGGCGTGCCTGCATACTATGATATTTGCAGGCATCACTGGTTGGTGGTAGATAATGGACTTGTACAAAGCTGGTGCTTAAAGCCACTTTCTCTGTAAACTTCTAATAATGTAGTTCATCCAGTGCATCGATGTGGTTTCCGTTATACATGGAGATGATGACTTTCTCACCTACAGACACCACCTCTTCCACTGTTGCTGTGCATTTGGAAAACACGCCAGCATCTTCATGAAAGACGTTATCTGCCTTCAGCTTCCTTTGTGTGGCTGTGCCTTTTCCCACTCCAAACAACACTGAGGTTGTATCACATCCTGTGATGGCATGCACAAAAAGTAATATCTGGCAAATCTCCTCTCCAAGGGCCTGCTGTAGTCACTAAATATCCCGTACTCGCTGTTTTTTTTGTTTTTTGTTTGTTTTTGTTTTTTGTTTTGCTCTTAGACTTTGAATCTGATCTGAAGATGATAGTCCTCAGATCTGGGCTAATATGGTGGCAGAGATCGGTGTCTTCTCCAATGACCACAAGAGAATGATCAGTTGCACGTCTGATGGAAGTCTCAACAATCAGGAAATCTGCATCATTTTGGCTGTGAAGTGTTGGATGTCCATTTGCCAGAAGCATATCACTAAGCACAATGATAAATCTCTTGCTTGTTCGCATGGTTTGCCGGGAATTATCCCTTTTCTGATGATAAAACCATGTCAGCATTGAAATTGACTGTAGTTCCAACAACACCTCCTTTTCCAATCTGTCCAATATTTCTCTGGTAACTGATAGCGTCTCACCTTGAATCAAGTTGATAACATTCACGCTGTGTCGTGTGTAACTCGTCAGATTCGTACTGCTGAGCGTCTGCTTGAGCCATGGCATCCCTTTCTGATAAATGTTCGTCTGTAATGACAGCTGGTGACACTGGAAGGTACACAACAAATGATATAGCTGTAATCATAGCATTCAAAACAGCATCAACCAGAATGTGACCTCTGAAAGCCCTTGCCATTGATTTTCCAGTCAGTATGTGCCCAACAGTATTGGGGGCACACACAACCTTAAGCACTTGCTGAAGTCCAGAACCCCACTTGATCCTGCCTATACAGCCATGGAAATTCATTTGAGTGTGAAAGCCTCCCAGATGGAGAACAACTGATTTCAGGTCGCTATCTTCAGGCTCTTTCTGGACGATCAGCTGGGACTTCTACCAAAGTGGTTGGTCAAACGTCAGCACAGGCTTGATTCCAAGACATCTGGCTTCAGCATACACAAACTGCAAAGTAGAGTAAATGCACCTTATACTACTTGGATTGAGATCAATCATCAGAAGGCAGAACATAGATGACCACCCAGGATGTTCTCCACGGCTCAACGACTTCATGAAACCTGATCACCCTGGTCTTGGTGAACACAAAGGGCAGGATAACTTCCACAGAAGGCCCTGTGTTGACTGGGGATCCTCACAATAGAAATCATGCAACGGAGTGTATCTGAAACAATCAAAATCCTGTCTAGCAAGGTTGTAAAATGGATGTTGATCTTCCTAACTGCTGTGACATCTTCAAGTGTTCCAGATATTCTTCGAATTGCTTGTTGCCTTCTAGTACCTGGGGTAATGGCAGCAATTGTACCCATACCATGGAATGTACTAAACCCATCAAGAGTGCACACATTGTGATCAACATTATCAGCAACATACTGTATAATGTTAACTTTCTTCTTTTTCTTTCTCCTGTCCATGGTTTACCATGCAGAAAATGAAAGGGACCTACAAAACCCTGTGAATATACTAGAAACAGAAAGCAAAGGTAAGGGGTTGGAACTAAACAGCAGGAAAACTGAAGTCATGGTGATCAATAAAAAACATGAAATCCCCTCATGCAAAATAAAAACAAATGGACAATCCTGACACAGGTTAATAAGTTCAAATACCTGGGAACAGTCATTTCATCAGACGGCAGAAGCACATCGGAAATAGCTGGCAGAATCGGCCAAGCCAAAACAGCATTCAAGAAGATGACAAGCATTCTTACCAACAAATGCCTATCAATTAACATCAGAAAGAGAGTCCTCGAATGTTATATAGAACCAATACTGTTGTACGGATGCGAGGCGTGAACAGTCAGCAAGCAAAGCCAGAGCAGGATCGAGGCAGCCGAGATGTGGTTTCTCAGAAGAATGTTGAGAGTTCCATGGACAGCAAAGAAAACAAACGAGACAGTCTTGATGGAGGCAGACACAAATAGATCACTCATAAGGAAGATTCGGAAAAGACAAGCAACATTTATAGGCCATTTTATGAGGAAGGGGGATTTGGAGCACCTGGTCACAACGGGAAAGCTGGAGGGAAAGAGAGCACCAGGTAGACCCAGGGAGAGAATGCTGGACGGACTTGCAGAGTGGCTGGGGATGAGGAGGTGGGGGAGATGCTGGGGGCAACGAGAGATAGAGATGGATGGAAGTCCATGGTCGCCAACGCCATGCGGCAGGGCACCTGATGATGATGACTGTATAATGTGACCTTTTGTGATGCCGGGAATGTCTGTTCCCTGGGTCAGTGCTGCAGATATTTTAAACTTCTTTACTTCAGAATGCGATATACAGAATCCAAACTGGAACAAGATGTTAGTTAAAAACTGAGATGCAAACTGGTGATACATTTGAACAGCTAGGCCAACTTGCAAAGGAGCCAGGAGCATTTTGGGTCTATGATGGCTTGGTCTATGGCGGCTATTTTCAGATCGCTCTCAATTCCACAGAAGATTGTTTTCAGGAACAACTGGAGTGAATCAGGGACAAAATTTAAGTTCCCTGAGACAGACTTGATCTTATCCGATCCTGGCTACACATCCTTGATAGCAAAACTCCTTTTATATCACTTTCAATCAATTTTGTGGCTGTTTCGTATTAGGTTCAGTTTTTGTTGTTGTTGTTGGTTTTGTTTTGTTTTTTTGTTTTTGTTTTCTTCTTTGCATCTGAATCTTCTGTCTGTGGGGCATCAAAGTGCTGTCTGTTCTAAGAGTTACCACAGAAATCTTTTTGCCTCTGCTTGATATCAATATATCTAACCCAAAATGTTCAATAAGTTTGTTTTTCATATGTTTTGTAGTGTATGCATCAACTTCATCCCCGCAAAACTCCTGCACTTTTGATTCAAGATCAGACAATGTGGCTTGTTCATCATCATTCACGTCCAAATGTTGGCAGACTTTCAGAAAACCTTCCTGCCTAGCCTGTTGAGGATCTTCATAGAAAGTAGTTGGTTTTGTTTTCTTTGCATCGGTAAATCAATCAGAACTGTTTCTGTGTGTTCTGAAGCTGACACTGAAGGCATCATGGTATACAGCATCCCATGCAATGAGGTCTTCCCAACATGTTGACTGAATTCTGTCAGACACTGTTTTTGCCCAGCTGTCATCTCATTCCTTGCAAACACCTAGGATAGCTGCCTGAAATCCCTCGTGTGGTTTGGTTTTCTCTGGGAAGGCTTCATGTCCTTTTCTGTGAGTATTGACATCAGCAGTGGTGCCACAAAACAGTGACTCCTTGGATCATGGGCAGGCTGAAAGGATCGTCTGGATGGCCTCGGGTCATCTCTACAGGCGCTTTGTTTCTTCTCTAGATATTACATCGTTATTGCTTTGGCATTTGTATAGTCAAGCCGCATTTTCTATGTAATTTCTGTCCTTCAATAGTCACAATGTTAACATCACGCTGTGTGCTGCACCGATTGACAATCTTACATCCAGTCTCACCTAATTTCACTGTTGGTTGACCATTGTCAAGGGATTCTTTTCAAATGACGCAGTTTGCTGTACATTCGGATGCAAAATAAGACGAACGAAAGCTGTTACATCACACAGAATACAGAATATTTTATTGCCCTGTTGATAAACAAAAGCTAAGCTGTTACATCACACGGAATACAGAATATTTTATTGCCCTGTTGATAAACAAAAGCTGTTACATCACACCGAATATAGAAATCTTTATTGCCCTGTTGATAAACAAAAAAGGGCAGTTTAATGGGAGGCGTGGAGATGGAGTGCATTTTAAATGTTCAATAAAATATAGTGGTACAGACTTTACAATATGTTATACTTCACACACACACACACACACACACACACACACACACACACACACACACACACACAACAAACCACCACCACCACCACCACCATCACCACCACACCACAAACACACACACACGCACACACACACACGCACACACACACATGCACGTTTATACAAGTCATCATCCAGAATAATAATCAAAGTTTTTCTTTTCCGTTTTGTTGTAATTGACAAGGAAAACAGAGGCTGGGAAACTGAATTGATACCATAATTAATTAACTGATTAAGAAACATAGCTTCATCACATTTCAAATTCAAATTGATAAAGAAAACCAACAACAAAAACAACAAAACAGAAGATCAACAGCAAAGTAATTAGTCAAAATCATAAATAGCATGCGTACTTAACATTTTTATCATTATTATATCATTGATGCACACAGATAACTCCATAAAAGTATTGTATGGCGAGCTAGGTCACGTAACCTTTGTGTTACAGAATGAAATATTCAAGAAAACACAATACTCTTAACTTAACTCCTGTCCGGTTTTCTTGTACGGGGAGATCTGCCCTGGGATTTTGACTTGCTTGCTTTGCCATAGTTTTTCAGGCGTTGGACGCTTCTATTGGAGAGCAAATTTGACAATGCAAGGGTCCACACTTCATTAGCATGCATTATCAGTTACACACACACACACACACACACACACACACACACGTGCTACGGATCATCCCTATAATGCCGCATGTCATTCAAGTTCAAGAAACAAATTATTGAGAACTTCGTTATTGATCCCAATTAAAAAAAATCATAATAAACAAAAAGTAAGCCTTTGCTTACCTGCAAATATTTGCTGCCAAACGTGCATTCAAACGGCCAAAACACTATTCCAAACGTGAAAAAATGCAACTCTCTCGTAGATCATAGTATGTCCGTGAAACGCGCTTCTACCATAGTATCGGTTTATCGCGGTAAACATTACGTGAAGATGAGAGTTACGCTTTTCTCGGTAGCGGATGTAGCCAGCCGTTTACACCTCAACTTCAAGTGGCACCCAGGCCGCGAATTGTATGGTACGCCAGAGCGGTCATGTCGCATACAAATCACAACGCTCGTAAATCTAATTTGTTGATTGTGACAATATACCAAACTTTCGTGTGTCCTAGGGTATTTTTCGTGTTTTTGGTTATTTTTTCCTAGCCTGTGAGAAGAAAAAAAATTCTGTTGCAGGGATTCCCATTGAAAAATTATATTTGGTAGACTAAATGTCCCATCTTAACATCATCGTTGTTCTGGTGGTGTCAGTATAGGATTAGATAGGTCCCCCGCCTTCTCACTGTCCCCATCTTAACATCGTTGTTGTTCTGGTGGTGTCAGTATAGGATTAGATAGGTCCCCCGACTTCTCACTGTCCCATCTTAACATCTTTGTTGTTCTGGTGGTGTCAGTACAGGATTAGATACGTCACCCTTCCCCCACTCCCCTGGGATGGTTATCCCCGTCGGTCATATCATAGGTGGGTGTTGACATAAAAACTGAAAACCAAACCAAACCAACCAACCAACCAGTCCTGAATGGATTAATACTGAAGGAGCCAAGCAAGACACGTGTACTGCATTGTATTGACAGTAAGTGTGCGATGTTCTCAAGTGGTACAGTTTGTTTGCTCAAGATCGTGTTGCACCTACAGCGGTTGATTCTTTGCATTGTGCACACAAAACGACATGAGGATCACGTCATCTTTTGGAGTGATAGGACGTGACGGTAAAGTAGTTAGGAGTTCATATTTCCAAATAGAAGGTCTGGGTTCAATCCTGCATAGGGGGGTACCGCTCAGTGGACAGAAGATAGAGATTTTGTTTTCTGAACTTCCAGGTCAATAGTAGAGATTTTTTGTTTTCTGAACTTTCAGGTCAATAGTAGAGATTTTGTTTTCTGAACTTTCAGGTCAATAGTAGAGATTTTTTGGGTGAACTTTCAGGTCAATAGTAGAGATTTCGTTTTCTGAACTTCCAGGGTCAATAGTAGAGATTTTGTTTCCTGAACTTCAGGTCAATAGTAAATATTTCGTTTTCTGAACTTCCAGGTCAATAGTAGAGATTTTGTTTCCTGAACTTTCAGGTCAATAGTAAAGATTTGTTTTCTGAATTTCCAGGTCAATAGTAGAGATTTTGTTTTTCTGAACTTTCAGGTCAATAGTAGAGATTTTTGTTTTCTGAACTTTCAGGTCAATAGTAGAGATTTTTTTGGTGAACTTTCATGTCAATGGTAGAGATTTTGTTTTCTGAACTTTCAGGTCAATAGTAGAGATTTTGTTTCCTGAACTTTCAGGTCAATGGTAGATATTTTTTTCTGAACTTTCAGGTCAATGGTAGATATTTTTTTCTGAACTTTCATGTCATTGAAGAGATTTTGTTTTCTGAACTTTCAGGTCAATAGTAGAGATTTTTTTCTGAACTTTTATGTCAATGGAGATTATTTTTTCTTAACTTTCATGGTCAATGGTAGAGATTGTATCTGAACTCTCAGGTCCAATGGTAGAGATTTTGTTTCTGAACATTCATGTCAATGTAGAGATTTTGTTTCTGAACTTTACAGGACAATGGTAGAGATTTGTTTTCTGAACTTTCATGTCAATGGTAGGGATTTTGTTTTCTGAACTTCCAGTTTGATGGTAGAGATTTGTTTTCTGAACTTCCAGGTCAAGATAGGTGCTTTTTCCTGGTGCTTGAATCTCGTCTGTATGTAGACGCACGATGAACATTCATTACTCATGTCGAAGATCATTAAAGCCATATCAATGTTCACTGGCACATGGAAGCACGAAAACAGCCATAAATGCTCACCCCGAAAATGGAGTATGACTGCCTTAATGCTGGTATAAGACAAAAACAGCTGCACACGTAAAAGCCCATTCGTGCATTCGAAAGCACGTGGGAATTGCACTAGTGAAAAACGACGGTAACAACAACAACAGCAACAACAACAACAACAACAACAACGACTACAGCAACAACAACGAAACACCTCCAACAAAAACAAACAAACAAACAAACAAAAACAAACAAACAAACAGTAATCGCAACAAAACAACAACAACAACAAAACCTCACCTGTTCATATTACAACTTTTTGAAACGTTGCAGCAGAACATAAGGTTTCGTGCAGAAAAAAAAAAACCAAAAACAAACAAAAAAAAAAAAACCGCCACAAACGCTCGCTGTACTAAACAACACGCGCTCACGTTGTTTTACGCACACTCATCATATGCTTTCCGTGTGACAAGATTAACATTTTCTTACCGGTACTTCGCTTGCATATTTACGTAACTGTTCACCCCTTTCTTAAACACTCTATCATCTGTTTGGAAACCAAACCAAACCAAACCAAACCAAACCAAAACAAAAAATAGGCTGTGCGGTACAATCTTTGTACCTACAATGACCTACCAGTGCCAGACTTCGACATTAAACAGAACTCACCACCAACCAACCAACCAACCACTTAAACAAACAAACAAACAAACAAACAAACAAACAAACAAACAAACAAACTCAACACACCCAAGAAACAACCGAAGCCCGAACTACATTCTACACACACACATCAAGTGCATAACTGACAATAAACTCAAACAGCAGATACTCAAAAGCAGCTGTCCACAAGCGAAGAAACCTCGAAGGAACAAGAAAAAGAAATGACCACAAACAACACGTCATCGAAAAAAAAAAAGCGAGAGAGAGACAGAGAGAGAGAGGTGTGTGTGTGTGGGGGGGGGGATTGCTAGGGACAGAGAGAGAGAAGGAGTGAGGGAGAGAGAAAAAAATTCTGACAGGAGAAAATGATACGAAGACATCCCCCCCCCCCCCCCATCACCATCAGTACAGAAGGCGTCTGCAAACTACTCAGACAGCTACAACCCCACCGCCTCCGGACCAGACCAAATTCCCAACCTCATCCTGAAAGAATGTGCAAACAACCTTGCCCCTGCTATTTCAACTATGTTCCAGCTTTCCCTCAATACAGGAGACCTCACGTCCGACTGGCTGAATGCAAATGTCACCTGTGTACACAAGAAGGGGGATAAACACGCAGCAGAAAACTATAGGCCTCTGTCTCTCACATCTGTCACCTGTAAACTTCTTGAACACATCATCTGCCGTCACATCCTCACCCACTTTGAGAAACACAACACCCTGACCACTCTCAACCACAGCTTCCGCAGCGGATTCTTTTGCGAGACCCAACTCCTTCTGACCACACATGACTTCCTAATTCCTTCGATCAGAGACACCATGTGGATGTTGCCATTTTAGATTTTTCTAAAGCATTCGACACCGTCCCCCACAAACGTCTCCTTCACAAGCTGCACGAGTATGGAATTAGAGGTCCCCTCCATACCTGATTATCAAACTTTCTCCAGCGCAGGAAGATGGCCGTCGTGAAAGAGGGCGTCACATCCGAAGAGACCCCAGTAAATTCCGGAGTACCTCAAGGAACAGTGTTGGGCCCGCTCCTCTTCCTGTGCCACATCAATGACCTCCCTGACAGGGTCAAGTCCCAAGTACGCCTTTTGCTGACGATTGCCTCCTTTACCGCCAGATCAACTCCCTACAAGGCCACATCCAGCTTCAAGAGAACCTCAACCAACTCGAAACCTGGGCCACAAACTGGGGTATGAAGTTTAACCCCAACAAGTGCTACATCCTCAGTATACAGCAGTCTACCAACTATATCTACTCACTATGCAACACCCCCTTCAGCACGTCCACACAAACCCCTATCTAGGTATTCAACTCTCCGATGACCTGAAATGGAGCACCCACATTGCCCATACCTGTAAGAAAGCACACAGCACCCTTGCCTTCCTCAGGAGAAACTTGCGTTTCTGCCCCCTCCAATCCAAGAAAAATGCCTTTCTATCTCTCATCAGACCAGCCCTTGAGTATGGCTATATCATATGGAGTCCCTACCTCAAACAGGACATTGACAAATTAGAAAAAGTGCAACGCCTGTCTGCCCGGTTTATAACCGGCGATTATAAATCCAGAACACCCGGCTCTTCTTCTTCTTCTTCTTGGCGTACGCTGCTACACAATCATCTGAGTCTGGGCAATGAATGTAGCCGTCTTTTCCAGCTCCTGTCTGCAGCCATGGAGTTTGGTTGTCAGCGGAGTGTCTGTCGGCCACACGTCCTGTCTTGCCACCTGGTGATGGGGACATCTTTAGAGTATATGCTTCGTGGTTTGGTCTTCTTGACCGCAGGGACAGGTTGGGGAGGGCACCAGCTTCAGTTTGCGGTACATGTGGCTGTTCAGCCTATTGTGACCAGTGCGCAACCTCACCAGGGCAACTTGCTGCTCTCAAGACAACAGGTGGTAGTCATCCCTGTGTCGTCTCGGCATGGAAAGCGCCCTGATGATGCTCCTCTTCTCACTGTAGCTGACGCTGTTGTTAGGTTGTTCTTCTCTGACTCCCTCCTTAGCAAGCATATCAGCTCGTTCATTCCCGGAGACTCCGCAGTGGGCTGGAATCCACAGCAGAACTGCTCTTCTGGTTGTGGCAACCTCGTGCAGAGCTCTAGACAGGAGGCTTCATCACCAAGATGCTTCACACTCTGCAACTACCAACACTCCAACAGCGCTGACGTGATCTACGCCTCATCTTCCTCTACAAAGTGGTTGAGGGGTTGGTACCGGCCATACCGTCTGCTGAATACTTAACTCCACACAAACCAGGATGACTCATAAGGCCACGGACATCTGGCGACCAGTACCATACCACCAGTGCGATCTCAAATTACGTAAGAAACAACACGAGAACATTTCAAGTCAGCAGATGCCAGACAGAGCAGTTCAAACAGTCATTCTTTGTCAGTACAGTAAGAGACTGGAACCATCTGGAAGAAAACATCATGACAGCACCAACTCTTGAAAGCTTCAAAAGACTGATAACATCCCAACAGTGAACCTGCTAAGCTGCGCACACCCCCACCCGTCGCGATAATGCCATGGATCTTGGCGACAGCGATGTACACTACAGATACAGATACAGAGGAAGAGGGAATGAGGGAGTGAGGAGAGGTGTGACGGAGGAGAAAGAGAGAGAAAGAGGAGAGAAAGAGAGAGAAAGAAGAGAGAGAGAGAGAGAGAGAGAGAGAGAGAGACAGACAGACAGACAGACAGAGACAGAGAGGAACGATATGTGCATCATCTTTGTCCTTATTATTATTATCATCATTATCATCATTATTATTATTTTTATTTTTATTATTATTAATTATTATTATTAGTATCAACTTTTGGAGTAAAAAGCGGAGTAACTCTTGCAGAAAACCTGGAGGACTGAAGGCAGAGGTACCAGGCCTGCAGCTGATTTCTTTTTAAATATAATTTTCAATAAACCGTGGTACATACATTATAGGCAGTACTGTTGTAAGAAACTAAATCTCACTGCAGCGATTTAAATGCTTCCAGTGTTGGAAGAGGGGGGGGGGGAGGGGGGGATTTGGAGTTTGGAGTTTGTTCCAGAGGAATTCGTCGTACTCGGATAGTTCCATATACCCTCCACCCGAAATCTGTCACCAATTATCTGGAGACTCCTAGAGTCTGCGCAAAACCTTTGGCATTGGCAGTCAGTCGCGCGACATACAGGGAAAGAAGAGAGAGGTATTTATGAAACACTAGGCTGACACCACCAGAATGATGGAAACGTTTAAGATGGACGGTGAACAGGCCCGCTTTCTTATGTTGCAGGCTGGGATTGAACTGAGATATCAGATCGTTAAGTCCACGGCTCCACCAAAAGAACCAACATGTCCCACTCCATTGCCCCCAAACAAACAAACAAACAAACAAACAAACAAACACTCATCATCATCAAGTGCCCTGCCGAATGGCGTTGGCGATCATGGCCCTCCATATGTATTTGTCCCTTTGTTGCCGCGAGCACATCTTCTACCCTCTCTGTCCTCAGCCTCCCTGCAAGTCCGTCCACTATTTTCTCCCTGGGTCTACTTGGTGCTCTCTTTCCCTCCAGCTTTCCTGTTGTGACAGGTGCTCCAATTCCCCTTTCCTCATAAAATGGTCTCTAAATTTATGACTGTTTCTTTTTCCTAATCTTCCTTATGAATGAACTTCTTGTGTCTGCCTCCATCAAGACTGTCTAGTTTGTTTTCTTTGCTGTCCATGGAATTCTCAACATTCTTCTTACAAACAAACAAACAAACGAACAAACAAACAAACAAACAAACAAACAGTCAGTCCTGCCTGTGGGTCGAATCTAGGACCCTTGTGTCATCAAGATAGCATTCTAACCAAGTGAGGTGATGAAGCCATGAAAAGCAACAACAACAGCAGCAGCAG
>JAPXFY010000031.1:33988538-33991038 GCA_030674185.1 Monoplex corrugatus
AGGGGGTAGTCAGAGGGACAGAGGGGGTAGTCAGAGGGGACAGAGGGGGTAGTCGGAGGGGACAGAGGGGGCAGTCAGAGAACACAGAGGGGGTAGTCAGAGGGGACAGAGGGGGCAGTCGGAGGGGACAGAGGGGGTAGTCAGAGAACACAGAGGGGGTAGTCAGAGGGGACAGAGGGGTAGTCAGAGGGGACAGAGGGGCAGTCAGAGAACACAGAGGGGGTAGTCAGAGGGGACAGAGGGGGTAGTCAGAGGGGACAGAGGAGGTAGTCAGAGGGGACAGAGGGGGTAGTCAGAGGGGACAGAGGGGGTAGTCGGTGGGGACAGAGGGGGTAGTCAAAGGGGACAGAGGGGGTAGTCGGTGGGGACAGAGGGGGTAGTCGGTGGGGACAGAGGGGGTAGTCGGAGGGGACAGAGGGGGTAGTCGGGGAACACAGAGGGGGTAGTCGGAGAACACAGAGGGGGTGGTCGGTGGGGACAGAGGGGGTAGTCGGTGGGGACAGAGGGGGTAGTCAGAGGGGACAGAGGGGGTAGTCGGTGGGGACAGAGGGGGTAGTTGAAGAACACAGAGGAGGAGTCGGTGGGGACAGAGGGGGTAGTCAGAGAACACAGAGGGGATAGTCAGAGAACACAGAGGGGGTAGTCGGAGGGGACAGAGGGGGTAGTTGGAGGGGAACGAGGGGGTAGTCGGAGAACACAGAGGGGGTTATCAGTTGGGACAGAGGGGGTAGTTGGTGGGACAGAGGGGGTAGTCAGTGGGAACAGAAGGGGGTAGTTGATGGGACAGAGGGGGTAGTCGGTGGGGACAGAGGGGGTAGTCGGAGAACACAGAGGGGGTAGTCAGAGGGGACAGAAGGGGGTAGTTGGTGGGACAGAGGGGGTAGTCGGAGGGGAAAGAGGGGGTAGTCGGAGAACACAGAGGGGGTAGTCAGAGGGGACAGAGGGGGTAGTCAGAGGGAAAGAGGGGGTAGTCAGAGAACACAGAGGGGGTAGTCGGAAGGGACAGAGGGTTTAGTCGGAGGGGACAGAGGGGTAGTCAGAGGGGACAGAGGGGGTAGTCGAGGGGACAGAGGGGGTAGTCAGAGGGGACAGAGGGGGTAGTCAGAGGGGACAGAGGGGGTAGTCAGAGGGGAAAGAGGGGGTAGTCAGAGAACACAGAGGGGGTAGTCGGAAGGGACAGAGGGTTAGTCGGAGGGACAGAGGGGTAGTCAGAGGGGACAGAGGGGGTAGTCAGAGGGGACAGAGGGGGTAGTCAGAGGGGACAGAGGGGGTAGTCGGCGGGGACAGAGGGGTTAGTCGGAGGGGACAGAGGGGGTAGTCAGAGGGGACAGAGGGTTAGTCAGAGGGGACAGAGGGGGTAGTCAGAGGGGACAGAGGGGTAGTCAGAGGGAAAGAGGGGGTAGTCAGAGGGGACAGAGGGGGTAGTCGGAGGGGAAAGAGGGGGTAGTCAGAGGGGACAGAGGGGGTAGTCAGAGGGGACAGAGGGGTTAGTCGGAGGGGACAGAGGGGGTAATCAGAGGGGACAGAGGGGTTAGTCAGAGGGGACAGAGGGGGTAGTCAGAGGGGACAGAGGGGTAGTCAGAGGGGAAAGAGGGGGTAGTCAGAGGGGACAGAGGGGGTAGTCGGAGGGGAAAGAGGGGGTAGTCAGTGGGGACAGAGGGGTAGTCAGAGGGGAAGAGGGGGTAGTCAGAGGGGACAGAGGGGGTAGTCGGAGGGGAAAGAGGGGGTAGTCAGAGGGGACAGAGGGGGTAGTCAGAGGGGGACAGAGGGGGTAGTTGGAGAACACAGAGGGGGAGTCGGTGGGGACAGAGGGGGTAGTCAGAGAACACAGAGGGGGTAGTCGGAGGGGACATAGGGGGTAGTCGGAGGGGAACGAGGGGGTAGTCGGAGAACACAGAGGGGGTAGTCAGTGGGGACAGAGGGGGTAGTTGGTGGGACAGAGGGGGTAGTCAGTGGGAACAGAAGGGGGTAGTTGGTGGGACAGAGGGGGTAGTCGGTGGGGACAGAGGGGGTAGTCGGAGAACATAGAGGGGGTAGTCAGAGGGGACAGAAGGGGGTAGTTGGTGGGAAAGAGGGGGTAGTCGGAGGGGAAAGAGGGGGTAGTCAGAGGGGACAGAGGGGTAGTCAGAGGGGACAGAGGGGTTAGTCGGAGGGGACAGAGAGGGTAGTCGGAGGGGACAGAAGGTTTAGTCGGAGGGGACAGAGGGGGTAGTCAGAGGGGACAGAGGGGTAGTCAGAGGGGACAGAGGGGGTAGTCAGAGGGACAGAAGGGGTAGTCAGAGGGGACAGAGGGGGTAGTCGGAGGGGGACAGAGGGGGTAGTCGGCGGGGGACAGAGGGGGTAGTCAGAGGGGACAGAGGGGGTAGTCAGAGGGGACAGAGGGGGTAGTCAGAGGGGACAGAGGGGGTAGTCAGAAGGGACAGAGGGGGTAGTCGGCGGGGACAGAGGGGGTAGTCGGCGGGGACAGAGGGGGTAGTCGGCGGGGACAGAGGGGCCTACG
>JAPXFY010000031.1:33996038-33998538 GCA_030674185.1 Monoplex corrugatus
TTAGTCTGTTGACAGCCTAACATGTATTGCCCTGTCAGCGAAACAGGTTTACATTGAAAGCCAGCCACGTGGAAATCCTCCTTATGAATAGAGAAAAAAAAGAGCGAGACAGACATTTTCGAACAAGTCGAGAGTGTTTAGGGTACCACCAGACTTGCAGTCAAAAGGTCCTAGGTTCGATTATGCCCTTGTACCAGTTCTGGACCTGAATAATATTGATAATAACGATAGTAATGATAATGATATTAATCACGATAATAATAACGATAATAACAATAATAGTAATAATGATAATGATAATAACAATAACAACAATAATAGTAATAATTATAGATGATGATGTTGATGTTGATGGTGGTGGTGATGATGACGACGACGACGACAATAACAATATTACTACTACTACTACCAGTACTACTACTACTACTAATAATAATAACAATAGTCATCATCATCATCATCAGGTGCCCTGCCGCATGGCGTTGGCGACCATGGACTTCCAACCATCTCTATCTCTCGTTGCCCCTGGCATCTCCCCCACCCTCTTCATCCTCAGCCACCTTGCAAGTCCGTCCAGAATTCTCTCCCTGGGTCTACACGGTGCTCTCTTTCCCTCCAGCTTTCCCGTTGTGACCAGGTGCTCCAAATCCCCCTTCCTCATAAAATGGCCTATAAATGTTGCTTGTCTTTTCCTAATCTTCCTTATCAGTGATCGACTTGTGTCTGCCTCCATCAAGACTGTCTCGTTTGTTTTCTTTGCTGTCCATGGTACTCTCAACATCCTTCTGAGAAACCACATCTCGGCTGCCTCAATCCTGCTCTGGCTTTGCTTGCTGACTGTCCACGCCTCGCATCCGTGCAACAGTATTGGTTTTATATAACATTCAAGGACTCTCTTTCTGATGTTAATTGATAGGCATTTGTTGGTAAGAATGCTTGTCATCTTCTTGAATGCTGTTTTGCCTTGGCCGATTCTGCCGGCTATTTCCGATGTGCATCTGCCTTCTGATGAAATGACCGTTCCCAGGTATTTGAACTTATTAACCTGTGTCAAGGTTGTGCCATTTGCTGTTATTTTGCATGAGGGGATTTCATGTTTTTTACTGATCACCATGACTTCAGTCTTCCTGCTGTTTAGTTCCAACCCCTTGCCTTTGCTTTCTGTTTCTAGTATATTCACAAGGTTTTGTAGGACCCTTTCATTTTCTGCAATTAGCACGGTGTCATCTGCGTACCGAATGTTGTTTATCATTTTCCCTCCAACCTTTAATCCAGGGTCTTCTTCTAGGTTTCTCATGATGTTTTCGCTATATAGTGAAAACAGATCTGGTGACAAAACACAACCCTGTCTGACTCCTCTTTTGATGTTTTGAAAAGAGCTTATATTGTTTTCTAATCTCATTGCAGCTGTTTGTTCCCAGTACATATTCCCGATTATTCGTAGATCTTTTCCATCGACATTGAGTCTCTCCAGTTGGTTGATCAATTCTTCATGTCGTACCCGATCGAAAGCCTTGGTATAGTCAACAAAGCATAAATACAAATCCTTATTCATCTCAACTGACCTCTCTATGATAGTTCTTAGGATGTATATGGCATTAATAGTTCCTTTCCCCTCCACAAATCCACACTGTTCTTCTGCTATTTCTCTTTTGATTCTATTCCTTGTCCTCAACATGATTATTCTTAACAGGATTTTTGTTACATCAAACTGATTGTGCGATGGAGTTCGCATTCTATAGCCCCTGTCTTCTTTGGAAGTGCAATGAAAATTGATTTTGACATATCTTTGGGGATTTTTCCTGTGTCATAAATTTTATTTAGGAGGACTGTTATTTTTTTCTATGCCAAATTCCTCCAGGGCTTCAATCATCTCTGTAGTAATGTTGTCTGGTCCTGGGGCTTTTCCTGGTTTCATCTTTTTCAGTGCTGCTCTAACTTCATTTTTCATTATGGGTGGTCCTTCAAAGTTCTTTCTTATTATATGTTCTTCGTTTCTGTCACGTTGAATTTTGGTAACATTTTTCAAAGACAATTCCCAAACATGCCTATCACTGATTTTGTACACGAAGTGTGTGAAGGGAGCCCAAACATTCACACAAAAATCAAACATAGGCAGTGATCCAAAACAAGTGTGACTGCCCGCATTCAAGTGAACAGGAACCAGGAAAAAACAAACAAAAAAAGATTAAGAACGCGTATTTAATACAACCAGACAAGACAGGAGCAAATTTTTGGCCAACTGGCTTTTGTCAAGAGAAAGATCACAAACAAACAAACAAACACCAAATACAAAAATTAGGAGAAAAAGACTGAAATTTCCCTGCTGCTCCATCCAGTGTGAGAAAAAGACTAGACAGCGATGAAAAAAACTTACTAATGAAAACGCTGTACGGTGTGGAACGTAATCCAATATGGTGGACCAAACTAACCATACCACCTTACATAACTCTCACAGATATGGGAGTTAAATTAAGCCACCTTGAGTAAGAAAACGGCG
>JAPXFY010000031.1:34003538-34021038 GCA_030674185.1 Monoplex corrugatus
AACAAAACAACAACAACAACAACAACAAAAACGTACCAGGACCAAAGAGTTGCGTACCAGAACCAAAGACCTCTTTATGTAAATGGGGAGACCTCCAATGTAGTTTTTGTATACATAATGCATACATAACTATTCAGAAAACCACACTCATATGTTCAGCACTGCTGCGTCTCACTGAAACGGGACTGACATTTTTTTTTTATAGCGTTCCGATTTTGGGGGGGGGGGGGGGTGTGTGCGTGTATGCACCTTGTTTTGCCCACACTGTGGAGGCGGTATGTCACTGCACAGTCTGCATACTACATCTTCGGTGGAGTTGCATGTTCGGTATTTCCATGTTTCCCTAAACAACCGGAGATTCAGGATCTTTTTAACCCTTCGACTCCTGCACCCTGTCCCACCAGCATCCTGTATTGTCCACCACGCTAGCAAAAGCAAAAACTTAACCCTTTGACTCCCTCACCCTTTTTCACCAGCTTCCTGAAACTTGACCCTTTGACTCCCTCATCCTTTCCACCAGCTTCATGGAGGAAGCTGGTGGAAAGGGTGAGAGAGTCAAAGGGTTAAATTTTTTGCAGAGGGCTGATAGGGTGCGGGAGTCAAAGGATTAACGGGCGTATTTCGGTGTCATGCGAGATTATACACACAATGGAGGTTTAGGCGCCCAAGCAGGTCCGTACACGTGTTGACCTTTCAAAAAAATGGGTGGAAAAAAATGTCCTACTATTTATCCACCAGGCGAGAGGTACCGAGACAGAATCAAACCCCAAACCTTCCAATTGGGCGTCCAGAGGTCTTAACCACTTGATTACACGGTATCCATCAATACGGGAAGTAAGGCTTAAGGCCAGGCGGAAGATATATGGGGACTTGTCAGTGCCACTACCTGATCTGTTGACTCGGATGTTTAACCCTTTGACTCTCGCATTCTATCCACCAACTGAAAAAAAAACAAAAAAAAAAAAAAAAAAACCCACACGTAACCCTTTGACTCTCTCACCCTGTGTGTGTGTGTGTGTGTGTGTGTATCACGATGCCTAAGAATTATACTGTACAGTGATTTCAATCCGGGAAACAATGACTGTTTATAAAGCCATGAAATATCGACATAGAGATATACTCAAGGAAGCTGATAGGACAGGGTGAGGGAATCAAAGAGTTAAGTTTCTTGCTTTGCTAGCATGGTTGGCAAATGTAGGATACTGGTAGACTGGGTGCGGTTGTCAAAGGGTTAATTAATGATTGCATCGCACGAAGATAATGTTGTAGTATTTGTTTACCGCACTTTGTATATCACTGGCAATGCAGGGGAGTCACCCAAATCCTCCACTCTTTCTGGTTTGGGCCAGCTTCTGTATGGGTACCCCCCTTGCTGCGTTTCAGGGGTTTCGAGTTCTCCTTGTACTTGTATTCGTCGTCGTGTTTCGAGGTCTTTGTCTCTTGCATCTTCTCTTCAGGCATCCAGGTAAGGGCAGACTTGTTTTGATTTGTTATATACTGAATCTGTGCTCTGTCCTTTGGTTAAAGCCCGATTGTGTTATACCTGTAACTCCCACCTGGCTGTTCTAACGTTTTGAATGCTTTTCTGTTGCTCGTTAAATCGTATGATGATACCTTATATGGTGCAATGCCAATATGACTTCATGGATTCATCCATCCCATAGTCACCTCTCTATATTCTTTCTTTATTTGTTCATTTAGATGTTTATCTATCTATCTATCTATCTATCTGTCTATCTATCTATCTACCTGTCTGCCTGCCTGTCTGTCTGTCTGTCTATCTATCTATCTATCTATCTATCTGTCTGTCTATCTATCTATCTATCTATCTACCAATCTATCTATCTATCTATCTATCTATCTATTTATTTGTCCATTCATTTTTATTTATTTATTTTACTTTATTTTTTATTTTTCATTTTTTATTTATTTTTAACATTTTAATTCGTCTAAAAGCACATATGTGAATAGACGTATTCGAATAGACGTATAATATGCTCTCTATAATTTTCCATTGCTTTTATTCTTTCTCCCCATTTATAGCCATGTGTGTGTGTGTGTGTGTGTGTGTGTGTGTGTGCGTGCGTGCGTGCGTGCGTGTGTGTGTGTGTGTGTGTGTCGTGCATGTGTGTGCGTGCGTTGTGTGTGTGTCTGTTCAGAGCTTAGATTTGATTTTTATCAAGATTTTGCGCTATTATAAATATTGTAATTATTAAATTATTGTAATTATAAATTATTAGACGTTAAAAGATATAGCGAACAAACACGTGTTCTGATTCTGTTTTGTGTTGCTCTGGTTCCTACTGGCTCGAGCCGCTGATATAGAAGGCATGGACACAAAATGGGAAGGAAAAAAAAGTCTTACAAACCTGCACTATGCTGATGATACTGCACTGTTAGTAGACAACATTACCAGCATGAAAAAGAATTCTATACAGGGTAGATGCGGCAGGCGAAAAGGCTGGGCTAAACTTGAATGCCAAGAAAACAAAAAATGCTATATATCAATGGCAACGACGCTGAAAACAATCATGACTTCTTATTTCCTTTAGAAAATGTTAAGGATTTCAAGTATCTTGGCTCTGTAAAAACTGAAGAAGGAACCCGCTCCAAAGACATCAAAATAAGAATTGGAATGGCAAAGCAAAAAATGGTCCAACTCAACAACATCTGCAAAGGCAGATGCGTACCAAATGGCCTGAAAGTTAGAGTTTTAAAATGTATGATCTGGCCAGTTATGATTTATGGCTGCGAAGCCTGGACTCTGAGAAAAAACTGATTGCACAAGAATTGTGGCAGCAGAGATGTGGTTTTATCGGAGACTATAACGTGTCAAATGGATAGACAGAAGAACTAATGAAACTGTCCTGGAAGAACTTGATACCACCAGAAAACTACTAGAAGACTAGAAGACTAAAATGCATTGGCCATGTGTCACGCAGCAAGAATATGGACTTCATGGCGACCATCTTTCAAGGAAAAACAGTGGCAAACACGAAGTTAGGCAGACTTCCAGTCTCATACATCGAGGATATAACCAACATCAGTGGCCTAAATATTCAAGAAATTGTCCACAAAAGTCCAGACAGAGCGGCCTGGAGGGAGATGGTGGTGTTAAAATGTGCAGTGGCCAACACCGAACCCGGTAACGCCGACAGGTGAGACAGCTGAGATTGACTGGAGCACTGGCAGGCAGTCACTTTGGTTTGGAGAACGTATTATGTAAATCTTCACTGAGCTAATTCCATCAAATCTGTGACCTGCGTAAGGATCAAACCCACGACACCTGGCGTTATCAGTATGGCTCAAACGCGTGGTTCACATAGTTATCGATCCCAAGAGTCAGCATCAGCAGCACGGCGCTCTAACCAATAGTTAATGAACTCTTTTCAAACAAACAAACAAAACAAACAACAACAAACAAACAAACCAGCTCACCAACCAACCAAACAAACAAAACGAACAAACGAACGAACAAAACAAAACAAAACAAAGCAAACAAACAAACAAACAACAAACAAAAAACGAAACAAAAAACAAAAAACAAACAAACAAACAAAACAAAACAAAAAGAACAAAAACAAAACACACCAAAAAAAGCCAAAAAAAGCAAACAAAACAAAAGCAAAACAAAAACAAAACAAAAAACAAATAAAAAACAAACAAAACAAAACAAAACAAAAAACAAACAAACCAAAAACAAACAAATACAACAAACAATAAACAAACAAACATAACAAATAACAAAACAAACAAACAAAAAATTACAAATCAAATAAACCAAACAAACAAACCAACGTAGTCTGTAACGCCGACGTGAAACCAACACATAACCTTCTATCAACCTGTAGGTACGATATCAAGACCTTATCAGAGGAAGAGGATGATGTTTATACGATATCAAGACCTTATCAGAGCAAGAGGATGATGTTTATACGATGTCAAGATCTTATCAGAGCAAGAGGATGATGTTTATACGATATCAAGATCTTATCAGAGCAAGAGGATGATGTTTATACGATATCAAGACCTTATCAGAGAAGAGGATGATGTTTATACGATATCAAGATCTTATCAGAGGAAGAGGATTATGTTTATACGATATCAAGATCTTATCAGAGCAAGAGGATGATGTTTATACGATATCAAAATCTTATCAGAGGAAGAGGATGATGTTTATACGATATCAAGATCTTATCAGAGCAAGATGATTATGTTTATACGATATCAAGATCTTATCAGAGCAAGAGGATGATGTTTATACGATATCAAGATCTTATCAGAGCAAGATGATTATGTTTATACGATATCAATATCTTATCAGAGGAAGAGGATTATGTTTATACGATATCAATATCTTATCAGTTCAAGATGATTATGTTTATACGATGTCAAGATCTTATCAGAGCAAGAGGATGATGTTTATACGATATCAATATCTTATCAGAGCAAGAGGATGATGTTTATACGATATCAATATCTTATCAGTTCAAGATGATTATGTTTATACGATATCAAGATCTTATCAGAGCAAGAGGACGATGTTTATACGATATCAAGATCTTATGAGAGCAAGAGGATATGTTCATGCGATAGCAAGATCTAACCAAAGGATGAAGATTGTGCTTTTACGGAGGCTTATAAGGGCTTATGCTGTGATTATTTCAGACCTTCTCCATCACACACTCACTCTCTCTCTCTCTCTCTCTCTCTCTCTCTCTCTCTCTCTCTCTCTCTCTCTTTCTCTCTCCTTCCCCGTTTTCTCTAGTCTCTGTCTGTCTTTCTCGCTCCCTCCGCTTCTGTCAGTCTGTCTCTCTCTCCATACTCCCGTTTCCCTTTGTTTCTGTCTGTCTGTCTGTCTCTCTGTCTCTGTCTCTCTGTTTCTGCCTCTGTCTGTCTCTCTGGCTCTCTCTATGTCTGTCTCTCTGTCTCTGTATCTCTCTCTTGCATCAGCGACAAATTGTACAGCTCTGTTATCAATTCAAGATTACAGTAATGGCTTGACTACATGTACAATAATATCACAGACGAATACCAAGCTGGTTTAAAAAAATTCAACAATTCATCACACGTTTACATTATTGGCAATTATTCAGAAACAATTCATCTATAACATCGAAATGGCGTTTGATTCAATTCCAAGAAAACGTCTATGGCCTATATTGTTAAAGAATGGTATGAAAGGTAAGATATATAGATGTATATATAGATGTATCAAAAGTATGTATGCTCCTGTGAAAGCAAGATTGCGATGCGGTACACATTTTACTAGTTGCATTACTTATACAAAATTAATGGAGTGAAACAAGGTGATGTGTGTAGTCCCATTCTTTTTTCTTTGTTCATAAATGTACTTGCTCTCGAAATACTTAATAATAGTAGACACGGCGCAAACCTGAGTAATAAATAGATTGAATTATTTATCCTATTGTTTGCTGATGACATTGATTTATTATCGGAAACTGCAGCTGGTTTACAGACACAACTAAACAGTCTCTATAGGGCAGCTTGCCAGTTACAACTTAAAATAAACACTGACAAGATTAATGTAATGGTCTTTAGGAAAGGTGGATTTTTAGCGAATACTGAGAAATGGTTCTATAACAACACAAGGATGGCTGTTGTATACTCATATTAGTATTTAGGAATATTGGTCTCAAAAAAAGTTCTAATTTTGCATGTCAAGTATGATAATTCCATAATTCCGTTCGTACAGTGTAAACAATCCAAGTCAAAGAATGCTTGTTGCACTGAGAAATGGTATGGTAGGTGTGTGTACGTGTGTGTGTGTGCGTGTGTCTGTGGGGGTGGGTGGGTGACATTTTAACACATTGATGCATTATAAACATATTCGGATACACACACCAAATGCAGCATAACAACATAATTCATCAAACATGAACACAGGCTGGTTGAAATCCAAAACAAGTGTGACTGCCCGCGTTCAAGCAAACAGGAACCAGAAAAAACACGAAAGAAGAATACGAACGCGTATTTAATACAAGACAAGACAGGCGCAAATTTTCGGCCAACTGGCCTTTGTCAAGCGTAAAATTACAAACAAACAAACACATTGAACACAGAAGCAGGGAAGTTTCAGTCTTTTTCTCAATTTTTTTGTATCAAGTGTTTGTTTGTTTGTAATCTTACGCTTGACAAAGGCCATTTGACCGAAAATTTGCTCCTGTCTTGTTTTGTTATATTAAATACGCGTTCTTATTCTTCTTTCGTGTTTTTTCTGGTTCCTACAGGCTGCTTGGTTCTTCAATAAGGTAGTGGACACAAGATCCGGTATCTCGAGTTCAATCTCAGCCCGCAACATTAAACACTGGTCTGTTTGCTGCCCACCTTAATGTTTCCATCATTCTGGTAGGTGTCAGCTTAGTGTTTTGATAGGTCCCTCTATCCCTTCCAAGATCTTCCCAGCGCATAGGGTTTTGCGCAGGCTCGTGGAAGTCTGTCAGATAACTGCTCAAAGATTCGGGTGGAGCGCATATGAAGTTTTCTTAGCGCAGTGAATCCCTCTTGATCTTAACTCCAAACTCCAAAAGCTTCCATCACTCTAGCGGTATCCACTTAGTGTTTCATAGGTCCCACTGCATCTCTCTTCTTCGTGTCGAGACATTCCCCAGCGCATAGTGTTTTTCGCAGGCTAAGAGAGTCAGCCAGATAAATGTTGGCGGATTTGGATGGAGCGCATATGGAATTGCCTGAGTGCGATGAATCCTTCCAGAACAAACTTCGAATGCCATCAGAAATAGCAACATTAAGAACTGGATGACATACAATAAACTTCAGCTTAACGACGACAAGACAGAAGCTATCCTCATTGGCACCCGTCAGAAACTTTCTCAGCTGCCTCCTCTTTCTCTCCCATTATGTAACACATCCGTCCCAATTTCTGATTCAGCTAAAAACCTTGGTGTCTCCATTGACTCTACCCTCTCCATGAACAACTTTGTTTCTCAAACTGAAAGATCTTGCTACTATCACCTCCATCGTATAAGCCTGATCAGGAAGTATCTCTCTGTCGAAACAACTGCAAAACTCGTTCTCTCCTTCATAATGCACGACTTGAACCAATCAAGAACACTATCAACGCAGGCGTGTGTGTCTGATGTATATATACATACATACATATATATATATATATACATGAGATCGGATTTTTTCTTCACTTATTTTCACTTTGTTTTCGTCCAGACCGTTATGTTTTCAATGATCTGTTTAATTTCTCTGGCACTGTGTAATACGTCCCTAAAGGGAGAGTAGAGTGGTGTAGTTCGGAGTTATGAGCAAAGAAATGATACAGTACTCCTGATTATTTAAGAGCAAAGCTAAGTGGTTGTACATGTAAATACATAGCGAAGAGAACAGGACCCAGAACAGAACCCTGTGGGACTCTATATTTCAGCGAAGATGGAACTGATCTAATGTTCCAGGTGACAACAGATTGAGTTCGACGAGAAGGGCACGACTTGAACCAATCAAGAACACTATCAACGCAGGCAAATGTGGATGACAATCTTGAAATCGTGTTTATATGGTTAATAGCGGCAAATGCGACTGAAAGATCTAGCACTGATAGAATGGGCACTTTCCCATGGCCACAAACCTACAGAAGATCATAAACAACATTTGACAAAGTAGATTCTGTGCTAGAGGTTTTACGATAACCTGACTGAAAAGGTTCTTTGGATTCTAGATGACTCATCGCCTGCCAGAAGACGATACGCTTTGACAAGCATGGAAGATTGGAAACAGGCTGAATTTTTTAGTAGGGGCTGAATACAGTATGTTTCAAGCATGTATCAAGACACTTGTGTTAAAAAAAAATGTTCATAGTACTATTTAAAATTGAAGAAATTTCTTTACTACAGACAAAGAGAGAGACAGAGACAGAGACAGAGAGACAGAGACAGAGAGACAGAGACAGAGAGACAGAGACAGAGAGACAGAGAGAGAGAGAGAGACAGACAGACAGACAGAGAGAGAGAGAGAGAGAGCACGATAGAGAGAGAGAGAGAGAGAGAGACAGAGAGAGAGGAAGGGATGGGGTTAAGTTTGCAGGGAATTTTTAAGCAGTGCAAGGATAACTTTTATTATTTAGTCTGGACTGACTGATCGAAATGATCTAAATGGTGTACCAGAGAATGGGACAGACACTGAAAGATCAGAGTTGGTGATTAATTTTCGTCATACGTGTTCTGTTTTCTTTCTCTGAAGAATTCACTAAAGAAGTATTCGGATGGAATATTGCAGAAGTTTCTGGCCTAGACTGACCAATCATGCTGCTATCAGATTCGGCGCATTGGTTACATTCGGAGATATCTTTTAACTGAGGCGGCATCAAAGCCTGTGACATTTCTCATTTTGTCTCGTCTTGATTACAGTAACGCTCTCCTTACTAGACTACCAGCTTCTTCTCTCCTCTGTCTGCAAACGCATACAAAACACAGCTGCCCGTCTTGTCCTCAGAAAGAATAAAGTTTTATCATATCAGTCTACTCTCCTTCGATCTCTTCACTGGTTGCCTGTCATAAAAAGAATTGAATATAAGCTGGGTACCTTGTGTTACAAATCTATGCACCAGTCTGCCCCATCATACCTTTGTGATAACGTCGATATTTATACGCCAAATCGTACCTCGCCCTCAGCTTCAGATATTTTTTTCCCTTCAGGTCCATAGATTTAAACTATCAAGTGTTGGCCAATGTTCTTTTGCTGTCTCAGGACCGTCGGCCTGAATAGACTTCCCCCCTGCCTTCGCCTAACACCTACCTTTTGTGCACTGAAATCCTATTTAAAAACCCACCTCTTTTCCCAACAATGAATTCTACAACTACTTCTTTCCCTCGGTCTGTGTATGAAATATTGTAAAGTGGTTTTCGTCGAATGTATGCATATGCTTGGTGCGTGAGTGCGCTTTGATTTGAATTGTCAAGATTTGGCGCCGTATGAATATTGTTATTATTATTATTATCGTTGTTATTATTAATATTATAACTCATCATCATCATCATCATCATCATCATATTGCTTGGAAGGACAGTTTTAGCTTGTTGCACGCATCATCAATTGGAGCAGTTCCTTTGAAGCATCTGAGAGTGATTTTGTCATCTATTACTTTTTAGAATAAAAAGGTATTGACCAAGTGTCTTTGTTATGTATATATATATATATATATATATATATATATATATATTATATATATATATGTATATATACATATATATATATATATGTCTTATGATCAGCTTAACGCTGCTTTTGTTTTGTTGACCTGCTTGATGTGAAGGGACATCCACGGTGCTGAAGCGCCACCTGTGACACTCTGTGTGAGACACCGGGACAGTGGAAGTCAGGCAAACTGCCGAGCCAAGATTTGTAGTGACCTGAACGATCTGGAGAGACTGGTTGTGCGCTTGTTAGGGGTTGAGACCAGGTAAGCCTTGAAAGTAGCAGTCTGTATACTTCTCATGTTATGTGACTTCGACTTTTTTTTTTCATTATATCTAACCAAGCAACCAAGCAACCAAGCAAGCAACCAACCAAGCAACCAAGCAACCAAGCAACCAAGCAAGCAAGCAACCAACCAACCAACCATCCGACCAACCAACCAACCAACCAACCAACCAACCAACCAACCAACCATCCGACCGACCAACCAACCAACCAGCCAGCCAACGCAACAACCAACCAACCAACCAACCAACCAACCAACCAACCAACCAACCAACAACCAATCAACCAATCAATCAACCAACCAACCGGTCAACAAACAAACAACTGAAGAAACAAACAAATATCCAAACCAACGAATTACCAACCAAGCAGCGAACCCTTCGACCGATCAACAAATGAACGAATCAACGAACGAACGAACGAATGAACCAACCAACCAATCAACCAACCAACCAATCAACCAACCAACCAACCAATCAACCAACCAACCAACCAATCAACCAACCAATCAACCAACCAACCAACCAATCAACCAACCAACCAACCAACCAATCAACCAACCAACCAACCAACCAACCAACCAACCAATCAACCAACCAACCAACCAACCAACCAACCAACCAAACAACCAACTAACCAACCAACCAAACAACCAAACAACCAGTCAACAAACAAACAACTGAAGAAACATACAAATATCTAAACAAAAGAACTATCAACCAACCAACCAACCGACCGACCGACCGACCGACCGACCAACCGACCGATCAACCAACCAACCAACCAAGCAACCGACCGACCGACCGACCGACCGAACGACCGACCAACCAACCAACCAACCAACCAACCAACCAACCAACCAACCAACCAACCAACCAACCAACTGACTAAATATATCACATACAGGCATAGAATCCAAAAGTTCGGGTAAACACTCAGGATTCTGCCAAAGTGTACTGTTATGCGCTGTCTTATGGACAGTTTGGCACGTAAAGTGCACCATACATTGTTTGCAGACATACGCGAGAGCTCGTTTAATTTGGTCTACTAACCCACAACAAGTGTGAATGCCCGCGTTCAAGCAAACAGGAACCAGAAGAAAAAAGAGAAAAAAGAAAAAACAAGCACGAAAAATGAATCAGAGCGTGTGTTAATACAACCAGACAAGACAGGCGCAAATTTTCGGTCAACTGGCCTTTGTCAAGAAGCTTAATATCGCAAACAAGCAAACACCAAAATACAAAATTTAGGAGAAAAAGACTGAAACTTCCTTGCTGCTCCGTCCAGTGTGAGAAAAGTTTAGAAAGCGTAGAGTACAGCTCTGTCACGCAGTCTCAATCCTTGATTGAGTTGCATCATGATTATTCTCCTCATCGACATCATCATCATCATCGCATTGACAAAAAACTGTGTCAGCTTCTGTGGCCATTAAGATGGCGTAGAAAATGGCACCAAAAAAAAAAAAAAAAAAAAAAAAATTAAAGGTGAGCACAAAGGTAACCTCCCTGAGTGCGATGATCCTTTTAAAAAAATAAACACAATAAAAAATAAAAGAAATATTAGTCAGCTGGTGTTGAAAAATCCCACAATCATTTTGACTGATGGTGATTCGAACCTACACACTTTCCGATCAGTTGTCCGTTGTGCTAACCACTGCACCAAGCGACCAGTCTTTGTCAGGAACTTTCTCTTTTGGCCTTTGTCGTCTTCTTCTTCTTGTTTCTGTTTCTCCTCTTTCTCCTTCTTCTCCTTCTCCTTCTTCTTCTTCTCCTTCTCCTCCTCCTCCTCCTTCTTCTTCTTGTTCTTGTTCTTGTTCTTGTTCTTCTTGTTCTTGTTCATCATCATCATCATCATCATCATCATCATCATCATCTTCTCCTCCTCCTCCTCCTCCTCCTTCTCTTCTTCGTCTTCTTCTCTCTCTCTGCCTCTATCTCTGTCTGTCTGTCTCTCTCTCCCCCTCTCTCTCCCTCTTTTATCTGTCTGCGAGTACCATCATGGGTGTCGCAGGAACAAAGAATGCCTGAAGTCAAGACATGCCATGCATCGTCAAGATCTCCTCCGCACCGTCGACACAAATCTTCCTTGGTTAAAAAGAAGAGAAAAAAAACCCAGTCTTCCTTGGTCTGCCTCTCACCTTAAACCCAGATATCTGTTTGTTGATAGGCATTTGTTGGTAAGAATGCTTTTCATCTTCTTGAATGGTGTTTTGGAGAGTTCTTGAATGTTATATAGAACCAATAATTTTATACGGTAGTGAGGCGTGGACAGTCAACAAGCAAAGCCAGAACAAGATTGAGGCAGCCGAGATGTGGTTTCTAAGAAGGATGTTGAGAGTTCCATGGATAGCAATGAAAACAAACATCGACAGTCTTGATGGAGGCAGACACAAGAAGATCATTCATAAGGAAAATTGACTAAGACAGGCAACATTTATAGGCCATTTTATGAGGAAATGGGAATTAGAGCACCTGGTCACAACAGGAAAGCTGGAGGGAAAGAGAGCACTAGGCAGACGCAGGGAGACCATATTGGACGGACTTTGCAGGATGGCTGAGGACAGAGAAGGTGGAAGATGTGCTTGCGGCAACAAGAGATAGAAAAATATGGAGGGCCATGATCGCCAACGCCATGTGGCAGGGCACCTGATGATGATGGTGGTCTGTTTGTTGTATGGTTTCTGGAGGGGTTGCAGGCATTCTGGCCAAATGACCAAATCGCTTAAATCTTTTCTCGCCATGGTCGCAATCAAGCGACTTCCCGTACGACCGCCATGGTCGCATTTGTGCGACCTAGAGGGGTCATGCTAAACAATAACTTTTCACGCGGGTACAAAGCTTCTGTCAGTTCCACTGGTGAATGCAGGCGACTGTGCTATTTTTAAACTTAACCCAGTGACCTAGTTTTTGTGCAGCAAGGCCGAAGTGTGGCTTTGTTAACTGTCGGAATTTACGTCACGTTTTTTCCGAAGCGTTTTCTCCAAAATGGCTGCAAATCGACATGTATTGTCTACCACTCCGAGTAGAATAAGCAGACAGCTGACTTTGTGTGTAGATTTTCCATTGCTTTTCCTCATTTATTGTAATGATATCTGGTGCACAACTCACGAAATAAGGTCAGTAGTACAACTAATAAACCGTATGAAAAAAAAGTTTTTCTTTATAATAAGATTATCTGTGGAATAATCAATCAAGCTCATAAACATAAGCAAGCAATCATATATAAATACAACATCTGCCCTTTACACAGCACAAAGAAAAGTAAGTGAAAATCTTGAATAGTCTTTGAGATATAAGCTTTTAAAATTTTTTAATGCACACTGTGCTGCAAAATTGGCTGCCCAAAATATACTTGGCATTGAGGAGTGCCGTTTCTGGGGAAATTTGGCGGTGAAAGAGTTAATTCTTCGCTGATGAATATGATGGTGGGCTGGTGTTGTTTTTCTGTGATTCTTGTGTTTCTGATTATGTCGCGTCTGTTCTTGTTGTCAGTCCCTCTCAAACCGAACAACTTCCAGGCTGTAATGTTGTGCTCCACGGCCTGGGTCAGGTTCTGGATGTGGCACTCATTGTGAACGGTATTATACTGCGCTGTATTTAACTATATTGTGTTGATTTAGATTGAAACGTATTGTTTGTTGTATTACATTGTTAACTCGTAAACTCTAATTTGTGAAATATAAAAAAAATTTCTCCTTCTTATTGGAAACTGTATATTTTTTTCTCTTCCTTATTGATAACTTTTTTTTTTCCCCGAACGAAAACTGAAAAAGTAGATCATTTTGAAAGTCATTTTTTCTCTGATTTTGCCTTTTTTTGTGTCCTTTGAGAGTTTACAGTTGTTTTGACACTTTTATACTTGATACGCAGACAGACAGCCGTACATTCCAGGAATTTTCTTGACATCTGTGTGCTGCTGAGGGTAAGCCAGTGCGTGTGTGTGTGTGTGTGTGTGTGTGTGTGTGTGTGTGTGTGTGTGTGTGTGTGTGTGTGTGTGTGTGTGTGTGTGTGTGTGTGTGTGTGTGTGTGTTGTGTGTGTGTGTGTGTGAGTGTGGTTGTGCGTGCCTCTTGCACTTCGAGGCAAATGTGTGCCATTTGGCTAGTCGTGCCGCTGACGGGTTTCTGCGATTTGGTGCAGCTTGGAAGTGAGTGTGTGTGTCTGTATGTCTCTATGTCTGTTTATCTGTATGTCTGTTTATCGTGTGTCTGTGTATCTGTGTATCTGTATGTCTGTTTATCTATATGTCTGTGTGTCAGTGTGTCTGTTTATTTGTATGTCTGTACTGTGTGTCTGTTTGTCTGTATGTCTGTGTATCTGTATGTCTGTTATCTGTATGTCTGTATATCAGTATGTTTGTTTATCTGTATGTCTGTGTGTCAGTGTGTCTGTTTATCTGTATGTCTGTACTATGTGTCTGTTTATCTGTATGTGTATATGTATGTCTGTGTATATGTGTGTCTGTGTATCTATATGTCTGTGTATCTGTGTGTCTGTTTATCTGTATGTCTGTTTATCTGTATGCCTGTATATCAGTATGTTTATTTATCTGTATATCTGTTTATATGTATGTCTGTATATCAGTATTATGTTTATCTGTATGTCTGTGTATCTGTATGTCTGTGTATCTGTATGTCTGTATATCAGTATTATGTTTATCTATATGTCTGTGTATCTGTATGTCTGTGTATCTGTATGTCTGTTTATCTGTATGTCTGTTTATCTGTGTGTCTGTGTATCTGTATGTCTGTGTATCTGTATGTCTGTTTATCTGTGTGTCTGTGTATCTGTATCTGTATGTCTGTGTATCTGTATGTCTGTTTATCTGTATGTCTGTGTGTCAGTGTGTCTGTATATTTGTATGTCTGTACTGTGAGTCTGTTTATCTGTATGTCTGTGTATCTGTATGTCTGTTTATCTGTGTGTCTGTGTATCTATATGTCTGTTTATCTGTATGTCTGTGTATCTGTATGTCTGTGTATCTGTATGTCTGTGTATCTGTATGTCTGTGTATCTGTATGTCTGTGTATCTGTATGTCTGTGTATCTGTATGTCTGTTTATCTGTGTGTCTGTGTATCTATATGTCTGTTTATCTGTATGTCTGTTTATCTGTGTGTCTGTTTATCTGTGTGTCTGTGTATCTCTATGTCTGTGTATCTGTATGTCTGTGTATCTGTATGTCTGTGTATCTGTATGTCTGTGTATCTGTATGTCTGTGCATCTGTATGTCTGTGTATCTGTATGTCTGTGTATATGCATGTCTGTGTATCTGTATGTCTGTGTATCTGTATGTCTGTGTATATGCATGTCTGTGTATCAGTGTGTTTGTGTATCTGTATGTCTGTTTATTCGTATGTCTGTGTATATGTATGTCTGTTTATCTGTGTGTCTGTTTATCTGTGTGTCTGTGTATCTGTATGTCTGTGTATCTGTATGTCTGTGTATATGCATGTCTGTGTATCAGTGTGTTTGTGTATCTGTATGTCTGTTTATTCGTATGTCTGTGTATCTGTATGTCTGTTTATTCGTATGTCTGTGTATCTGTATGTCTGTGTATATGTATGTCTGTTTATCTGTGTGTCTGTTTATCTGTGTGTCTGTGTATCTGTATGTCTGTGTATCTGTATGTCTGTGTATCTGTGTGTCTGTGTATCTGTATGTCTGTTTATCTGTGTGTCTGTTTATCTGTATGTCTGTATGTCTGTGTATCTGTATGTCTGTGTATCTGTATGTCTGTGTATCTGTATGTCTATGTATCTGTTTGTCTGTGTATCTGTATGTCTGTTATCTGTGTGTCTGTGTATCTGTATGTCTGTGTATCTGTATGTCTGTGTATTTGTGTGTCTGTTTATCTGTATGTCTGTTTATCTGTATGTCTGTTTATCTGTATGTCTGTGTATCTGTGTGTCTGTGTATCTGTATGTCTGTGTATCTGTGTGTCTGTTTATCTGTATGTCTGTTTATCTGTATGTCTGTTTATCTGTATGTCTGTTTATCTGTGTGTCTGTGTATCTGTATGTCTGTGTATCTGTGTGTCTGTTTATCTGTATGTCTGTGTATCTGTGTGTCTGTGTATCTGTATGTCTGTGTATCTGTATGTCTGTGTATTTGTGTGTCTGTTTATCTGTATGTCTGTTTATCTGTATGTCTGTTTATCTGTATGTCTGTGTATCTGTGTGTCTGTGTATCTGTATGTCTATGTATCTGTGTGTCTGTTTATCTGTATGTCTGTATATCAGTATGTTTATTTATCTGTATATCTGTTTATATGTATGTCTGTATATTAGTATTATGTTTATCTGTATGTCTGTTTGTATGTTTGCTCATCTGTATGTCTGTGTATCTGTATGTTTGTTTATCTGTGTGTCTGTTTGTCTGTATGTCTGTTTATCTGTATATCTGTTTATTTATAACGTACGTGTCATTGTTGACCATTGTCTTTGTCTTCTATTCAGTCACACAGTACTGTGAGGTGTTCGTGTCATATGGAATGATCTTAGCGCAGTTGCGTCCCTTGAGCCGAATGACTGGTGGTTCGCCTGCCTGTCTGCTTTCTCTTCTTCTCTGCCATGGCTCTGACGACCGACCCGCTCTGTCTGTCTGTCTGTCTGTCTGTCTGTCATCTGTACGTACGTACGTATGTATGTATGTATGTATGTATGTATGTATGTATGTATGTATGTATGTATGTATGTATGTATGTATGTATGTATGTATGTAGGTAGGTAGGTAGGTAGATAGATAGGTATGCATGCATATGTATGTATGTATGTATGTATGTATGTATGTATGTATGTATGTATGTATGTATGTATGTATGCATATATGCATGTATGTATGTATGTACGTATGCACGTATTTACTTATGTATGTACGTACGTATGCACGTATTTACTTATGTATGTACGTACGTATGTACGTATTTACTTATGTATGTATGTACGTACGTACGGACATATGTCTGTCTCTGTCTGTCTGTCTGTATATATGTATGTATATATGTATGTGTATGTATGTATATATGTATGTATGCATGTATGTATATATGTATGTATGTATGAATGTATATATGTGTATGTGTATGTATGTATGTATGTATGTATGTATGTATGTATGTGTATGTATGTATGTATGTATGTGTATGTATGTATGTGTATGTATGTATGTATGTGTGTGTATGTATGTATGTATGTATGTATGTATGTGTATGTATGTATGTATGTATGTATGTATGTGTGTGTGTATGTATGTATGTATGTATGTATGTGTATGTATGTATGTATGTATGTATGTATGTATGAATGTATATATGTGTATGTGTGTATGTATGTATGTATGTATGTATGTATGTATGTATGTATGTATGTATGTGTATGTATGTATGTATGTATGTATGTATGTGTATGTATGTATGTATGTATGTATGTATGTATGTATGTGTATGTATGTATGTATGTATGTATGTGTATGTATGTATGTATGTGTATGTATGTATGTATGTATGTATGTGTATGTATGTATGTATGTGTATGTATGTATGTATGTATGTATGTATGTATGTGTATGTACGTATGTATGTATGTATGTATGTATGTGTGTATGTATGTATGTATGTATACGTGTCTGGTTCCTACAGGCTGCTTGGTTCTTTAATAAGGTAGTGGACACAAGATCCGGTATCTGGAGTTCAATCTCAGCCCGCAACATTAAACACTGGTCTGTTTGCTGCCCACCTTAATGTTTCCATCATTCTGGTAGGTGTCAGCTTAGTGTTTTGATAGGTCCCTCTATCCCTTCCAAGACCTTCCCAGCGCATAGGGTTTTGCGCAGGCTCGTGGAAGTCTGTCAGATAACTGCTCACAGATTCGGGTGGAGCGCATATGAAGTTTTCTTAGCGCAGTGAATCCCTCTTGATCTTAACTCCAAGCTCCAAAAGCTTCCATCACTCTAGCGGTATCCACTTAGTGTTTCATAGGTCCCACTGCATCTCTCTTCTTCGTGTCGAGACATTCCCCAGCGCATAGTGTTTTTCGCAGG
>JAPXFY010000031.1:34026038-34028538 GCA_030674185.1 Monoplex corrugatus
TCTCCTCTCCTTCTCCTCTCCTCCTCCTCCTTCTTCTTCTTCTCTCTCTCTTGCCTCTCTGTCTGTCTGTCTGTCTGTCTCTCTCCCTCGCTCTCTCTCTTTTATCTGTCTGCGAGTACCATCATGGGTATCGCAGGAACAAAGAACGCCTGAAGTCAAGACATGCCATGCATCGTCAAGATCTCCTCCGCACTGTCGACACAAATCTTCCTTGGTTAGAAAAAAACAAAAACAGTCTTCCTTGGTCTGCCTCTCGCCTTAAACCCAGATATCTGTTTGTTGATGGGCATTTGTTGGTAAGAATGCTTTTCATCTTCTTGAATGGTGTTTTGGAGAGTTCTTGAATGTTATATAGAACCAATAATTTTATACGGTAGTGAGGCGTGGACAGTCAACAAGCAAAGCCAGAACAAGATTGAGGCAGCCGAGATGTGGTTTCTAAGAAGAATGTTGAGAGTTCCATGGACAGCAAAGAAAACAAACATCGACGGTCTTGATGGAGGCAGACACAAGAAGATCATTCATAAGGAAAATTGACGAAGACAGGCAACATTTATAGGCCATTTATGAGGAAATGGGAATTAGAGCACCTGGTCACAACAGGACAGCTGGAGGGAAAGAGAGCACAAGGCAGACGCAGGGAGACCATATTGGACGGACTTTGCAGGATGGCTGAGGACAGAGAGGGTGGAAGATGTGCTTGCGGCAACAAGAGATAGAAACATATGGAGGGCCATGATCGCCAATGCCATGTGGCAGGGCACCTGATGATGATGGTGGTCTGTTTGTTGTATGGTTTCTGGAGGGGTTGCAGGCATTCTGGTCAAATGACCAAATCGCTTAAATCTTTTCTCGCCATGGTCGCAATCGACCGCCATGGTCGCATTTGTGCGACCTGGAGGGGTCATGCTAAACAATAACTTTTCACGTGGGTACAAAGCTTCTGTCAGCTCCACTGGTGAATGCAGGCGATTGTGCTATTTTTAAACTTAACCCAGTGACCTAGTTTTTGTGCAGCAAGGCCGAAGTGTGGCATTGTTAACTGTCGGAATTTACGTCACGTTTTCTCCGAAGCGTTTTCTCCAAAATGGCTGCAAATCGACATGTATTGTCTACTATTCCGAGTAGAATTAGCAGACAGCTGACTTTGTGTGTAGATTTTCCATTGCTTTTCCTCATTTATTGTAATGATATCTGGTGCACAACTCACGAAATAAGGTCAGTAGTACAACTAATAAACCGTATGAAAAAAAAGTTTTTCTTTATAATAAGATTGTCTCTGGAATAATCAATCAAGCTCATAAACATAAGCAAGCAATCATATATAAATACAACATCTGCCCTTTACACAGCACAAAGAAAAGTAAGTGAAAATCTTGAATAGTCTTTGAGATATAAGCTTTTAAAAATGCACACTGTGCTGCAAAGATGGCTGCCCAAAATATACTTGGCATTGAGGAGTGCCGTTTCTGGGGAAATTTGGCGGTGAAAGAGTTAATTCTTCGCTGATGAATATCATGGTTGACTGGTGTTGTTTCTGTGATTCTGATGGGTCTGATTATGCCGTGTCTGTTCTTGTTGTCAGTCCCTCACAAACCAAACAACTTCCTGGCTGTAATGTTGTGCTCCACGGCCTGGGTCAGGTTCTGGATGTGGCACTCATTGTGAACGGTGTTATACTGCGCTGTATTTAACTATATTGTGTTGATTTAGATTGAAACGTATTGTTTGTTGTATTACATTGTTAACTCGTAAACTCTAATTTGTGAAATATAATTTTTTTTTCTCCTTCTTATTGGAAACTGTATAATATTTTTTTCTCTTTCTTATTGAAAACTTTTTTTTTCCCCGAACGAAAACTGAAAAAGTAGATCATTTTGAAAGTCATTTTTTCTCTGATTTTGCCTTTTTTTGTGTCCTTTGAGAGTTTACAGTTGTTTTGACACTTTTATACTTGATACGCAGACAGACAGCCGTACATTCCAGGATTTTCTTGACATCTGTGTGCTGCTGAGGGTAAGTCAGTGTGTGTGTGTGGGGTGTGTGTGTGGTGTGTGTGTGTGTGTGTGGTGTGAGTGTGGTTGTTGCGTGCCTCTTGCACTTCGAGGCAAATGTGTGCCACTTGGCTAGTCGTGCCGCTGACGGGTTTCTGCGATTTGGTGCAGCTTGGAAGTGAGTGTGTGTGTCTGTATGTCTCTATGTCTGTTTATCTGTATGTCTGTTTATCTGTGTGTCTGTGTATCTGTGTATCTGTATGTCTGTTTATCTGTATGTCTGTGTGTCAGTGTGTCTGTTTATTTGTATGTCTGTACTGTGTGTCTGTTTGTCTGTATGTCTGTGTATCTGTACGTCTGTTTATCTGCTTGTCTGTGTATCTGTGTATCTGTGTGTCTGTTTATCTATATGTCTGTATATCAGTATGTTTGTTTATCTGTATGTCTGTGTGTCAGTGTGTCTGTTTATCTGTATGTCTGTACTGTGTGTCTGTTTATCTGTATGT
>JAPXFY010000031.1:34033538-34036038 GCA_030674185.1 Monoplex corrugatus
CGTATATATGTATGTATGTATTTATGTATGTATGTATGTATGTATGTATGTATGTGTGTACGTATGTATGTATGTAGGTAGGTAGATAGATAGATATGCATGCATATGTATGTATGTATGTATGTATGTATGTATGTATGTATGTATGTATGTATGTATGCATGCATGTATGTATGTATATACGTACGTATGTACGTATTTACTTATGTATGAATGTACGTACGTACCTACGTATGTATGTTTGTCTGTCTTCTGTCTTCTGTCTGTCTGTCTGTCTGTATGTATGTATGTATGTATGTGTATGTGTATGTGTATGTATGTATGTATGTATGTATGTATGTATGTATGTATGAGTGTGTATGTATGTATGTATGTATATATATATGTAGGTATGTATGTATACGTGTCTGCTTTCTCTTTTTCTCTGCCATGACTCCGACGACCGACCCGCTCTGCCTGTCTGTCTGTCTGTCTGTCTGTATATAGTATGTATGTATGTATGATGTATGTAGTATGTTAATAGGCATGTATGTATGTATGCATGATGTATGTATGCATGCATGTTTGTATGTATGTATGTATGTATGTATGTGATGTATGTAGTATGTATGAATGTATGATATGTATGTATGTATATGTATGTATGTATGTATGTATACGTGTCTGCTTTCTCTTTTTCTCTGCCATGACTCCGACGACCGACCCGCTCTGCCTGTCTGTCTGTCTGTCTGTATATATATGTATGTATGTATGTATGTAATAGATATGTATAGCATGTATGTATTATGTAATGCATTAGTATGTATGTATGTAGAGTATGTATGTATATGTGATGGTATGTATGTATGTATGTATGTATGTATGTATTGTATGATGTAGTAGGTAGTAGGTAGGTAGGTAGTATGACATGCATGTATTATGTATGTATGTGCGTATATATGTATGTATGTATTTATGCATGTATGTATGTATGTATGTATGTATGTATGTATGTATGTATGTATACATGCATGTATATATGCACGTATGTATGCACATATTTACTTATGTATGTACGTACGTTTGTACGTATTCACTTATGTATGTATGTACGTACGTACATGTGCATGTTTGTCTGTCTGTCTGTCATCTGTACGTACGTGTGTATGTATGTATGTATGTATGTATGCATGCATGAATGTATGTATGTATGTATGTATGTATTGTATGTATGTTATGTATGTATGTTTGTATGTAGGTAGGTAGGTACGTAGGTAGGTAGGTAGGTAGATAGATATGCATGCATGTGTGTGTATGTATGTATGTATGTATGTATACATGCATGTATGTATGTACGTACGTATGCATGTATTTACTTATGTATGTACGTACGTTTGTACGTATTTACCTATGTATGTATGTACGTACGTACATGTGCATGTTTGTCTGTCTGTCTGTCTGTCTGTATATACGTATGTATGTATATATGTATGTATGTACGTACGTACGTACGTACGTATGCATGTATTTACTTATGTATGTACGTACGTATGTACGTATTTACTTTTGTATGTATGTACGTACGTACGTATGTACGTTTGTCTGTCTGTCTGTCTGTCTGTCTGTATGTATGTATGTATGTATGTGTGTGTATGTATGTATGTAATGTATACATGTGTCTGCTTTCTCTTTTTCTCTGCCATGACTCCGACGACCGACCAGCTCTGTCTGTCTGTCTGTCTGTCTGTCTGTCATCTGTATGTACGTATGTATGTATGTATGTATGTATGCATGCATGTATGTATGTTATGTATGTATGTATGTATGTATGTATTATGATGTATGTTTATTGTATATAGGTAGGTAGGTACGTAGGTAGGTAGGTAGGTAGATAGGTATGCATGCATGCATGTATGTATATATGTATATGTATGTATGTATGTATGTATGTAGTAATGTTACATGCATAGTATGTACGTACGTATGCATGTATTTACTTGTATGTACATGCGTATGTACGTATTCATTATGTATGTATGTACTACGTACATAGTAGTAAATTTGTCTGTCTGTCTATCTGTCTGTCTGTATGTATGTATGTGTTGTATGTTGTATGTATGTATGTATGTTAGTGTTATGTATGTATGTATGTATGTATGTATGAATGTATGTATGTATGTATGATGTAGTAGTAGTGTAGTGTAGGTATGTTTGTATGTAATAGCATATACGTATGTATGCATGCATGTATGTATGTATGTATGTAATGTATATGTATATGTATATAATGCATCTGGTATATGTATGTAGTATGTATGCATGTGTATATATTATGTATGTATCGTTGTATGTATGTATATGTATGTATGTCATGGTACATAATGTATGCATGTATGTATCTGTATGTATGTTGTATGCATGTATGTATGTATGTATGTATGATCACGTACGTATGAAGTATGTGTGTATGTGGTGCATGTAGTATGTTGCATGTATATGTATGTATGTATGTAGTATGTAT
>JAPXFY010000031.1:34041038-34048538 GCA_030674185.1 Monoplex corrugatus
GAGTTGGGAGGTGACTGTTCAGTTGGTGGTGAGGCATTGTTGCTCTGGGTTCCGTTCAGTACCCAGTGGTGTTTCTTGTTAACTTGTAGTAACAACTCCACGCACGCAAGTGAACGCTTGCACACACGTAAAACACAAGCCAAAACTAAAACAAACAAAAACGTTATGAAAAGTAACAGAACAGAACAGAACATCACCACACCACACAGAACCACACCACACCACACCACACCACACTCCACTCAACTCCACTGCATTACAATACATACACCACACTCCACTCCACTCCACTGCACTCCACTCCACTACACCACACTATACTCCACTCTGCTGCACTATAATACACACTCCACTCCACCCCACTACTCTCCACTACATACATTACACTCCACCACACCACTCTACACTCCACTCTACTCCACTCCACTACATACGCTACACTCCACCACACCACTCTACACTCCACTCCACTCCACCACACCACTCCACACTCCACTCCACTCCACCCACCACACCACACCACTCCACACTCCACTCCACTATAATACACACTCCACTCCACCCCACTACTCTCCACTACATACATTACACTCCACCACACCACTCTACACTCCACTTACTCCACTCCACTACTACCTACACACTCCACCACACCACTCTACACTCACTCACTCCACCACACCACTCAACACTCCACTCTCTCACCACACCACTCTCCACTCCACTCCACCACGCCACTCCACACTTCACTTCACTCCACTCCACTCCACCACGCCACTCCACACCACTCCACAACGCTACACTCCACTCCACTGCACCATTCTACACTCCACTCCACTCCACCACACAACGCTACACTCCATTCCACTCCACCACACTACTCTACACTCCACTCCACCCCACTTCACTACACCACTCTACACTCCACTCCACTCCATTCCACCACACCGCTCTACACTCCACTACACCAGTCTGCAACTCCACTCCACTAGACTCCACCACACAACTCTACACCCCCACTCCACTCCACCACACCATTCTGCCTTCCACTACACTACACTCCATTCCACCACACCATTCTACACTCCACTGCACTCCACTCCATTCCCCCACATCACTCTACACTCCACTCCACTCCACTCCAACACACCACTCAACACTCCTCTCCACTCCAGCACATCACTCTACACTACACTCGCCTCCACTCCACTCCACTCCACCACACCACTCAACACTGCACTCCACTCCACTCCACCACACCACTCAACACTGCACTCCACTCCACCACTCTACACCCCACTCCACTCCACCACACCACTCTAGACTCCATTCCACTCCACCACACCACTCTACACTCCACTACACTCTACCACACCACTCTACACTCCACCACACTCCACTCTGTTCCACCACACCACTCTACACTCCACTCCACCACTCTACACTCCACTCCACTCCACTACACTCCATTACACCACACCACTCTACACTCCACTCCACTCCACCACTCTACACTCACTCCACTCCACCACACCACTCTACACTCCACTCCACTCCACCACACCACTCTACACTCCATTACACTCCACTCTGTTCCACCACACCACTCTACACTCCACTACACTCCACTCTGTTCCACCACACTACTGTACACTCCACTCCACTCTACCTCACCTCTCTACACTCCACTACACTCTACCTCACTACTCTACACTCCACTCCACTCCACCATACTATTCTACGCTCCACTACACTCCACTCCACTCCACACTCCATTCCACTCCATTCCACTACACTCCACTCCACTACTCTACACTCCACTCCACCACACCACTCTACACTCCACTACGCTCCACTCCAGTCCACTCCACTCTACTCCACCATGCCACTCTACACTCCACTCCACTCCACTCTAATCCACTCAACCCCACGACACTCCACCACACTACACCACACTACACTATACTTCATACACCACACTGAAATACATGCACTACACTACACTGCACTGCACTCCAATCCACTCAGCCGCACCGCACCGCACCGCAACCGCACCGCACCGCACACCCACTCGCATCGCATCGCATCACATTCACATCACATCACATCACATCACATCACATCACTTTCACATTACATAAAATACAGTACAGTACAGTCAGTTACAGTACAGTACAGTACAGTACACTACACATCACCACACTACACTACACTGCACGATGCAGTAGTAATATATATTACCATACTGGGTTATGTCTGACGAAAGTGGGGGGGGGGGGGGGGGGAGAGGAAAGAAGGTCACGCTTATCTTGACCCTATTTTCTCCGTCACGTACCATCGCCATTTCTCTGACCACTTCCGAGTCCGAGGCAAATCTGCAAACGTTAAATCTTTCACCCTGGTGTTGTGGTTAGCACAGCGGAGAACCGACTGGAAGGTTGTAGGTTCGGTTCCAATCCGCTCTGTCCTTTTTTCCAAAATCATTGTGTCCCCTGTGGGAATGCCGGGGGCTCTTTCAGTATAAACAGTATCCCCCACCTTCTGGAATTCTCTGCTAGAAATGAATGTCCTCTTTTCTGTCACTCTCTATGTTTCTTTCTTCCTCCTTTGCTTTCTGTCATTTCTTCCTATCGTTTTCTGCCTCGCCGGTCCATTCGCTTGTATGTGTTCGATAAAGTCTTACATACTTTTTCTTAGGATTGATAATTGGGTACATGTATTAAGTGCGTTTTTTGCTCTAGGGAGGTGAGATATGCGGAAGCAATTTTAGGTAATTCATGCCCGTTTTTATGTATATTTTGATGTCCTACGGTATGCTTAAATTTGTATTCAGGTGGTTTTTTTTCTTCAAATCCTCTGTGCGATAAATTGGACGGAGTGGCAAACGCCAGGGTCATGTCCTTAGAATGCATTGATATGTGTACTTAATTTTCTTTTCTTTGGTTTTTTTTTTTTCCTGTTGAAGTTTTGTATGTTTTGAAGCGATTATAGCCCTGATATGGCTCTACGCAGTCGGCTGGGATTTAAACAATAACAATAACATAACAATGAAATCATTGTGGGATTTTCCGGCCTCCACTAGCTCCTACCCAACCAGAGTGGAGAGTGCTATGGGCTCGTTGGGAAGACTGTGGGACCACATTGTCAAGTCTCATTCATTTACCAGTCGCCGTAGTGTAGTGGTTAACGCAACGGACTACCGACTGGAAGGTTGTGGGTTCGAATCCCCATCAGTACCTTCAAAAATCATTGTGGGATTTTTCGGCTCTAACCGGCTTCTACCCAGAGTTGGGCGTGCTAAGGGCTCATTGGGAAGACTTGGAACCACACAGTCGAGTCTCATCCACTTCGCGGATGCACCATTGAGGGTGTTGCTCAAATCTTCTGACCAACACCGCAGGTGTTTGTATCTCTCAGACCTGGTTGACGCCAGGATATATTATGATAGTAATCGTAGAGTACAACCCTGTCACGCAGTCTCAATCCTAGATGGAACTCCATAGCATCATAATTATCATCCACATCGACATCACCATCATCGCATAACAAAAACTGTTTCAGTTTCTGTGGCCATTAAATTGGCGTAGAAAATGGGACGAAAAAGAAAAAGGTGAGCTCAAAGGTGACCCCCCTGAGTGCAATGATCCTAAAAAATAAAAAAAATAAAAAAAATAAAAGTCTCATTCATACGGATGTGTCGTTAAATTAAGGATGTTGCCCAAACCTTCTGACCCGTCACACCTCCACAGGCGTCTGTATCCGTCGGGCCTGTGTTGACGTCAGGGATGTATTATGATAGATAGATAGATGGATGTCCGTAGCATCGTGATTATCATCCTCTTCGTCGTCATTATCACAGCACTGTAAAATCTATGACAGTTTCTGTGACCATTAAGATAGCGTAGAAAATGGGGGAAGAGAAGAGAAAGAGAGAGAGAGAGAGAGAGAGAGACAGAAAGAGAGAGAAAGGCAGAGACAGAGACAGAGAGAGACAGAGAGACAGAGACAGAGAGACATATAAATAGCTGGATAGCTAGCTAGCTAGCTAGCTAGCTAGAGAGAGACAGAGACAGAGAGACAAAGAGACAGAGATAGAGAAACAGAGAGAGACAGAGAGAGAGAGAGAGACAGACAGACAGACAGAGACACAGAGAGACACAGAGAGACAGACAGATAGACAGAGACAGACTGACAGACAGACAGAGAGACAGAGACAGAGAGAGACAGAGAGAGACAAAACAGAGAGAGAGAGAGAGAGAGAGAGAGAGAGAGAGACAGACAGAATAGAAAGAGGAAGACAGAGACAGAGACAGAGAGACAGAGAGAGAGGTTAAAAAAAAATGAAAACAAAACTGCCTAAGTGCGATGCTCTTGAAAAGTTTCATGTTATGATGATGAATGATGATGGGGAAGATAATCATGATGCTATAGAGATCTACTCTGGATTGACATTTGCGTGGTAGGACTGTGCTCTTCGCTCTCTTTCATATCCGCCATTTTCTCCTTGCTCAACGAAACATCAGGAAACCCTCGGTGTTTTTTTTTTTTTTTTTTTTTTTTTCATAAAGTTTTTTTTTTTTGTTCTTTGTTGTCTTTTTCATTTAAATAAATGTGTTTGTTCTTTATTTTTTTTTCATAAAAAATGATGTATTTGTTCTTTGTCCTCTTTTTATAAAACAAATACGTATTTGTTCTTTGTTGTCTTTTTCGTAAATGTTTTTTTTTATGTGTTTCTTCTTTGTTGTCTTTTTCATTAAAATTTATGAATTTGTTCTTTGTCCTCTTTTTCATAAAGTTTGATTATTTGTTGTTTGTTTTTTATTAAGTTTTATGTATTTGTTCTTTAGTGTCTTTTTCATAAAATTTTGTGTATTTGTTCTTAGCTGTCTTTTTCATAAAGTTTTATGTATTTGTTCTTTGTTATCTTTTTCATAACATTTCATGTATTTGTTCTTTATTGTCTTTTTCATAAAGTTTTCTGTATTTGTTCTATGTTCTCTTTTTCGTAATTTTTTTTATGCTGGGCTGTAAAGAACAACAATAATAATGATAATTATAATAATGATAATAATGATAATAATAATAATAATATAATAATAATATATGATGATGACCTACAACCTTCCAATAATGTTATATAATAATAATAATAATAATAGTAATAATAATAATAATGATTATGTGATGATGACCTACAACCTTTCAGTAATGTTATATAATAATAATGATAATAATAATGATGATGATGATGATGATGATGATGGTGGGTGATGATGACGAAGAAGATGATGATGATGACAGTTCTAAGAAGTAGAAGAACCTACAACCTTCCAGCCGTCAGTCGCACTGCGCTAACCCACTTGACCACGGCTACCGCTGTGTAACATGTTGTGCGATGTGTCTGCCGTGCTGTCGCCGCTGATTTGTCATCGTTCAACCAGCCACACACATAACGCTAATAGTAATACACTCGAGAGTTGTGTTCATAGATACTGTATCATGTGTGTGTGTGTGCGTGCAGGGTTGGGGGGGGGGGGAGGTGAGTGTGCGTGTTGTATGTGTGTGTGTGAGTGTGTATAGAGCGTGTATGTGTGTGTGTGGTGGGGACTGTGAGTGTGTGTGTGTGTGTGCATGTGTGTGTGTGCGAGAGATAGAGAGAGAGAGAGGTGTGTGTGTGTGTGTGTACGTGTTTGTATGTATGTGTGCGTGTATGTGTGAGTGTGTGTATGTGTGCGTGCGAGAGTGTGTGTATGTGCGCGTGCGAGTGTGTGTGCGCGCGCTCGCGTGGTGTGTGTGTGTGCGTGTGTGGTGTGTACGTGTGTGCGTGCGTACGTATATGTTGTGTGTGTGTGTGTGGATGCGCGCGCGTGTGTCTGTGTGAGATAAAGGCGACTGAAAGGTTGGAATGACCCGTAGCCTACCGTGATAGCTGTTTCCCCGCCTTGTCGTGGTGTGGTACAAATTCAAGTGACTTGCCACCGCTTCGTCTGTTTTGTGTATTTCTTTGAAAAAGTGGGTTGGACGCGTCAGTGAGTGCTTGGCTGTCTGTCTGTTGCCAATGTGTGTGCCCTGGAACTGATTTCATCTTGGTGAAACCATGCAGCCGTGTGAAACAGACAGCCTCTGGGTGAGATATAAATAATACGAATTCTGATGCTGAATAGTATAGTAGTGACAAAATCCAAAACAAGCGCGACTGCCCGCGTTCAAGCAAACAGGAACCAGAAAAACACGAAAATACAGGGGGGGGGGGGGGGGGGGGTGCAAAAGTAGGTATACAGTTATGAAAAAAAAGAAAACACGTACAATACTCATTGCATTTATTATACAAACAAATGAATATTGCATATATACATGTAATAACAAGCACAGCCTTAATCCATCAGATACTCAAACTGCTTGCCGTCGGTATTCACACACTCCTCTAATCGAGAGCGGAATTAATTAAACAATGTCATTATGATAATATGATACTTACTGTATACCTACTTTTGCACTCCCCTGTAGAATCAGAACGCGCATTCAACACAAGACAAGACAAGACAGGCGCAAATTTTCGGCCAACACAATTTCGGCCAACTGAGCTTGTGTTGGCCGAAAATTTGCGCCTGTCTTGTCTTGTTGTGTTGAATGCGCGTTCTGATTCTATTTTTAGTGTTTTTCTGGTTCCTGAATAGTGACAGTTCTTGGTACATTTATTCAGTCATTTATATTTTTCAGCGTTCGAAGTTCTTTCGGATGCGTGCGTGTATGCATGGCAGGCACACTGCAGGCGGTATGTTGCTTGACGAGTTAGCGTGCTCGGCGTGCTTTGTGTGCATACGCTATGCTGAGGCTTTTCGCGTTTTCAAACGCCAGCCGACCCGGGAAACTGACACTATTCACAACAACTTGATCTGAAACACGCGTGCTTTGATGTTCTGCGTGCGCGCGCGTATACACACGGAGGAGGGGGTGGGGGGGGGGGTTAGGCACTGGTGGTATGTCTGTTGTATACACACACTGACCTAAGAGATAAACAAACAAACAAACAAACAAACAACAACAACAACAAGTCTCCGCCCTTTATTCACAAGGCAGAAGTATCCTAGCAGGATCGAACTCAGAATCTTCCGATCGGAATTTCGACGTCTTACCCACTTGACGATCGCGTCCTTTTGTTAACCCTTTGACTCCCGTACCCTATCTGCCAACTGCAAAAACTTAACTCTTTGACTCCTCACCCTATCCACCAGCTTCCTGCAGGAAGTCGGTGAATAGGGTGAGGGAGTCGAAGGGTTAAGGTTTTGTTTTGCTAGCATGGTTGACAATGCAGAATGCTGGTCAACAGAGTGCGGGAGTCAAAGGGTTAAAATGAGTGGGGGTTTTTTTTTCAATGAAAATGTGACGGTTCGGTAACACGGTAATAATGTACAGCGCAACTAGTTAAAATAATAAAGACAATTTATTATAGCGCTTTCCAGAGCACAAAGCGCTTCACATAAAATCAGTATATAACTA
>JAPXFY010000031.1:34068538-34071038 GCA_030674185.1 Monoplex corrugatus
TTAAGATAGGCTGTAAACAGAAGCTGACACCTCCAGAACGATAGAAACATTAAGATAGGCTGTAAACAGAAGCTGACACCACCAGAATGATAGAAACATTAAGATAGGTAACAAATAGAAGCTGACACCACCAGAATGATAGAAACATTAAGATAGACAGTGAACAGAAGCTGACACCACCAGAACGATAGAAACATTACGATAGGCAGCAAACAGAAGCTGACACCACCAGAATGATAGAAACATTAAGATAGGCTGTAAACAGAAGCTGACACCACCAGAATGATAGAAACGTTAAGATAGGCAGCAAACAGAAGCTGACACTACCAGAATGATAGAAACATTAAGATAGGTAACAAACAGAAGCTGACACCACCAGAATGTATATATATATATATATATTTAACGCTCAGCAAATTAGAGCGAACCAATCAACTGTGAAAATTGGATGCTGTTCATGTTCATGACAATTGCTGGGGAAACGCCGAGGAGGTCAAGATCATTTGTAACATCAGCCTTCAGAGTCAGGGTTCTGCCTTGTCCACGTCGAAGGTTGACACGGTCGCTGAGGTTGGCAGACAATATGTCACCCAGGGGAGTGGGACACCTTGTCTGCATTCGAAGGCTGTGCCCGATCAGTCTCAGTCGGCGTTTTCGAAGCGTCTTGCTCAAGGGTGAGAGCTTAGTCCGAGAGTAGAGCCACTTGGTGGAGATTTTCTCTGGCCAGTAGATGCTGAGTGCCGAGCGGATCATACGCCGATGAGAAGAGTCGATCAACTTCGAGAGAGTTTAGGTCAGAGAGGTATGGACTCGAGACCGTAGCATACGATGCTCTCTCCTGCTGCCTTGAAAAGTCTAATCTTGATTTGGTCATCGGCCTTCGAGCTGAAAATCGGCTTCAATTTGTTCATCGCTGCCCATGCTTTGGCGAATCGTTCATCTACCACTGAAGTTGGAGACGAGGTGTCAATTCCGAGGTAACTGAACTGCTCACATGCTGAACCTCCTCGCCGGACTGGAAAAAGATTCGACGGGGAATGGTGTCGTGGCCGACGTGCATGACTTTCGTTTTGCCGTGGTTGATTTTGAAACTAACAGCTGACGCATTCCTTTCGAGATTTTGAAGAACTCTCTCTACCAGAATGATAGAAACATTAAGATAGGTAACAAACAGAAGCTGACACCACCAGAACGATAGAAACATTAAGATAGGTAACAAACAGAAGCTGACACCACCAGAACGATAGAAACATTAAGATAGGTAACAAACAGAAGCTGACACCACCAGAACGATAGAAACATTAAGATAGGCAGCAAACAGAAGCTGACACCACCAGAACGATAGAAACATTAAGATAGGCAGCAAACAGAAGCTGACACCACCAGAACGATAGAAACATTAAGATAGGTAACAAACAGAAGCTGACACCACCAGAATGATAGAAACGTTAAGATAGGCAGCAAACAGGCCAGTTTCTAATGTTGCAGGTTGTATTTGAACTCGAGACATCAATTCTGAGTCCACAGCTCTATCGAAAGATCCAACCAACCCGCAGGAGTTGTGGCTTCAAACCTCGGCCGTTCATGTGGTCAATCACTGGTAGCTCGTGTTCAATCCCGGCTTCCTTGTCACTGTCAACTGCGATGTTTCAGTTCTATTCGCTGTTATCTTTCAACGTCAGCAGCATCTGAACTTTGCGACTTCTTCTGATCGTGTCTCGCATTGATTATTATTATAACGCTCTGCTGTCTAGCTTGTCTGCTTCTTCTTTTTGCATGCCTCCAGCGTATTCGGGACTCTGCGGCCCGTTTTGATGTTTGTAAACAGAGGCATGATCGTGTCACGCTCTTGCTTCGCTTTCTCCGCTGGCTGTCCGTTTCTCAAAGAATTTCATACAAAATCAATACATTATGCTACACTTCTATGCTGATGACACCCAACTTCAAGACATTGACTCACCTGACAATATACAGCGCCTCCTGACTCGCACCACTGAGTGTTACTCGGACATTAAAAATTGGATGACATACAACAAACTTCAGCTAAATGATGACAAGACAGAAGCTATCCTCATTGGCACCCGTCAGAAACTTTCTCAGCTGCCTCCTCTTTCTCTCCCATTATGTAACACATCAGTCCCAATTTCTGATTCAGCTAAAAACCTTGGTGTCTGCATTGACTCTAACCTCTCCATGAACAACTTTGTTTCTCAAACTGCCAGATCTTGCTACTATCACCTCCATCGTATAAGCCTGTTCAGGAAGTATCTCTCTGTGGAAACAACTGCAAAACTCGTTCTCTCCTTCATAATGTCTCGCATTGACTATTGCAATTCACTCCTGTCCGGTCTTCCTGCCTCCACCACTCACATCCTACAGCGCATTCAAAACAATGCTGCACGCCTTGTATTAAAAAAGAAAAAAGCTGACCACATATCTCCTCTCCTGGCACAACTTCACTGGCTCCCTGTATCAAAGCGCATACAGTACAAACTAGACA